>JBBBDQ010001932.1:0-540000 GCA_037127315.1 Ascarosepion bandense
TTTTGTTGTTTTTTATCTAATAGATCCGTTTCTTTATAAACACCGTTTTTTACCCTTAGATTTTTTTTATCTAAAAGATTTTTTTTTCTAGGCCTGGATTTTACTCTATAGATTCTTTTATCAGATAGATGCATTTTTGTAAGCGTCGTTTTTTATCCAATTGAATTTTTCATCTAAGAGATCCCATTCTTTCTAAGAACCGTTTTTTATTCAATAGATTTTTTCATCTATATCCCTTTTTTTCAGCACCGTTTTTTTATCCAGTTGATTTTTTCATCTAATACATCACTTTCTTTCTGTTGGGGTAGAACCCCTCTATAATGGATTGTTCCGTTCATTCAACATTGGTCCACGGATTGTTCTTACAGAAAAAAGACTTGCTACGAGTGTGGTAAAGTAGGCCACAAAGAGCCATACTTTAAAAACAAATCAAAGAAAAACAAAGTCAGACAAATGAGATCTGACATTAAATCCGAGAAAAACAGACGAAAATATGTAACTGTAAGGATCCTTGTTAAGAAGGTGGACCTACAGCTGGATTCCGGTTCGGACATGTCAATCATCAACCTGCACACTTGGAAAAGGCTGAAGAAACCTACCATGAAGAAAACCTATAAGACAGCCCGTGCAGTGACTGGTGACAAAATTGAGTTCAAAGGTGAGCTCACACTACCAGTAACATTGAATGATATCACTAAAAAAGTGAGTTTTTGTGCACAAGAAGTCCGAAAACCTACTTGGAACCGATTGGATGAAACGATTCAATCTCTGGGACCCTCCAATCAGCAAATACTGCCACAAAGTTGAAAACTCATCCACGGAGGCGCAAGAACTTAAGAATTAACTTAAAGAAAGTTTTCGGAAATGTTTACAACGAAACTTGGAAAATGCACTAAGGTGGAAGCAAGATTCAAGCTGAAAGACAACGCTCTACCCGCTTTTAGAAAAAAAAACGAAACGTACCATTCGCGACAGTCGAAAAAATCGATGTGGAGTTAGATCGGCTAGAGAAAGCCGGGATTATTTTCAAAGTTACCTCCAGCGAATGGGCTGCTTCCACTGTATATGTTAAAAAGAAGACCGATCAAATTCGCGTCTGTGCGAATTTCTCTACGGGCCTCAACGCGGCTCTCAAGAACTACGACGGTCGGTCCGGAAAAGGAAATACACCGAACCATTAACTATAAATCCTAAACGGAAAAAAATATTAACAGCTTTTTACGGATAAAAAGCTTGGGAGGTGGTGTTGGAGTAGAACCACTCTATAATGGACTGTTCCGTTCATTACAAATACCGGCTAGGCTCTGTAGGCGCAGACACAGGACAGACGCCAGGGAGTAGACATATATAGACTATTTTGTCACAGCTGAGAGGAGGTTTCCACTCTTTCTGTATTCTTGTTTTTCAATACATCTTTTTGTTACAAGTCCCGTGTTCGTGTCTTCCTTTCCTACTAACTTCCTCAACACAACACTTTCTAAGCACCGTTTTTTGCACTATACAGTTTTTGTCTATGCGATTCCTTTCTTTCTGTATAACGTTTTTGTTTTAAATTATAGATTTTTTAATCTATTTGGTCCCTTTCTTTCTGTACACCGTTTTTTGTCGAATAGATGTTTATCTAAATGATCCCTTTTTTCTAAGCACGGTTTTTTATCCAATAGATTTTTTTATCTAATTAATCCCTTACTAACTTTTCACTGTTTTTTACCCTATAGACTCTTTTATCTGATAGATCCCGTCTTTCTAAGCACCGTTTTTCATCGAAATATTTTTTTTCATCTAATCGAACATTTCCTTTCTAATCCAAGTTTTTTATCCAATAGATTTTTTTTATCAAATGGATTCCTTTCTTTTTAAGCTCCTTTTTTTATTCAATTGATTTTTTTCATCTAATATATCCCTTTCTTTCTAAGCACCGTTTTTTACGCTGTAGATTTTTTTATCTATTTGATTCTTTTCTTTCTATACACCGTTTTTTATCGAATAGATTTTTAATAGATCCTTTCTTTCTAAGCACCGTTTTTAATCGAATGTTTTTTTTTTATCTAATACATAAGTTTCTTTATAAACACTGTTTTTTTTTTGTTTTTTTGTTTTTTTGCCCTATAGATTTTTTTTATCTAAAAGATCTTTTTTAAGCACAGGTTTTACTCTATAGATTTTTTATCTGATAGATCCCTTTTTTAAGCACTGTTTTTTATCCATTTGATTTTTCCATCTAATAGACACTTTTCTTTCAAAGCACCGTTTTTTGTCAAAATGTTTTTTTATCTAATAGATCCCTTTTTTTGTAAGCACCGTTTTTATCGAATTGATTTATTATCTAATAGACCCCTATCTTTCTACGCATAGTTTTTTACACTATAGATTTTTTATCTATTTGATCGCTTTTTTCTGTACCCCGTTTTTAATCAAATAGATTTTTTATCCAATAGATTTTTTATCCAATAGTTCCCTTTATTTCTATGCATATTTTGTATCCAATTGAATGTTTCCTCTAATAGATCCCTTTTTTCTAAACACCGTTTTTTACCTTTTAAATATTTTTATCTACAAGATCCTTTTCTTTCTAAGCACCGTTTTTCCCTATAGATTCTTTTATCTGATAGAACCTTTTTTTTTTCTACGCACCGTTTTTTACCCTCTCGATTTTTCATCTATTAGATACCTTTTTATTAAGTACTGTTTTTTACACTATATATGTTTTATCTATTTGATTCCTTTCTTTCTGTACACCATTTTTTATTGAATAAATTTTTTTCTAATAGATCCCTTTCTTTCTATCACCGTTTTTTACCCTATGGATATTTTTTATCTATTAAATCTTTTTCTTTCTAAGTAATGTTTTTTAGTGAACAGATATTTTTATCTAATAGATCCCTTTTTTTTCTAAGTACCGTTTTTTGTCCAATTGAATTGTTTATCTAATAAACCCCTGTTATGGTTTATAAAATGGCGAGTGTTCTAAAAATAGAAAAAGATAGACACACTGACGCCAAGAATTCAAAATTGAGCGGCAAAATAAGGAACCGTTTCTTTTGGTAGGAGTAAGAGTAAGAGTGGGAGTAAGAAGTAGGAGTTAAGGTCAGTAGTTTTGTGTAGGAGATTTGAAAAGGGGAAGAGGCTAGTCAGTTGACCACTAGAGTCCAGGAGGGATAGGCTCGTTTACTACTAGCATCCCACAGTGAAGAGAATTTAGCTAGTCTGCTCCTGTATCCACACAAAATTTAAAGGTTGTAACTTGATGTAAAAACCTAAAATTTTATACCAAAAATAAACATCATTAATTCAAGTTTGTGTTATCTTCTAATTATACCAAACCAAAGTAACACAACAATGGTGACCCCGACATACGAACAGAAAGCAACCTCATATACAAAATATATATATACACATATAAAAGGATAAATGGAGCAGACAGGAGAGGAAACGACTCATCAAGTCAATATCAAGGCACTGGAATTCATGGAAACTGCTGTAAATGGATGGTTTACGATATTAGAAGCCCAGTTTCACTTGCGAAATGTGACAGCGTCGAAAACAAAGTTTTATACAGTAATATCGTCGTTACCAGCCGAAGAAGTGGGTAAACTACCAAATGCTACCCTTGCATCACAAGACTACGAGGAATTAAAACGGACTCTGATAGAAGCTCACGAACAAACAAAACCGGAGCTTCTAGAAAAATTAATGTCGGCTACGACTATTTCAAGACGACCGTCGACATATTTGCACAAAATGCTATCCGTAGCTAAACGGATAGGTATTAGCGACGACATAGTGAGACACAAATTCCTGCAGGCATTACCGTCAACAATAGCTCCAGTAATAGCCTCGCAAAAAGATTTAAACCATACCCAACTTGGCAGGTTAGCAGATGAACTGATGTCATTATTGAATAACGATAAGGCATTTGTTGTTCAGCGACCCTTATCTACTAAGAATAACTCACAAACAAATTATAAAGGAAAATACAGCCAAGACACTTCAGTGCCACTAAATGTCAGGCCGTATCAGAATAACCAACGGACAAAAATTTGCAGAGCACATATTTATTTCGCTAATGAAGCAAGAACATGTAAACCTTGGTGTAAATGGCCCAAAAAGAACAATCTACAAGTGTTGCCTAGTTCCCAACCAGCAACATCTACGGGAAGTGATTCGGAAAACTAATAGGGCGAACAAGTTCAGTCCCACGAGGTTCACCGCTATTAGAAATTACCGCAAAATTAGGGGCTACAAAATTAAAAATTTATTGTAGATACCGGCGCAAGTATCTCAATATTACCAACTTCTGCAGTAAATGGTATTACATTAAAACCAACTCCCATATCACTATCCACTGCAACTGGGGAGAAAATAAAATGCTACGGATAAGCGAGTTTGGAAATTGGAATACCCAGTTTAAGGAGATCTTTTACTTGGACATTCGTGATCGCTGATATCACCAACCCACTCCTTGAACTGGATTTCCTCAACAAGTTTGGTCTAATAGTAGACTGCAGTAAAAAAACCATTTACGATCCTACAACAACCCAGAGAAAAGAGTTTAAAAATATCTGCATCAGCGGTGAATCTATTCGTAAATGAAACGGAGCTCCCGTCATTCATACGGAACATGATTAAAGAAAAATATCCGAACCTAATCACACCACATAAGAACAGTAACAAAAAACACTGCTGCGTCTACCGCAGAATTGACACAGGAAGCCATACGCCAGTATTTGCAAAACCCAGGCGGCGTAGCGAATTTAAAACCCTACAAAAAGACGGAGTGATCTCCCTTTCTAAAAGCGAGTGGTCTAGCCCACTACATATAGTATCTAAACAAAGCGGAGGATTTAGATGTTGTGGAGACTATCGTTCTCTCAGTAGCATAACCAAGACTGACAGGTACTCTATACCAAATATAAACTCTTTTTCAGCAAAAATTGCGAACAAACGATGATTCTCCAAAATCGATTTGATTTCAGCCTACCACCAAATTAAAATGCATCCGGACGATGTAGCAACAACTGCTCTCACCACCCCATTTGGTCTTTATGAATATAATTATATGCCGTTTGGATTTTAAAAAATGCGTCAGCTACATTTCAACGGTATATGGACAAAACTTTTGAAGACATTGATTGTGTTTTATATATATTGATGACATTTTAATTTTCAGCAATGATGAGATTTCTCATAAAAAAGACATTGAAACTGTTTTTAATATTTTAAATGAACACAATTTAAAAATTTCAGCCACAAAATCTGTTTTCAATGTGACTTCTCTAGATTTAATATTAACATAGATGGCATTAAACCTCCAACTAGTAAAATAGAAGAATTAAAATCTTTTCCTTACCCTAAGGACGCAAAAGGGCTATGCAGATTCCTTGGAATGGTAGGATTTTATAGAAAATTAATACCAAAATTTTCAGAGATAGTCTTACTCCTATCTGAAAGAATGAGGTTATCCCCTAAAGGCTCGTTCACATTAGATGAATCTGAACGACAATCTTTCAATTCTGTAATTAAGGAACTTAATGACACATCTTCATTAACTCACCCGGAACCTAACTGTACAAGTTATCAATTAGTCACTGACAGTAGTAATTATTCTGTCGGTGCGGCATTGCACCAAATGGTGGATGGAAATCCAATACCGATCGGATTTTTCTCTAAAAAATTAACACAAACACAAATGAGATAGTCTACATTCGATCGCGAACTTTTAGCAGCTTATTTGTCAGTGCTGCACTTCAGTCACCTCATAGAAAGTCGCCAAGTGCTACTTTCAACTGACCATAAGCCATTATGTGGTGCATTTTATAGTTTAAACCCCGCTAAATCAGACAGACAACAACGACAATTACCTATCCTGACAATTTATTTCAGATATTGAACATGTCAAAGGTAGAATATAGTTGCTGGTTGTCTATCCCGACCAACTCTTGCTGTACAAATAGATGCGTGTGATTTATCTGCACTTGCAGAAGAACAGGCATCTGATACAGAAATTCAATCTTTTCAGGACTTAAAAAATTCATCTTACCTGGAGATAACCAATCTATATGGTGTGACTTATCAACGTCTTACCCCAGACCTTTTGTTCCATATAAATTGCGTGAGTCCATATTCTATAGTATCCATTCCATAAATCACCCTGGCATTAAATCATCCATTAAGATGATTAAAACTAGATATTACTGGCCAAACATGGATAAATCAATCAAAGACTTTTGTGCATCATGCACAGCCTGCAAACAAGCAACGTTCTACAAACATACAAAATCACCTATACAGACATTAGAAATACCATCGGCTAGATTTCACACAGTCCACATAGATATAGTAGGACCACTCCCACCAGCAAAAAGCCCAAATAGCAATTACATCAGCCCGTATAGATATTTCCTCACATGTGTTGACCGCACAACTCGTTGGGTAGAAGCACAACCCATCAGCGAAATCACTGCAGCTAGTTAGCTGAGGCTTTTATAAACACGTGGGTCCCACGCTGGGGTGTCCCGCTGCATGTTATAACCGACAGAGGCCGACAATTTGAAATTGGGTTGTTTAGTGAAGTAGCAAAGATAATTGGTTTTTATAGACTACGTACGACAGCTTATCATCCTCAATGTAATGGTTTGATTGAGAGAATGCACAGGACCATTAAAACTGCTATTATAGCTCGAAAAGAGTCCTGGCTCTCAGCTCTTCCAATAATACTTCTTGGGATTCGCAGTACGCCCAATAGCTCTGATTTTTCTCCTTTTTATGCTGTTACAGGCACACAATGTTTGCTACCACAGCTACTAATAGATAGCACAAGCGAGGAGGCTATAACTCAAAAGTTCACAAGAGATTTACATAAAACCATGTCATAAATTGATGTGAGAGACTTCACCAAAAGAGTTAATAAGTCCGCAAAATCTTCAAACTTGTAATAAAGTTTGGATTAGAGTGGATCGTGTTCGATGACCATAGGAGGCACCCTATTCAGGTCCCTACACAGTCCTTCAGCGAACGCCTAAATATTTTCTGGTTAAGATAAATAATGATATGGATACTCAAGTTTTTGTGGACAAGTTGAAACCATACATAGAAGTCTAAAAACAAATAGTAGAGAAACAAGTAAAAGAAAAGATGAATAAAAACAAAACGCTTAGTGATTCAGAACAAGAAATAAATACAAGAAATAAAAAAGAAGATTCTCCCATGATAATTACAAAATCTCGTTCAGGTCGAAAAGTTTCCTGGGAGAAATATAACGAGTACTATTATTAGTAGTACTAATATAACTAATATTTTTTACAAATATTTACCTATTACAAGATCCAAGGGTCGCTCAAGGTAGAGTTACTGTGTGGAGTCGTATTAAGTGTAAGAAAGGGCAAAATAACAAGACAGACAGCTTATTCTAGAGTTGAAGAGTTCAAGATTTAACCTAGTAGTGCCCAAATATTTTTCTTGAATTTTTTTTAACAAGAATCTTTAATTTGTACAAAGTTATTTTATACTAAACAAATAAAAAAATCATTGCATCATTCTAAGAATAAAATAAATTTTTACTTTGGTCCTTATTTTAAGACCAAACTTATAGGGCATAAAAGTTACTTTCATACATTTTCTTGCCTTTATAGATCAGGTAGAGCATTCATATATATCATATACAAATATGAGTTAAATATAAGTACAGTATCAGAACTTTGGATCCTGATTGGTTATCAAATCACAAAATTCAAAATACGTCAGTAAAAACGGTTTTTCCACAGCTAAAGAAAAAATAATTCTGGAGCCACCCCACGTGACTGGATTGAATATTTAAGGATGGTCTCTAACCGGTCATGGCGGTCAGTCAGAGGAGGCGATTTGCTGATACACATCTAAAATGTAACCTACTTCAAATCTACCTGAAGATAAGGTCAGGTCGCACCTTGTTCTCTTTTTCTTTCTCCTTATCTCTCTCAAGAATTACTGCTACAAACATTTTCTACGAACTCTTGATACACTTAACTTTCTCAATGAACATTAACTTCTAAAACTCATGTTATTCCTTCTTTTAATAAATTACTACTTAAACATTCAAAATGTATATTTTATTATTCCACTCTTCAACACTAATCCACATATTTTATCCTGCCGACAACCAACCTTCTGATCATAATTCTGATGATTACAACCCTGCATAAAATTTATAAACTGTAAGGAGTTTGGTTAAGTCTGATACAAGGCTGAACAAATGAAACATTAATCAGCTTCTTACACTTCAGTACTACTTACCAAAAAGTTTTTGCTTGAATGATAGATTAAACTGAGTGTATCCTCCTCCTCCTCCTCCTCCTCCTCCTCAAGACTTTCACTCTACACTGAAAACTGAGATATCAGTGTTGCCAATATACATCAGACAGTAGCTGATATATTTGAAAGACACTTCATTCTTTATGACTAACCAAAGATATTTATGGAAACTGCGGGAATTGCTGAAATATGGAAAATTATCCTTCTTTTTTGTTTTTTTTTTTAATCATCTCACCCCAAGCAAGGCATTCCACTGCCACTATTGCGCATGGGGCTACATAGGGGAAGGTAAAGAGAAGGAGTGGTTAGACATAGGGAATGTCAGGAGGAAGGTGACAGATGAGTAAGGAAAGCGAGGATGAGGGTTGGGCAGATGGGAAGAGTGTTTGATAGAATGGGAGCAGGTTAGTGTGTTAGGAGGTGTCTATTGACCTTACATTTAAAAAATTGTCTGGTTCTAAAAAGTGGGACCATGGGCACTAATGGATTAATTAGCGAATCAAATTTCAGACATTAAGAGTATAGCAATGAAATAAACTTTAGAAGGAACTGGAAACTCGAATCCTAACAGGAAACAAGAGATAAACCTCTACTCTTCTTGAACAAATGGGGGGGGGACCAGATAATAAGCAAAACTATCTGCTCAAATCAGGAGAAAAAGAAGGAAAAATAAATAATAAATAAATTGTGAATAAAATTTCAGATCCAATTCTGTATAGAGTTGAAGTAAACTTTAGAAGGAACCGGAAACTATATCCTAAACAGGAAACAAGAGATTAACGTCTATTCCTGTTCAATAGGGGAAGAACCAGATAATAGGCAAATTCCTATTGGGAGAGAAAAAAAATTAAATTTCAGATTTCAAGCGAAAACGTCAGAATTTAAAAGAATCGGAAACCGAATCCTAAACGGGAAACAGGAGATAAACCTCTACTGCAGCTGTTCAAAAAAATCAGGGAGGCGTATGTACCAGTCGGTAAGACTAATGGTGGAATAAGAAAAATAAAATGCATATCTTAATTGATGTCATTTTAAACTGACACCTTTTTAATTTTTTTTTTTTTTAATTTTTTTTATGTAAAGGATCTGATCATAAATGTATCGGAACAGTTGTGTATTTTTTTACAAGACAGGTAAAACGAATATATCTGCCAACAGATATACTTAGTTTGACACAACAGTAACTTGATATTGCCACGGTTTAAGAATCCTGCCTTATATTGTGATATGTGATAAGTGATAATGGCTATATACTGCACAGCAATTGTCGGCGTCTCGGGTAGGAAGGAGGAGTCAATGCGAGGGAAAGGTGTGACACGTTATAAAAAGCGAGAAGTGCAAATGAGGGAAGAGAAATGAAAGAAAACCAGTGGAGCCATTGAGAAAAAAGAGAGAGAAAAAATAAGCAAGAAAGGGAAAAAAAAGAAAGAAATCAAAGAAAAATAGCAGTAAGCAGTAAATAAAAGAAGTAGAGAAAGGGAGAAAAACAAAGAAAGAAAGAAAGAAAGAAAGAAAGAAAGAAAGAAAGAAAGATATGAATGAAAAAGTATAAAAAAAGAAAAAAGAATAAAACTGCGTCGTATTTTGTACAAATAAATGTTGAATGTTACAGAGCAATGCTACTCAGTGTGGTACGCGTACCAGTACAGGTACGCGAGCTATCGTCTGCTGCTGGCACCCGGAGTGTTTCCACGAAACAAAGAAACGCTAGTAGTCTCATTCCACGCCACAAGAGAGTGTCGGGATATATATTATTTTTATTTATTTATTTATTTATTTATTTACTTATTTTATTTTATTTTATTCATATTTATTTATTTATTCGGTAAATTTTTGTTTTGTTCCCAGAAGGCCTTTACCCCGTCAAAACTTTCTAAAACATCCTTAATTCCGTGCAAATGTACATGCTGAACTCAAATCGATAATTGTTTATGGAAGAAACATATCTTTATTTCATGGTATCGACCAGAAATACATCTCACGCCTTACTACCGTTGTCATCTCTGATTCACCGCTGAATGAATTGAAGCGTAGGTTTCTATTTTTCGGTCGATTTTCTCCATTTGAGCAATTACTCCGCTAATTGTTCGGTTTCGGAACTCATTTTGCGCGTGGGGATTGAAAAAAGAACGAAAAAACGTAAAACTACGCGTGAATTCAGTCAGCAGTGAATAACATTTTTGAACCGTGGTTACGGGGTGAGATAAACAGCGACAAGAAATTTCATATTTTTCTGCTCGACAAAATGAAATAAAGGTACGTCTCTTCAATAAACAATTACCGATTTGAGTTCAGCAAATACATTTGCACGGAAATAGGGATGTTTTGGAAATATTTCGGGGAACAAAACAAAAATTTACCATTTATTCTTGCATTTTCATTTTAGTTAGTTTTAAATTTGTTATGGTTACATTTTTCAATTACTCCTTCATGTCAAAAGTCGTTGGCACACAATTAACGAATGCGATAACAGCAAAAAAGGGACAACACCATCATAATGATGTGGCATGTCACTGTGGGGGAACCACACCTAGGAATGCCAAAAGCCATTTTCATGGACATATATTATTTCTATAAAATCAATATAAAATAAAATAAAATGATGCATCTTTTATTATATTTTTATGGTATAAATGAATAATATTACGAATGTTCAAATATTATTTTCTCGTATGGTTATTAGATAATTATATGGTACAATGGATGTGCAGTGGATATCGGCACGGAACGAGAAATCGGGGAACAGAGTTCAAATTCCAGTTGAATTCCTTACATTCACTTACGCACAAATACCCTTGGGAAAGGTATTAATCCGTTTATTTCCTCCAGTTATGGGTTAAATAACAGGACAGATTAGGTTCTATAGCCTTGGCTGGCAACCAGTGTACCGCAGAAAGTAATGGTAACATACTGCAGGATAATCTTCTGCCCAGTCAGTCATGTCTCTTTCGAAAAATGATCGCTCAAGCATGTATAACGTATGGCACTTAACTGAGTGAATATAATAGTGAGAAAAATGATTATGGCTTCCACAATATAAAGGCGGGGACCAGTTTTATATTGATATAAAGTAATAAACTGATCCCCCACTAATTACTACTTAATAATATAATACATCTCTTCCCCCTGTAGCTATGAGTCAAATAACAGGACAGATTGGGTTCTATAGCCTTGGATGGCAACCAGTCTACCGTAGAAAGCAATGGCAACCTACAGCGGGATAATCATCTACCCAGTCAGTCATGTCTCTTACGAGATATGATCACCCAAGAGTGTACACATTTGACACTTAACTGACTGACTGATATTACACAAATAGCGTACTGGTCCCTGGCACACTGGGAAGACTTGTTACGCCAAGGATGACTGGCGTTAAAATGAATAAGACATCACGTGCTCATGTTTATTACAGATAGTCTCAAAATGAGTTTGAAATAGGATATATCTTAATAAAAAAGAAGTAAATATGCCGTTGCACTCCCCCACCCTCACAAAATAGATCTCCGTCAAGGTGGATACAGAAACAGGTATAAACCCGACCAATGTCTGCAATTTTAACTCTTAGTTTAAACCGAAATTGTTTGTATGTATTTGTCTATACTTCTAAGAAGAGGTAATGTTTACATTATTTACATTGTTCGGACTGTTGTCCTCATTTTTATTGTCATATTCACGACGTTTCGACCTTTGTACGCTTCGGCCTTCTTCAGATGTTAGGAATTTAGAACCAAACTTCGATCACTGGGGTACATCATTCTCACTCCATGTACGATGCCACCTACGATAGCCATGTAGTTATCTCCCTTTAACTTAACTCTCTAAGTTATTTGTTCACCGCTGCTGTATCCTGGTATTGAACTCTCACAAATATTTTGGGTCAAGTCACTGGTACTAACCAACGCATATGAACAACCAAAAGAGGCAGGGGTTAGGAATTTTAATACCTGTGGCCAAATGTACACGCTCAGCTTCTCCACAATAATCCCAACCTTGTCTCACATCCCATCTCAGTGGGGAGACAAGGTTAACTATCTAGGCATTCCATGGTCAAAATGACAAAGATGAAAGTGTAGTATCTGTTCCAGCAGCAACTAACAGCCAACCCATGGATCCAGCAATCAGCAGCAGTTCCAGCAAGCCAGCCATTATCATCTCCAGCTTACCATTGACCTTCACTCCAGCCATCCAGCCATCCAGCTCCTGCTGTTCCACTTCAGGTCGGTTGAAAAAAGTGAAGTCAAGGGGGGTGCAGGGTGTTGCTCTCAAGGAGACTTGCATCAGCCATGCTGACGGCTGGAAGGAAAGATTCTCTATCGTGGTTAAAGGAGATCTGTTTTCTTTGGGAGGCATTAAAATTTACAAGCCATTTCTTGCCCCAATTAACCACTGATTGGAGTCTCATTTCAAGAGCATCAGGTTTACTTTGTCATCCTTGTTAGATTTCCTATTGAGACGGGAGTGAATGATGGCGTCATCTGCATTGATGCCTACTTGGGAACTGATGACATCATGAAGATCATTAATGAAGACCAGAAACAGTGTAAGACCTAGGATAGAGTCTTGAGGGGCACCCGCGTTCGTGTGAAAAGATATGGAATCTTGCCCGTTCCAAATGGCCTTCATTTAGATAGAAACGATTTTATTAAATCAAACAATCGTCCAGAAATACAGAAGGCCAGCATGCCAAACCCTGTCAAACAGCTCGAACTTTGCCATTATATTCAAGAGCTTGGTATACATATTCAGTGATTTGCATTAGCACAAAGCGGAAACATGTTATGTGTCTTAGAGTAAGTCGTGAGACGTGAGATGATTAACTACTTCAACATTAGAGTCTCGAATACTTTGGTGTTGAGTTTGGAGAGGACTTGGTTAGCCCAGATGCACATTCCATTATCTTATGTTTGCCTGATGGAAGTCTAATTTTGAAAAGATACCCGAAACCAGATACGAGGTTATGGATATATCACTCAGTTGAATCTCTGTTCTCGATGGGAAATCGGGTATGGGTACTCTAGACGAGTCGTGCAGAGTTGGAAGATAATTTACGAGTAAAGCATTCAGCTTTGTCCACTGTAGATGTGTGAACTTTTAATTGATTAAATAGACGTGGGATTGAGGGTTTGATGGTGTTCAGTACACTCTTGCAGAGCCGCCAGTAATCTCTAGAATTGAACTTGCGAAATGCTATGGGTTGTTTCATTCTATCAGCAAAAAATAACTTTGCATCATTTACACTTTCAATATTTCGAATATGTCACAATCACAATACGTGGGCCAGAAAAAGAAAAAAGTACATGTGAGCAATGTACCGTGCACAGCTTCAGTCAGTCAAGTGCCATTCGTGATACACTTTTAGGCGATCATGTCTCGAAAGAGACATGACTGACTGGACTGGACTGACTGTAGTAGGTTGCCATTATTTTCTGCGGTAGACCGGTTGCCAATCAAGGCTATAGAACCCAATTTTTCTTGCTATTTAATCCATAGCTAGAGGGATAAGAGACGGATTTTTCCAAGGATATTTGCGCGTAAGTGGATGCAACGAATACAACTGGAATTCGAAGTCGGCTCTTCGAAGTACACGTGACCATAAAGGAAAAAAATTCCGTTTCAACGTGATCACCTGGCACCGACAAATATCACCGAAACCTGTTGTTAGTTCTAAAGTAAGTTATTAAAACTAAAACAACATGAAAGGAAACTAAATCCAAGGTACATTTACACATTTATTACAGGCCAAATAGTCAACAAATATAAGACAAAAACATTTACATCAATCGGAAATATTTAGAGTTTATAAGACTCACCAAAAGGTGGAGGAATTAGTGTTCTTGTAGCTCAACTCATGTTGGAAATTTTCAACGCTACCGTTCACCTCCTTGTCCAAAGGCTCACTCCCAATCCTACACTGCCCAAGGGCAGATTACCCCCTTCCGGTCCTTTTTATTTTTTGTCCCCACACTACTTATGCTAATTCCTTTCCCTTTTTTTCCCCTTCTTCCTCTTCTTGCAGTGGTAATGTTGATGATAATGCCGCCGTTTCAGTAAATATAGTGTTGTGGGAGAAGGACGATCTACAAAATTATAGCCTACACTAGTGAGCATTGGGAATAAAATTTACCTGCAGGAGGTTTCAAGTTTGCACATAAAACGCACCGCGATTTTTTTAGCCATTTTCTTTCTTTTTTTTAAGTGTGCATTTCATTTAATTCTCTAATAATTATCTATTATTTTTTAAAAATTCCTACAAATTTAGTTGCTTTTCTTCAGATGAGGTGTCCGAAACGAACATTTTCTTTTTTTTTTACAAAACCTTCAGTTAACCATCTTTATTTCAAAAACGTGGGTCACTGCTCTTTTGTGTTTGATTGCCTCCCAAGATCGGGCGATAAATTCTTCCTCAATCACTTTTCACTTTCTCGCTTGGATTTAAATCTGACGTGAAATTTAAACAAAAAGAAAAAAAAATTAACATAAAAAAGACTAAACAGCTTCTCTGCCGATTAGAGCAAAGAACTGTCACAATGACTGGCAAAAAAGGAAAAAACAAAAGTATTAAATCAGAACATATTACATATTTTATTATTTTATATAAATTAAATGTGACTTTTATACACACTCACTTTATCAAGATAGCATTTTTAATACTAAAAATGCACTGATTTTGTCATCATCTAGGATGTATCCTTCCCACGCAAAACTACTGTTAATACAACGTGGAATCATTACAAATAACAAAAGCGTTTCTGAATGGGATCGGCTAAGCTAAACACTGGCATTAATTTTCATTTATAGACTGAACGTTTTTGTATAATGTATATAAAACCATCCACCTAGGTGTCCTTGACAAAATCCAGCGGAGAATCTGTACTGTGATCAATCCCGACTTGGCAGCTCAGGTACAGTCACTTTCTCACCAGCGCAATGTAGCTTCCCTGTCTCTACTACAAATACTTTCACGGCTTCTGCTCCGATGAACTTAGCTCACTTATGCCCCCTATATATTAATTTACTCAAGCCACAAGATTAGCAACTAGGTCCCACCGTTTTACTGTGAAACCAATAAATTGTAAACGCAAATTCTACTCCTGCAGCTTCTTTTCTCGCACTTCCCGCCAGTGGAATTCCCTTCCATTTACTTGCTTCCCCGACAGCTACAATCTCCAAGAATTTAAATGTAAAGTCAATAGTCATCTCCTATCTCTCTAACCTGCATCCTCTCTCTCTCATGCTCTTTTCTCCATCCACTCCATTCTCATCAGTATTCTCATCCTTCTCTTACTCACTTCCTGACACCCCCTATAACCTGTCACTCTTTCTCATAACTTTCCTCCTATATAACTCCCTGCAAAACAGTGGCAGTAAAATGCCTTGCTAGGGGCGATATTATTATAAAAAAAAACTGTAAAATGTTATCCTTTCATCTTTTCTTAAAAGCATGTTATCGTTTCATCTTTTCTTAAAAACTGATTTTATAAAAAAAACATCATTATTACTTCAAAGAAATTACTGCTAGGGATGAAACTTCTTTTTTTTTCCTCTCTCTTTTGCTGTTTTCAGTCACTCACGTATCCACTATAGTTTGACTAAAATCACATCTTCCACAAATTACTAATTACTTTCTAGCTTCTTTCCTTACCAGGAACTAAAAATTATGACTTTTTTTTAACATCATGTCTCTGCTCAAAGATTACTTTTTTCCCCCGAAGTAGAGTTGTTTTTCTCAAACCAAGTTATGCTTCTGAAATGATTCAATTTAATAACGAGGTATTAAATCACACGCACTGTGTAGTTTTAAATTTAATACTCTCCTCACCCGACACCGAGAAGTATCGTTTTAACATAGAAGGAGATGTGCGGAATATGATGTCTTGTGAACAGCGTGAATCAAGGAAGAGGACTGAATCTCTAATTAAATTCGAAATCCGAATAACGTCAGCTGTGGCTGTCAACAAAACTCCGACGGATACATTGTCATGTAGCAAAGGAAGATTGTTTTCCATTTTTCCTTACACTTCAATTGAAAGTTGATTGACACAAACACAGGATCAAGGAAGCTGGCCCCAGCTTTGCTTTTATTAAACAGAAGTTTCAACAGACATAAATGTTTATTAATATATCTAAATCTAAACTTATTTATAAATGGAACTTTGTCTCTGTGTGTGTGTGTGTGTGTCCGTTACCTATAGACTCCGAAACGGCTGAACCAATTTTCTTGAAAATTTACACAGTTGTACTATAAGTGTCTGCGAGTGTTCTTAGCTAGGTTTTGTGTTGAGGTACCTCCGATAAATATCGAAAATCGATAATCGAAAAAATTGGGTTATTGAAGGAGTGGTTCGATTTTAATCAAATTTGATACACTCATAGACAAAGACATAAGAAACGATATTCAAAAGTTTCAAGGTTTCAAGGTTTCAAGGTTACAGTTCTTACAGTAGTGCAGAAAATTTGATGTCGATACCAGGAAATCAAAATTTTACTTACATCCGTTCATTTTTCTTTCAGTCTACGGTTTCGCTTGAACTGGAAACTTTTAAGTCTTTTGTGCCAACGTCCAAAGAGTCTGAGCTCCAGGACCATGGATTAGTTTTAAAGCTTTCATTACACACGAGCAACGCTAGTGCTTCATATGACTATTTTTATCAAGAATTTTTTTTTCTTTTTGGTAGCAAAGCGGGTGGGTGGTTACCTAGCGGTATATATTTTTAATAATTTCAAACCAAGCAATATTAAAGCCACCGAAGTGCAAGATCGTTAATGAACGTGAAGGTATATAGAAGGACTTTGTGGGGTTTTAATTTAGCCTTGTTAAGTTTATAGTCCACCATAAGAGGTGTGTGAAAATAAGAGCAATCAAGAGGGTGTATAAAAATAATCATTTATATAAACCTTAAATAATTATGTATTATACAAAATGATAGTAATATTCGTATGTCTGGTACAAGGTTGGTAAGAAGAGTTTATAATAGTCCTACAAGAAAGCAGTAATGACGATAAGGGTGTATGTAAAAGCGGGGGTATAGTTGTAGTCAAGATGTCTTTGATGTGACCACTCAGTTAAATGCGCGTTTCATTGTGTCTTCTTTGAGTCTGTCTTTACGAAATGTTCTTTAATGAAGAAAGAGGAGAGATACAAAACGCAGCACGAGAGTGAGTGAGTGAGTGAGTGAGTGAGTGAGTGAGTGAGTGAGTGAGTGAGTAACAAATGTATATCATATGGACTTGGGTCAAGGAGAACGGCTAAGAGACCCTCTGATGAGAGAGACAAAATTATGCGTACTTGTACATTTTTGCAAGACAAAAGTGGATCACTTTCAAATATATTTTTCTGTTCTCTGATTGGTTAATACATATATATTTCTTTTAAATTGTTTTTCAACCGGAAGATCTACAAAGAGTCACGTGCAGATACTCAAATATGTCATTCTATTTTAAGTCGTTGAGAATATAACTTCCAGTTCACGAAAAAGGAAACTGGGTAAACGTTACCGGGAAGAAAAATAGCATAAATAGCCTAAATCATTAATCCCAAACAAAAGAAAAAATATTTGAATTCGTTTAATATATATACATATATACAGGGTATATGATATATCCAGTCAACATTATGGTTTTGGGCTTGATCACTAGCGATGGCGACGTTATGCACCAATTCAACTTTCCACGGAGCCTCAGACTCAACACAGAGGTCTACATCAAATGCCTTGAGAAGGTAAAGTAGGAAGCTCAATCACACTTATTAAATTGGTCTTGTGCCAAACATAACCGAACTCCCCACAATTTAAAATTAACAGAAGATTGAAAAAATTAAAGGCGTTTCCTCTGTATAAGTGGAAATGTATTTATTGTACAGCATAACATCAATTTGTAGGAAGTGAAATTAGTAACCGTGGAACTGTTCTAAGAGAAATAGTAGTAAAGACTTAAATGGATCCAGAGTTCGTTGTAGTAGTAAGGTTTTCGTACCTTTCTTTCTTTTTGCGGCCGGCGACTAAGTAAAGAGGAAGAAAAAACGATAAAGGAAAATTGTATTTATTGACGTTGCATTTAGGAGTCAGTTGAAGTGTCTTATTGTTGTTGTTGCCTTCTTTTTCTTGACGGTGAATAGGCGGAGACGAAGAAGAAGAGATAAAGGAAAATAGTATGCATGAAGGAGAGGGAGTGCGTGTGTTTGTCGCTGGGACAGTAGTGTCCGTGCAGCGGTTTGAAATTTATCTTTTACATCGTAGCGGTGTCCTATCTGATCTTGGCTTCCATTTGACTGATTCAACTTTTTTCTCTATTTATATCAAAGAACTTTTTGACACTGGCTTGATACTTTCTCTCAGTTTTGTAAATCGCTCCCCTTTCATTGGTTATAAAACAATTTACGCTGACTCGCGAAATTTGCTTTGGTCTTTTACTTTCAGTACGGAGTCAATCCTCTTTCCTATTGGTCAAACTGAGATTTTACACTGGCTTGCAAATTTGCAAACAATGAAAAAAAAAGTTATTTTTATTCCTTATCCACCACATCAGTAGTACGGATTTAGGTCAAGAGGGTGGCTGCTGCGAGAAGACCATATATTTGGCAACTGGATTCTGTACCATGCCACATTAGCATAAGAACCCAGTCATGGCTCGCAGACAATTTATACGACCTCGTCACCCGTTATATCTGGCCACCTTACTTCACAAAATGCATCCCTTCGTTATTATGTATGGGGTGCAGTTGAACGAGAGACAAACAAAACTCCTCGTAACACCAAAGATGTGCTGAAGGCAAGGATTTTGAAAGCATTCATCAACTTAAACAAGGAGACCGTCCAGAAAAGTTGCAGAAGATTCCAAAGTCGCCTGTAAGCCCTGGTTGAAACCAATGGCAGCTTTAGTAAATAAATTATTGTAATATTTCAAGACATTTTGTGTAAATTCACTTCCTTTCTTACAGACATGACATGGCTTCCCTCCATCTTTTCAACAAATATTTTCATGACAACTACTTTAACAAGTTTTCTTTTCCTTGGTACACCGTCCACGTGAATTTAAGCGTGCTACTAGATTGGCATGTAGGTCCCACCCTTTTACCGTTGAAATAGTTAAATGTAACCAATACTTCTACTCCAACAGTTTATTTTCTAATACTTCCCGCCTGCACAATTCCCTTTTGCTTACTTGACTCTTTGATAGCTACGATCTCCAAAAGTTTAAACGAAACGTCAGTTGCCATCTATCTTCTTGGATCTCATTCATGTTGTGTTTTCTTCAATATCCCCTGTACACAGTCTTTTCCCTCACTGTAACCCCATGCACATTAGTGCCGGTCCCTCCCGTGCTTGGAGCGAAATAATTAAAAAATAAAAGTGACAGATAGCTATAAAAAGGCACTGTTGATTATTTACGGTTAACTTATTTAAATAATGCACCGACTGTTGTTTGCGTCACTTGACAATAATTATAAGTAAAATATTGCACTAAAATAAGTAACAAAGTAATCGTTTTAAGTTCTCTGAATATTGGTGACAGAAAGACAGATTAAGCTTTCCTTTAGAAAAACGTTAAAAAAAAATTACTAAAAAACGTACAAATGCGTAAAGAGATATTATAACAATGTACATTTTTTTTCAAAATCTGTTTTCTGTTAATGGGAAAGAAAAGGAAAGAAAGAACAGTATTATTCTCATGGAATGAATGAAAGGAAAAGCGCTCTTCTGGGCGAGTACAAGAAACTGGGAGTGTTGCCTTGACGAGGACGCTCTCTATCGAAATACAGCCATTAAAAGTGCGTTCAAAAAGAAAGTGGCAACTGTATAACAAAGGCTTTTGTTGCCGTTAATATGCCCTTGCGTTCTGTCAAACAGTGCAAATGACAAAGGAATTATAGAAAGGTTGATATAGGATAAAGGGGAAAGAAAAAAGGAGTGGTGATTGTAAGCTTGCCAAGAGAGAGAAAAATATAACAATAGAGAGAGAGAGAAAGAGAGAGAGAGAGAGAAAGAGAGGAGTCATTGCTTTAACAAAGGGTTATATCACAACAAACTAACTTTTTGGGCTGGTCAAAAAATATCCTTCCATTGAATAAATGAGGTCTTTTCTTAATTTTAGACATTAACTTTATTGAGCAACGCATGTATTTCAAGGAACTTCAGCTTTTTCTGATGTTTCTCATTACAAAACTGCTTAGTGGCTTTTGCAGTCTTCCAGAAAATTGGCATTCAAAGACAATTTTGTGAAGATTAAATGCTGATCCAAAGCGGTAATCTTCTGCTATGTCCCTTGTCCTTTCAGGACGTAGGCGATCATGGCTTTCCACGTCTTCCTATCCTTGGTGGCTCTTAACACTCCTTCTCCTGTTACACCATGCAACCTTCGTTCCATCATCCACCTGATCAGGTCCTTCAAATATGTTATCCACTGCTTTCCCCTGTCTCTTTTTCCCTCTATCTGGCTTGTTAGTATCAGATTCTCCAAGCCCTCCTTCCTCATTGGATGTCCCAGGAACTTCAGCTGTCTCTTTCTTATGCTCAGTATTAATTTCCTTTTCGTTTCCATCATTTCCAAAACCTCATCATTGCTCACATGCTTGATCCATGATATTCGCAGCATCCTTCTGTAGAACCACATTTCAGTTGTTTCAAGTTTTTTCTTTATCTTTGATGATATTGTCCAGCATTCACTGCCGTATTGAAGAACTGACATCACATAGCAATCCAGTACTTTCTTCTTTGTTTCTAGCGAAATTGTCCTGTTTCTTAACACTTTAATCAACTTCTGGAATGCTTCCTTCGCCATACCAAAATGAATGTGTGATCTAGATTGGAATATTAAAACTAAAAAAACAAAATCCACGAATAGGCTATTTTGCCAGTCCCGGTAAAATAGAAAAACCTCCTTTTAATCTTATTTCACCCGTCTCTATTATGGGTGTTGTTTAGTTCCAGTGACTTGACTCAAAGAGTGGTGAGTTTAATACCAGGCTACAGCAGTGGTGAACAAATAACTTAGAAAGCCGGGTTAAAGGGAGACTACTCATGACCACCAGAATCGGCTTTGCACAAAGAATGAGAATGATATGTCCCAGTGATTGTACTAAAGTGCGCGGTTCGAAATTCCTAGCACCTGAAGAAGGCTGAAGCGTACAACGGCCGAAACGTCATGAAAATGTCAACGAAGATGAAGACAATAGTCCAAATAATGTAAATAAAGCATTGTGTATGTCAGTGTATAAAGCTATCATTTAACCTTAAAGCCCTCCCCGAACGAAATAAGGGACTGTCGTCTCATACTTCAAGTACAAAATGTGAACCTTAAAATCCTATGGATTATGGATAAACTGTTAGCATGGAAGATTTTTGACGGGAGTCTGATGCCTGCTTGGTAACTATCAACGCAAATATTTTCTACGGAAACAAAATGCACATTATGATAATAAAATAATAAAAGTGTGGTGTGATAAAAGTACACTTACTTTATAAAATATGTGCAACATACATAAATAAAGAAAGTATGCTTACTGACTTTATTTAATAAATTCAACACATTTTAAAATATAATTTCTGGGGTCGTCTTGCACAGTGAATATAGCTCCAAACCTACATTTTAAATGGAAAATTTTGGAGTCATCTTATATGCCCAGTTGCCTTGTACACCAGCATATACGGTGCGTATATATATATATATATATATATATATATATATATATATATATATATATATATATATACTTTAACTGACAGTAGTACAAGCTGTATGGTCAAAAAATGCCAAGTGTTTTCTTATAAGGAAATGGTTAATATTACTATTATAACAAATGGATGTGCACTGTGGTGCAGTGGACGTCAACTCGGAATTGAAACATTGGAAAGCTGGGTTTAAATTCCAATTGACTTTGTTGCATTCACTTATGCACAAATACCCTTGGGAATGGTATTAATCCATTGCTTCTTCCTCTAGCTATGGGTTAAATAGTAAGATTGATTTGGTTCTATGGCCTACCTTGCTCGAAGAATAAAGGTGTTTGCATAGGGTCAGCACCTCTACCTTTAAAACAGATAAGTTACAGAAGCATTGACAACCCCTTGTCGATGGAGTGGGGGGTAATCTATGTCTATGCTTCATTTGGAGCAATGGAGTTTTAGGATTATAATGAATATTCATTGTGATGAGATAAATATCTATATACTAGCAATATAGCCCGGCGTTGCTCGGGTGTAATGAAAGCTTTAAAACTAATCCATGGTCCTGGAACTCAGACTCTTTGGACGTTGTTGGCACGAAAGACTAAAAAGCAATAGTTGTTTCCAGTTAAAGCGAAACCGTAGACCGAAAGAAAAATGAATGGATCTAAGTCAAATTTTGATTTCTTGGTATCGACATCAAATAAGTTTTTTTCGTCGTAAAATGAATTTTGAAGGATAAATAAGTCCTCTGAGTAAATGGTAACATGGCTGAGGCTAAGAAATACAATTATACCTACTTAGAGCCAAACCCGAAGCAAAAACTAAAATAAAAGGGCTGAAAAACTGATTTTGATCAGACCCGGTATCTTGTCTTTCATATATATATATATATATATATATATATATATATATATATATATATATATATATATATATTCTTGCCAGAATGAAGCAACGCATAGCATCCTCTAAGTTCGGCACCAAGGACTACTGGCGACTCTGTAAAAGAGTACTTAACAAGAGCAAGTCCACAATACCCCCACTAATAAACAAATTTGAGGTCCTCACCTCCCCAGCGGACAAGGCTGAATGTTTGCCCGCAGATTCTCGAATAATTCGAGACTGGACTCGTCTGGAGTTTCTACACCCGACTTCCCACCTAGAACTGATGCTCAAATGAATGACGTCCATATTACACATTCGCTTGTCTCTAAGATAATCTCAAAACTTGACCCTCACAAAGCGAGCGGAGGGGACGGAATCCCAATCATAGTCTTAAAGAAATGTGCCCCCGAACTTTCCTCTGTACTTTCTAAGCTCTACAACTTCTGCCTATCTACTTCCTGCTTTCCTGTCTGTTGGAAATCTTCCTCTGTAGTTCCTATATTTAAAAACACTGGAGAACCCTCGGACCCCGCAAATTACCGACCTATCAGCCTTCTTCCGATCTTTGGCAAAGTGTTCGAAGCCATTATCAATGCCGAAGTCGTTCAGCATCTCACGGCCCACGGGCTCCTCTCAGACAAACAGTATGGCTTCCGCTTCACCAGGTCTACTGCTGATATGCTAACGACCATCACCGAGTACATATATCAGGCACTCGATAGGAATGGTGAAGCCCGAACCGTTGCTTTGGATATCTCTAAAGTGTTCGACAGAGTTTGGCATGCTGGCCTTCTATGCAAACTGCGGAGCTATGGTATAGCTGGACAATTGTTTGAACTAATCCAGTCATTCCTATCTAACCGCACATTGAAAGTGGTATTAAACGGACATGCCTCCCAGAACTACCATACGAACGCGGGTGTCCCTCAAGGCTCTATCCTAGGTCCTACGCTCTTTCTGATCTACATAAATGATCTCCCTGATACCATAAGATCCCAAGTAGGTATGTACGCCGATGACACCACAGTTTATTCTCGCCTCGACCAAAAATCTGGTGCGGGCGACAAAGCTAACCTTGCAGCCGAGCTTGGAAAAGACCTCCAATCTGTAGTGGACTGGGGTAAGAAATGGCTGGTAAATTTTAATGCTTCAAAAACGAAGCTACTATCAATAATCATCATAGACAATCGCACCTACCTCCTATTAGCATGGACCAGGCTTGCCTCCCAGAGAGTAAAACACTACGCCTCCTTGGTCTCACACTTTCAGCGGACCTCAAGTGGAATGACTATATCGAATCCATTACTAAATCCGCTGCTATGAAAGTCGGTTCTCTGTGCAGGGCCCGGAGGTTTTTTCCGTCTGAATCTATCCTGCACATTTATAAATCTACCATCCGCCCGTGCATTGAATACTGTTGCCATATCTGGTCGGGTGCCCCTGCTATTCTCCTTGGGCTTCTGGACAATGTACAGCGGAGGGTCTGTAATGTGATCGATACCGACTTAGCAGACCGCCTGCAGTCTCTCTCTCACCGGCACGACGTGGCTTCCCTGTGCCTCTTCTATAAATACTTTCACGGCTTCTGCTCCGATGAACTTAGATCACTGGTGCCCACTAGATTCGAATTTGCACGAGATACTAGATTAGCAACTAGATCCCACCCTTTTACAGTGAAACCGATAAAATGCAACCACAACTTCTACTCCAACAGTTTCTTTTCTCGCACTTCCCGACTGTGGAATTCTCTTCCACATGACTGCTTCCCCGACGGCTACAATCTCCATGAGTTTAAATGTAAGGTCAATAGTCACCTTCTAACAAACTAACTTCCATTCTTTCAAACACTCTTCATCTATCACCCCCCTTCTGACATTTCCTATATCTAACCACTCTTCCTATTTACCTCCCCCTATGTAGCCCCAAGCGCAATAGTGGCAGTGGAATGCCTTGCTTGGGGTGAAATGATTAATATATATATATATATATATATATATATATATATATATTATCGATTTTCTGCACTATTGTAACAACTGCAACCTTGAAACTTCTGATTATCGTTTCTTATGTCTTTGTCTATGAGTGTATCAAATTTGATTAAAATCGAACCACTCCTTCTATAACCCGATTTTTGATTTTCGATATTTATTGGGTGTACCTCGACACAAAACCAAGCTAAGAACACTCGCAGACACTTATCGTACAACTGTGTAAATTTTCAGGGAAATCGGTTCAGCCGTTTCGGAGTCTATAGGTAACGGATACACACACACACACGGAGACAAAGTTCCATTTATAAATAAGTTTAGATATTGTATATTTTTCGTCTGTGATCTTTTTACAGAATTAGAATTATCTTAATTTAATTCGCTGCAGGGTGACTTTGTTGTGACAATAGCAAACTGTTCTGAGATGCTTATAAAACCATTAAGTGAAAAGCTTGATTTGGGCAAAGATTAAAGGTCAATAATAACTGAAAAATATATTTAAAGATTATCATTTGAAAACTTTCTAATTATAAAGACTTAACCAAAATGCCAACTTTTTTTAAGGAGTGGTTAAATTAGTATGTTTAAAGTAAGTACTTCCACAAAAAACATGATATCTAATGTTTTAAACGAATTTAAATTAGTATATTTCAAGTAGGAAACACAGAAAGTGCAATACCTAGGGATTTAAATGTACTTAAAATAGTATATTTAAAATAGGTATCTCCACTGAAAACCTGATAATTAATGTTTTGAATGAATTTAAGTTAGTATATTTAAAGTAGGTGCCGCCACAGAAAACATTATACTTAATGTTTTAAATGAATTTTTCTCTTGAAGCTTTTATATCTATTTAAATTTTAATAGATTAAATTTAATATTTCCAATAAGCAAAATAATTTGTTGTATTTCTAAACTAATTTGAATGGAAGGATTTTTTTTTTTTACTGAAATAGCTGTTAAGCAATACTTTTAGCCATCTTTTATCAGAATGTGATTCATTTTATTAAAAATCTTCCAAAAATAAAATATACTTTTCTGAAACTTTATTTGAGGACTATTAGCTGATTTAATGTTTTATTACTGATTTGAAACAAATATTGCTTAATTTAAGTTTAAAATATTGCAGAAGTTAATGTTTTAAACATGGTGATCGCTATTGATTTAAGGCATTGACAGCTTGAATGACAGATGGAAGTTTGTCTAATGTTTTTCAACGATGGTTATATCTGTAAAAAATTATTAATGTTGTAGTTGCCGAAGCGTCCACTTACTAATTTAGATTTATGAGTCGACTCGACGCAACCTTAGTCATGGTTTGAAGCAGGTTTTAAGAAAGAACAAAAAGGCGAAAGTAACCAGAAAAACAATGTATTGACAAAGGTTACATGGGGTTGAGAGAGCATGCATAAGAAAGTGAAAAGGAAAGAGTTATTCCCCTTCGTCTGTTCGTAGAAACAAAATAAGATGTATGAAGTTTTTACTCTAGCTGAAAGAAAGGTTTGTAACAATTGTTAAGATTTTCGTAAAGAGTTCAAAGTTCAAATCCTTGATGAAGAAAGTCAGACAGAAGACAAAGTTCTGTGTCTGTGTGTGCGTTGAGTAGAGAGGGAGAAAGACTTACATGCGAATGTAGCAGTCGGTGGATTTCTACTGACGAAGGTTGGAAAAATTGTGGATTTATGTGTAGGAAGTTATTTTATGTAAAGTCCTGTTTGAATGAAAGTTAATGTGCATAGTGTTAATGTAGGAGAAGAAAAATAAAAGAAATTTTTTTTGCGCCACTAATTGCTACACGCAATTAGTGCGCGTGTGTTTGTGTGAGTTAGGAAGACATTGCTCTTGTCCCGGGACGAAATCCTAACTAGTGTACCACGTGCTGTTTTCCGTTTTTATTAGCATCGTTTTTGGCGAGAACCAGTCATCACGTGGAACGCCGAGTGACCATGCGTGTGTGTGTGTGTGTCTGTGTGTGTGTGTGTGTGTGGGGGTGTCAATGTATGAAACCCTACAATGTATATAACTTCAGTGCCTATTTATATTATTTTTAATTACTCAGTAACCTTTAAAAATTTAGGAAAATATTCTCCATAATCTCTTGTTTTATTGAATTTTAGATATTTTGGCTTTAAATTTACTATTGTTATCATTCTTGTTTTCTGGTAACGTTGTGTATAAACATTCATATCTACGAACTCTGGCTCATTTATAAATATAAAAAAAAATTCAAATTTTAAAAAAAATACTGTTGTTTAATGATTTGAACTAGGATTTTCCATCTTTGATTAGTAGATACTAGCAGTATAGCCCAGTGTTGCTCGGGTGTAATGAAAGCTTTTATATATATTATCAATTTTCTGGACTATTGTAAGAACTGCAACCTTGAAACTTCTGAATATCGTTTCTTATGTCTTTGTCTATGAGTGTATCAAATTTGATTAAAATCGGACCACTCCTTCTATAACCCCATTTTTTCGATTATCGATTTTCGATATTTATCGGCGGTACCTTGACACAAAACCTAGCTAAGAGCACTCGCAGATGCTTAAAGTACAACTGTGTAAATTTTTAAGAAAATCGGTTCAGCCGTTTCGGAGTCTATAGGTAACGGACACACACACAGACAAAGTTCCATTTATAAATAAGTTTAGATTTAGATATATTTTTATTTAATATGATCTAACCAGCATGAAGTAATGCGGAAATTTAAAAGATTTGAAACTTTATAAATTATTCTAGTTAAATTTTTAAAAAATGAAAACAATTCTTGTAAAAATTCACTGACATCCTGAAGGGACATGGCACATAGAAGAAGAATGAGTCAATGAAGGGTGGAACAAAGTTTAGGAGAGATTACAAAAAGACAAAATTTATAAAGGGCGCCCGGTTCACACTCCACCCACGTCTTTTGAACAGGTGAAGAGGCTCATCCCTTGTTCCCTGTTTAGGATGTGGTTTCCGGCTTTCTCTTTTCCAATCTTTTCACTCTTTTCTTTTTTTCCTTTTTTTTTTTTTTTCAATTGGAGTAGATAGACTAAACTATCGCCCGGTTCACACTCCACCTACGTCTATTGAACAGGTGAAGAGGCTCACCCTTTGTTCCCTGTTTAGAATGTGGTTTCCGGCTTTCTCTCTTCCAATCTTTTCACTCTTTTCTTTTTTTTTTTTCAATTGGAGTAGATAGACTCAACTATCGCCCGGTTCACACTCTACCCACAACTATTGAACAGGTGATGAGGCTCATCCCTCGTTCCCTGTTTAGGATGTGGTTTCTGGCTTTCTCTTTTCCAATCTTTTCACTCTTTTCTTTTTTCAATTGAGTAGATACACTAAACTATTGCCCGGTTCACATTCCACCCACGTATATTTAACAGGTGAAGAGGCTCATCCCTTGTTCTCTGTTTAGGATGTGGTTTCCGGCTTTCTCTTTTCCAATCTTTTCACTCTTACGTAGCCTCCTGCGCATCAGTGACGTTACTGCCTTGCTTGGGGTGATATGATTTTTAAAAAAAACAAAAAAAAAACAAAGTATAGAAAATTGTGGAGAGACATAATCGCCAATGCCCTAAAGGAACATAGCACAGAGAAGGAAAAGACTGTAAGATTATAATGAGCTTAAAGTGTGTGTGGTGTTGGGATTGAGTTTCTATTGTAATTAAATGGTAAACTGATCATCCATCCACTTAAGATAACTAAATATTTTTTTTAAATTCCATGTACATTGAATACTGCTGCCATATCTGGTCGAGTGCTCCTGCTATCCACCTAGGTGTCCTTGACAAAATCCAGCGGAGAATCAGTAATGTGATAGATCCTGACTTGGCAGCTCGGATACAGTCACTTTCTCACCAGTGCAATGTGGCTTCCCTGTGTCTCTTCTACAAATACTTTCACGGCTTCTGCTCCGATGAACTTAGCTCACTGGTACCTCCTTTATATAAATTTCCTCGAGCCACAAGATTAGCAACTAGGTCCCACCCTTTTACTGTGAAACCAATAGATTGTAAACGCAAATTTTACTCCAGCAGCTTTTTTTCTTGCACTTTCCGTCTGTGGAATTCCCTTCCATTTACTTGCTTTCCCAATAGCTACAATCTCCAAGAATTTAAATGTAAAGTCAATAGTCAACTCTTATCTCACTAACCTGCATCCTCTCACTCATGCTCCTTTCTCCGTCCACTCAACTCTCATCAGTATTCTCATCCTTCTCTTACCCACTTCCTGACACCCCCTATAACCTGTCACTCTTTCTCATAACTTTCCTTCTATATAACCCCCTGCAAAACAGTGGCAATAAAATGCCTTGCTTGGGGCAATATGATTATAAAAAAATGTCCTCTCCAGATGTAAGTGATTACAACTCTTTTTTTTTTCTTTATTATCTGGAATTTACAGTTTACCTTCTCTTAGGTTGACATCAGAAGCTACAGAGGCTAATCTCTATTGCTATTTAACCCTATAGCCGGGGATTTAACCCATAAATATATTTAAAAACACCTAGATAAAAAAAAAATCAGTTATATATATGTTGATATTTTTCATGCCATGGGGGGGTAAATAAGTTATCACAGGTAGGGACATGCTAAAAATCAACAGGATTATTGAGTGACACTCAGCAACAACAAATAACATTTATTCATACATACATACATGCAGTGGCTTGACTTGGAGTTTATTTTACAAATAAATTTATTTTGTTTAATCAGATTCAAGGTCTGTTGAACAGCAAGCAGTGGGTCTTAAATTTCATTGTTGATAAGTCACCTTTGAAGTCTCTACTGAAAAATACGATGCTACATGATCCTAAAGAAACAGCAACCTATACAAAGACAATATAAAGATCAAAGCAAAAAGCTGCTGAAAAATGTTAAAGAAAACATGCTTGTCTCACAAGCCTTTAATAGTTAAGTCCTTATGAAATGCTCCACAAGAGTAGCCATGAGTCATACTTGTCACAAGCCACATAAATTAAAATTTGAACAGGTTCTCTATCAAACACACACACACACACACACACACAACGAGGTATGTTTACACACACACACAGATGCATGACATGGTACATATGGACACATAAATACAGGGTGGGGCAGAGCAACTCGTTTATTTGAATTTGGCATACAAATTCAGAGTACAACCCAGTGTATTGAGCAGAATGGACGCCATCTGACTGATGTCAACTTTAAAGATTGTAAAACATAAAATTTAAATGTTGCAATTGATGCTGTTTAAAGAATTACATGTATATCCGCATTACTTTTGTTTTATTTGTTAATTCAAATAAGCAAGTTGCTCTGCTCCGCCCTGTACATGAATGATGAGGCATGTACACACACACACACACAGAGGACAAGACATGTTTAGCTATACACAAATATTATTAGGCACATATATACAAAGACAAAACAAGGTACATATACGCATACACACACAAATTCAGACATGTATAATGAGGCACATTTACACACATTACAAGGTAGATGCATACACTTGGCATGCATAAATGGTGATATACATATATACACAAACACACAAGGCAAATGCATTCATATGTAAACATACTCATAGATGCATCCACCATGAGGCCAATGTATGCAATGACATGCATCCAAGCATGCTGAGAATAAATAAAAATGTGTGACTTCATTCCTTTGCATATATGCAAAGGTGCGACAAGAAATAATTAGGTGTTTCCTTATAAGGAAACAGTTGAGATTCATTGACCAAGTAGTCAGTACTACTGTTGATTGAAATTTATAAAATCTTTCTATTAAAACAATTTTTCAGGAAAATAGGTTTCTCGAGTCCAGTAGCTTTTATCACTCTTTCCAATATTGATTGGGGTTTCCTTCCTAACCTTTTGTTTGAAGTGGCGTGGAATGTCAACAACCTGGTTATGTCATTATTTTCCCTTCCAGTTACAAGTTGTTAAACAAATAATCTCAGCCAAAAGATGAATCAAGACTTGGATTTTAAAATATCTACTTCCATAATTCTGCACAAATGTCGAATATTTTTATTTAACAAATAAATAACAAATCAACAAATTAAAAAAAAACAAGTTAAATATATTTATTTTAATTTCATTTACAGTCAAACTAATGTCATCATATTTGTCATTATCAAAACATTTTGGTTACTGTTTGCTTTGGCCTTCTTCAGGCATCTGTCAATCCAGGTCAACTTCAGGCAATTTCAAGATGAATTCTTTATTTAATCTATAGGAGAAGATTTGTAGAAGTAGGGAGATAGTTAATATTCTTTTTAAATTGGCCTTGTGTGAAACATAACCAAACTTCCTACACCTTACAAGTTTTATCCAGAATTATCAGAAGGTGGTTTTTGTGGAAAAATAAAAGTATACCTTTTGTACGTTTAAACAGAAATTTATTAATAGAAAAGAATAACATGAATTGGTGGAAGTTAATGTTGCGTAAGAAACAGTAGTAAGAAGGGTATCAAGAGTTTGTAGTAGTCCTTGCAAGAGTGAGTTTATGTGTACATATGTGTGTATGAGCATTATAGTTGGGTAGAAATATCTTTGAAGTATTTGCTCAGTCTTAAAGGGTTCTGTTCGGTTATCAAGTATAAGAAAAGGCAGACAGGTGAACAATAAAGAGGAAGGTGGTGAGAGAGAAAGAGAGAGGTAATAATAGCCATCACTCGATGTTTGTCAAGGGCATGTGTAAGTTAAACTTGCCATCCTCTCTTTGGCGACAGTCGAGCTTGTTCCATCTTTTATTTCATTTGTCAAACTTGAGAAAGTCATATGGGAATTCACTCCCGGATGTGATTCTGGCCTTTCCATTGGACAATGAACAAACTTCACGTCAGCTCACAAAACGGGTCTATGAAAGAATTTCTTTGAAGATTATTTGAACTTTGTTTTTAGATGTTTCCTAGTTTTCTATTGGCCAGAAAACATATTGCATCAAGATGTGAAATTTAACGAGTTTTGTGTGTGCGAAGCAAAGTCTGTAAATTCGTTTATTTCTAACCAAATCAATGAGTCAGTGCTTAGCATTTGAACTTTAAATGTAGATCTTGTTTCGTTCACTAGAGATTGTTCTCATTTGGCTGCACATATCTAGGGATATATTGTCCAATTCTTATTTAGTACTGCTCAATGACTACTCACCCTCTTTCCACCAAGTCTGACTCTGTACTACCAACCCCATAGATTAGACATAATTACGATGTCATCAAACTCAATGCTTTAATTCACTAGGCCTGTGTAAAAATTCTGATGTCTTAAACCTAATGTTCTTACCTGTCTGCTGTTGAAGCTGCTGCTGCCATCTGTTTTCTTACTGCTGCTGCTGAAGCTTTGTTGTCATTTCTCTTTATTAATGGCTTCTATATGATATTTCCAAGCTAGGCTTATTGAGGAAGCCCTTATAGTATATGCAGTGATTCCTTCAAAAAATATTTTTAGATAAGATCTAAATCTAAACTTATTTATAAATGGAACTTTGTCTGTGTCAGTGTGTGTGTCTGTGTGTGCATCCGAAATGGCTATATCAATTTTCTTGAAAATTTACACAGTTGTACTATAAGTGTCTGCAAGTGTTCTTAGCTAGGTTTTGTGTCAAGGTACCCCTGATAAATATCGAAAATCGATAATCGAAAAAATCAGGTTATAGAAGGAGTGGTCCGATTTTAATCAAATTTGATACACTCATAGACAAAGACATAAGAAACAATATTCATAAGTTTCAAGGTGGCAGTTGTTAGAATAGTGCAGAAAATCGATTATGTGTGTATATATATATATATATATATATATATATATATATATATATATATATATAAAAGGCAAGATGTTTGTGTGTGTGTCTGTTTATCTGCCTGTATGTCTGTATTTTTTCAGCCCTTTTATTTTAGTTTTTGCTTCGGGTTTGGCTCTAAGTAGATATAATTGTAGTTCTTAGCCTCAGCCATGATACCATTTACTCAGAGGACTTATTTAGCCTTCAAAATTCAGTTTACGACGAAAAAAACTTATTGGATATCGATATAAGGAAATCAAAATTTGACTTACATCCATTGATTTTTCTTTCAGTCTACGGTTTCGCTTTAACTGGAAAGAACTATTGCTTTTTAGTCTTTCGTGCCAATGTCCAAAGAGTCTGAGCTCTGGGACCATGGATTAGTTTTAAAGCTTTTATTACACCCGAGCAATGCTAGTATATATATATATATATATATATATATATGTATATTCAAGATTTTGTTAATGGATTATTTTTTTAAGAAACATTATCCAAAAACTAGGAAGTTACAGCTAAACTTCAAGTTGAAATCTCTGAGAAAAAGAACCCATCACTCCCTTAGAGGTAAATACAAGGAAGTTAAAAAAAAGAATAGAAAAAGAACAAGAAAAGGCAAATGCAAGTTGGTAGTGACAAAAAGTTAGAAGCTTTTAAAGATGAACATCAGGAAACATTTCCCAGCTTTGATAAAAAGTGACAATCTGGTACAAGTTACCTCTTGTCAAAGCAGGGATATCAAAGGTCAAATTATTAGTGAAAGGGAAAATAATAAAAGAATAACAAAAAAAGGTGCTGTTTTTTTTTTAAATATTTAATATACAATTACAATCTAATACAAAATATACTATATCTGTAAATACTGCTCTGATATATAAATATTATGCCAAATATAAATTTATATTAGTATTACAAACATTAATAAGAATACAAGGGTATTGATAAAAAATTGGACAATATGACCAAACTATTTTTAAGAACATTTTGGTCAAGCTGAGAACATTTTCAACATCTCATATATAAATTGTTTTTCTTATTACTATGAACAATATTTTTAGTGGCATAACATATTGGAGTTGCTATTCCTGTTCTTTTATTTTCATAAATAGCAAAATTAATAATAAATGGCCGATAAGTGTTACTAAAGAAAGATAGAATCAAACAGTATCTTGTTTTTCATCCAGTTTCTATTAATTTCAGTGTTTAAATTAAATGCATGTGCCCACTAAAAATAATGTTTATTGCAATAAAAATTCATTCATTTATATATATATATATATATATATTACATACACACACACACACACACACACACACACAGGGTACAGCAGGTATTTGAGAACATCTAGCACAAAAATTCTCAAACTGGGATCTGCAGTCCCCAAGGGGACTGGGAAGGTGTTTCAAGGAGACTGTAAAGAGGCCACTCAGTTGAAATTATTGGCTATTTGAGATTGTTACCAAGTCTTAATGGCAGCATTGTTGTTGGAAAGGGAGATTATATCATTTCATCTCCAACTCTCCCTTATTTACCTCCTTTTTCCTTTTGTATGCATTATTTTTATTTCTTGAGTTACCTCCCTTAGTTCTATTTTGGCCCTTGCTTATGTTTTAGTTATGTAACAAGGTGAAGAAGCCGTTGCAAAGGTACGCTAATCTATATGAAGAAGAAAATATTCGTGTTCTACAGTTTGCGTGATTTTGTCCGAGTTGCTTTGAGTGGAGGTGAGGTGAATTGCATGATTATATTTAAATTTCTTTGATTACAGGTGGAACAGTGATTCCAAAGTATAACCGGCAGAGGGAGTTCAGATGGTAAAATTTTTGCCCCAGATTTCATGGAAGCGGCTATAGTACTCATACGCCATTTGCATCAGTGATGTGGCTGTACCAAAAACTTTTTCTACTCCGACATTTAAAATCAAAATAAATACAATTTTTCAGTAGGATTTTCATATACTTTCCCTCTTGCACAAAAGAAGAATGACCAAATCACAAAATAAAAATAATTAAAAGATCAAAATTACATATGAAATATTTTAAAATCAGCTTTGAAAAAAAACATTCAGCCCAAATTGATGAAAACACCGAAAACAGCGTTTACTTGCATGAAAATCATGCAATGAAATGTAAAAAAAACTACATTTGTGTTCAATGAATTAGAAATAAATTATTAAATAAATTTATTAATAAAAGAAAAATAAAAATAAATTCTCACTTCCTTTAAAAGCCAAAACATCATTAAAACAAATGTCTGCTTTAAAAAAAAAATCTTGACAGTCCCAAACAAATGTCTGCTTTTTTTTATAAAAAAAAAAATCTGGGCAGTCTCTAAACGTTTTGTATTTGGGAAATCCGTTCTGACTTACTTAATAGCCACCAATTTATTTACAGTAAGAAAACACATTATATTTACTTAAAATAAGCTTGTTGATGATGGAATTTTGCTAAATTTTTTAAAATTAAATATGCTATGTTAACTGTGGTTAATATAAAAGGGTCCACGAGCCACCTAAAATATTATAAAGAGACCGCCATGCTAAAAATCCAAAAATAGTTTGAGAACCACTGATCTAGCAGGTCATAAATGGAAAATGACTAAAGAATTTTAGATATTATGTGCCATCATATTCACATTCCTTGTTTCAAATGTATCGAGTATATTAACGTGGCATACTATGCTTGTAACACTAGTTGCTGATAATTGGGATTTGGCAGTAGAGAGCTTTTTGAAAGTGACCATCTGAATAGAATGAAGAATTTGGCACAGAATTAGACACAGTGTTGCATACAAAGTTCACATCATGAGAGTTGTGAGCAATACTTCACTTCTTGCCATGGGACTTCAAAGGTTAATGAAAAATTGCCCACACAGAGATACAAGAAACAATGGCTCTCAGTCTTGAATGACCCAGGGTGGGAGTTTAGATTCTGTTCCAGCAGGATTCTACTCCCACCCACAAACACGATTTGAACCCTACTACATTGGAGCAGCTCCATATTACTTAAGACTTATTCAGGTTTCCCCCATGAATGCAATGGTAGAAATTAAGGCCACATTAAAACCTACATAATGACTACATAATTCTGTAAGCGATAAATTAGATTGTGTGTGTGTGTGTATATATATATATATATATATATATATATATATAGTCGTCCGCAGACAGATCTGTTTCGCTGTATCATAGCTCATCAGTGCGGTTAGACTCCGATTGCTTTTAACCCAGGATTGAAACCTGACCGAAGTAGCGTCAGTCAGCGATTCTACCTCTAGGCCATGGGTGCACGGTAGAAGAAGGCAGACTTTTAGCATGTATATTATCGTTATACACGCCCAATAGCCAGAGTGCTCTAATTCATTAGTGAATGAGCAATGCGTACATGACAGGGTAGCTACTGTTTTTCAAAGTCAACACATTCCACACTACTGGCCATAATTATTAGGCTACCCCAGTTTTGTTAAAAAATGATGTATTTCATACTATTTTTAGTATTTATTGCCAAGTGGATAATTCTAAATGAAAATAGAATGGTTCATTTGTTAATACTGCACAATAACATGTTCAACAAATAAACTGTTTTAGTGTCCAGTTTTTGTGCTCTCTTCCCCATGCTAGTCTCTGGCCAAAGCAAAAAATTCCTGGCTGCCTTGTAAAATTTTGCAAAGTAATAATGACAAAAGAACCATTGTGTGTCTATATATATATATATATATATATAAAAAGAATGAGGTTCATTAAAGTCAACTGACATGTACTTATTGCCAATAAATCAATGAAATTATGAGTAACAGTTGCAAACTCGCTTGTACAACTTGCCTAATGTAAATATACATTATATTCACTTGTAGATTGTATAGATTGTTTTATATATATATATAAGAGAGAGGATTGCAATAAGTAATGGTTAACAAACTCAGAAATACACAAAGAACAATGACAAGAGCAACACCAGGGATACATGAGAGAGAGAGAGAGTATAAAATGTTAACAGGGAAATCCCAGAATGGACCAGGAGAAAAGAGATCATTAATGTGGTTGAAAGAGAAATATGGAGGATGCTGGCAAACATATCAAGAAAGGAAGGATTACAGAAGGAGCAAATGGCTGGTTGAATAGTGATCTATGGATGACCGGATGACAGCAGAAGAAGACCGGATAGAAGAGGAAGAGATAAGATAGAGATGTTTATTCCCGCAGAGATCAGCACCATCACAATCATCATGAAAGAAGTTTGAAAACCCTTATCCAGCAGTGGAAATGCAATGACTTTGGCTAGTCATTATATAAAAACAATAATCTATACAACCTACAAGTGAATATAATATATATTTACATTAGGCAAGTTGTGCAAATGATTTTGAAATGCTTACCCATAATTTCATTGATTTATTGGCAATGAGTACGTGTCAAAGTTTACTTTAATGAACTTCATTATATATATATATATATATATATATATATACTAAGCAATTGATGAATTTTATTTTTTAATCCAATATTTGTTTTATTACTTCTAATAAAGGTATTCACTAAAATTAACATTTGAATATATATATATATATATATATATATATATATATTGAGAATAGACATTTGTAATGGTAATCTACAAAAAACAATTCCTCGACCATTCAAAAAAGTCCCCAAAGAGAGAAAGAAAAAGAAAAATATAGACAATCAATAAATGGAAATAAGAGAAAGAAAGGGAAAGAGAACAAACAGTATATAGAGAAATTAAAGTTAACTTCTTAGATCAACACCAGTGTCTATTACCATCTATCTGCTTTCTTAGAAAAACATGACATGGAAATTTAACATTAAAATTTAGTTTTAAATATAATGGGATATATTTATGGTAAAAAATAAATTGTAAATCATAATTTTTAATACAAATTAAAATATAACCATTAGTAGTATTATATTATAAATATAGTTAAAATAATTCAAACTTATAAAGAAAAATGTTTCAAATGTCTATTCTCAATATGGACATGTGAGCATCTGTATGTAATTATTTTCTGGAATATTTTGAAGATTAACTGTTGTATTATTTGGGTCTGACAAGCAGCAAGGTCAGCCGCAAAATACGTATTACCCATGAAATTGTAGAATATCTAAATTTTTTTCTAAATTATATTACTCTGGTAAACTAAATAAATAAATTTAACATCGAGTTCTTTTGAGTTAACTCTATCAGAATTTACCTGACTAATATACCAAGTATTCTACATTTTATATATATATATATATATATATATATATATATGTATATGTGTGTGTGTGTGTGTGTGTGTGAAGGAATGCCTTCAAATTAATAATGGTTTCATTGATGGATACAGTCTTATAAATAAAAATAAGATAAAAAAAAACTCAGGGAGCTGGGTGAGAACCACAACACTACTTACAGTTTAAAACAGTGGTCCCTAAACTCTTTTTGGATTGTCGCCCTCTTGTGTATAAAAACAACCCAATCATCCCCAACAAATTTACAGCCAAACTTTGATCAGATTTTCTTGATGCTATTATTGCATTTTAGTGTTTCCCATGAGAATTTTCATATAAATGGAATATGCTGTAAAGTAAAAGCATGATACACTTCAGGTACAGTGTGTGTGTGTGTGTGTGTGTGTGTGCCATTTATGTTATGGTTTAGATTGGCCACTGCCACCCTCAGGCTGCCCACTTTTTTTTCTCATATCCCCTTGGATCTTTTCACCACCCCTAGAGGACGGTACTACTCATTTTGATAATCACTTGTTTATATCAATAGAATCAGCCTTTGAAATATTGACACCCAATGCAACTCCATTTTAAATTAAGCTCTCTTTTCATAATTTTTGTTCTTTTTAATTTTCCTACATTACATTAAGAGTAATTTTTCAAAGAAGTGGTTATATGATCCTGGATATAAACTTTCTGTAGAGAACTCTGCAATCAGTGCACTTTCAAGACATTTTAGCCTTAATAAAATAATTTCTATTTTAATCAAAACTATGAATTGAGTGTATTATTTTATATTAATATTTTTGGCAATATATTCATTAAATTCCTTATGATCTAATGTATTATTTTTAACTTTTTATATTTTACACCAATTCCATCAAAGAAATTGTCACTAGTCTGAAGAGGTTAATCAGAACAAAACATGTTACCAACAAATTATATATTGGGTTGATCCAAATAGTTTTTTTTTTTACAGCTTAACCTTTTGAAGGTTATTTAAAGCCAGAAAATATTTCTGGCCATAAACCTATTAAATATGATGAAACCAATATCTTCAGGATAAAATTTTATATATATATATATATGAAAATCATGCAAACCATTTCAAATATTCAAGGGTGAACACCAACTAGCATTTTATGTGATCAATTCTCTCAAAACATTAATCATCAGGTAGAACAGAGGTCGGCAATTCATTTGATCCTGCGTACTGGATCGTGTTATAATGACGGGTTAGAACAGAGGTCGGCAACTCATTCGATCATGCGTACTGGATCGTGTTATAATGACGGGTCGCGAGCCGAACAAAGGCCATTAATAAAAAATTAAGGAAAATTACATATGCAAACCCCTGTCAACTTAAATATTTAAAACCATAATGAAAATAATCATTGAGAAATCAGAAAAACAAAAGAAAATCTAAAATTAAAAAACACCTAACAAAAATTACTTTTCTTCAAAGAATGTCAAAATACTTCAAAGTGAAAAAAATCAACTGAAACTTTAAGAGGAGGAGTATAAGATAAGAACATGGCCTATTGAAAGATTCTAGCGATTTACATAGGGTAGGTGGCAGGGGTAAGCAATGGGGTGGCGCTGTTGGAGGAATGAAATAGAAAGCCAACTGAGACAACATTGTCCCTTTGAAGGTGTCCCCTGTTGCCAGTTAGTCAGTCAAATCAGCTCTCAGTTTTTGTTTTATGTTTATTTTTTTATTCTTTATGCAGAAATGGAGGTGATTGGGTTTTGATCATGTTTTTGCAGTTATAGTATTTAAATTCGGTTGGGTGGATCAGAGGAAGATAATAGTAGGCCTTTTGTTGAATTCGAAAGCCTCGTCTCTCATGTTAAAAATAGAATTATTGGTAATCAGGCTCGTGGGCTAGTCAAAATGCCTTTGCAGGCCAGATCCAGCCCGCAGGCCGTAGGTTGCCGACCCTTGAGGTAAAAAATGACTTGGCAGTAAATTTGGAGATTATTTTTGTAAATTAATAATTTCAAATAACCAGAAGAAAACAACGGAAATTCTTGTAAAATGAAGAAAATATAATATTTTTCCACCTTCTTTCAAGCATACATGGAGGCCACAGTAAATTCTCATTACAAAAACAAAATCATAAAATAAACAAAACACATTGCAAATCTAAAATGTCATCACAGTGTTTATGCATGCCTCTGCTGAGCTGCAGTGACCAGACATGACACAGGGTCAATTTTATAGAGGGACAAAATCAAAAATTACCTAATCACCAAAACTAGAATCCTATAGGCATCAGAATGCTCTGACCTACTCTCATTGGTGCATTAGGGAGGTGCTGCCAAGGAAAAGGAAACCTTGGGACATGACTCACCTTATATTATGCTATGGACTATAAGACAAGAACAAGGAAACAGCTGACAACACTACACTTTAATTACAACTGAAAAATCGTGTAGTACTGCTAAGGTGACGTGTCTCAATGCAAGGGAATTAAATACAAAATACTGTTTGTTAAACACTAATTAGTCATCCAACCATAGATACTGCCAGTTATGTCAGGGTACAACAGGATAATCACATGCCATGAAATCTCTGCTAATGTTAGTCTCTCGTGAAAAAAATGGACAACGAAAGAAATACCACATGCAAATGGGGCAAAGAACACAAAGAAAAAAACAAGCAGACTCCTGAAAGTCAACATCAAAAACACCATATTCAAAGGTGCACAGATTTAGTATGGCAGTCTATATCTGGAGGGGAAAAAAAAAATCGTAGTAGCTTCTCCAAGATTTGGTTCAAATAATAGACAAGGAATACTGCTTAAGAGTGAGTAAACTAAAGGGAGCTGCATATCAGTCAGTCAGTCATGCCATACGTGATACATGCTTTGGCAATCATGTCTCGAAAGAGACAAAAAAAAAAAAGGAAAAGAATAAGTTCAATAGCAAAATATTTTTTAGAATAAAATCTCTTAATTCAACAATGTTCACTGACATGCCAGTATATATATATATTTAAATATTTTAATTCAGAAATCAGCCAATTACATTACCTTGGTTTTAGCCTTTCGGTATCTTCAGGCATTTTATGTCAACTTAATATAAAAGTTAATATAAAATGTCTGAAGACACTGAAAAGTTAAAACTAAGGTTGCATAATTGGCAGACTTCTGAATGAAAATACTTAAAAGCTCTACAATATATATGTATTGAACACTCTTTAATACAACTGTGTACTGGTCTAATATAATTCTGACCAATAACGGGTTAATAATTATATATATATATATATATATATATATATACACACACACACACACACACATATATATATATGCAAAATGAAAATAAGGAATTCATGCTTACAATTCTCAGATAATCTAGATACTTTCAGACATTAACCTACTCTAACACAATCCAATAACTGAATACAGAGGCATGACCACTTGCAAATACAATTTCCTGGGGCAAATTTTCACTATTTCCAAACTGTCTGCATAATGAAACAATGAATCAGCAGTGAAAAAAAGTGAAAGCTATCAATCTATTGATGCACAAAAGGATAAACTGAAATGAGGAAAATATCGATATTTAAAGATGCACATGAGAAATATATAAACTGGTTTTAATAAAACATAGGTGCACTGTGATGCAGTGGATATCGGCCTGGAATGAGAAATTGGTGAGCCGAGTTCGAATTCCAGTTGAATTCTTTGCATTCCCTCATGTGCAAATACCTTTGGGAAAGGTACTAATCCATCTCTTCTTCCTCCAGCTATGGGTTAAATGGAAGGTCAGATTGGGTTCTGTAGCTTTAATTAGCAACCAGTCTACTGCAGAAAGTAATGTCAACCTACTTCAAAAAAATATTCTGCCCAGTCAGTCATGTCTTGAAAGTTTACAAGTAACAAAAAACAAATAGTCAGGCCTTTTTCACTCCAGAATGTGCTGTCGTCACAGCTCGCTATAACCACTACTACTATATCACTAGGAATAATGTAGTAGAACCCTTGTTGCATTCAAATCATGGCAAATGAAGTCTGGAAAATGCAGTGTGCATCTACACTAAAGATGTTCAAGCCAAGGTTGAAAGCAAAAACAAGGACGCCGTAAGTTCTGGAAAAATCTCAAACGCAATTGTCAATAGATTTTTTTTTATAATCATTTCACTCCAAGCACCAGTGATGTTCAACAGGACCATCACTGGTGCACAGGGGTTTACAAAACTATTCTTATTCTCTCTGCATTCCATTAGTAAAAAGTGAGTTCCACTTGAACAGCTTGTTCCCATGAACTGCTACTTTGTGAAACTGACTCCCAAGAGGGTGCTTCCCCAACCATTACAATATTAACCTGTTCAAGTCTAGGGTTAACTATTATTATTCCCACATATCTTCATAAACTGTAACTCTTTCTTTTCACAATAACCTTCTTCAGGAATGCACTACCTTGTGTGTCTCTTAAACATCAGCAAAAAAAAAAAAAAACAAAAAAAAAACAGCCAAAGTGGTGATATGTCTAGAAAAAGATGGTCTCATGGAGCCCACTATGGATCATGCTGGTTTGAATTTATGTTGTCCTTCTCCTTGATTGGTTGTGAACTAAGGCTAGAGAACCCAACCTGCCCTGCTATTTAACACATAGCTAGAAGAAGAGACAAATTCCTGCCTTTTCCAAGGGCATTTGTGCAAAAGTGAATATAAGAGAACAGGATGGAATTTGAACTCTTTACCTGATTGGGTTCCATAGCCTTGGTTGGCAAGCAGTCTACCACAGAAAGAAATAGTAACCTACTGCAGGAAAATCTACTCAGTCAGTCATGGATCAAAAGAGACATGATCGCCCACATGTGTATCACATATGGCACCTAACTGACTGAAACTAGTATAAATACAAGATTCTATTGGAAATAAAGTGAGTGATGAGTTTTCAATTGTTAGTAACTAACAAACTGATCCCCTAGGATTACTACACATCAGTTGAAAAAAAAAAATGTTCATATAATTTTCTATTGGAAGAAGTGAGTAATCACTTTTCTATTGTTAGTAATTAAAAAACTGATCCCCCAAGATTAATCTAACTAAAAAACAAAAAATCAAAGGCTTAAATCTTCACATATGAAAACCTATGAACATAATATGCCATCATTTTTTATGCCGTATGCCTATGTTTTATCGATTATGCAAAGGCGTTTGACAAAATACGACACAAAGAATTGATGGAGATGCTCAGCAGCCTCAACATATTTGGGAAAGGCATAAGAGTAATCAAGAATCTCTACTGGCAGCAAACTGTTTGCATACGGACAGGTATTGAATTCAGCAGTATACAAAGACAGAAAGGGGCATAAGACAAGGGTATGTCTTTTCACCAGATCTATTCAACTCGTACAGTGAGAGTATTCTGAGGACCTTAGATGTTATGCCAGGATTTGTCATCAGAGGCCACAATTTAAACAACATAAGGAACGCAGATGATACAGTCCAGCAGATAGCATGCACGGAAAGGAAACTTCAAGACCTCCTACAGAAGGTAGCTGAAGAGAGTGACAAGAAAGGACTACAAATAAACTGCAAGAAAACTGAATGTATGGTCATCAGTAAAAAGAGCAGCCTAAAATGCCAAATGCAGGGGTGGATACTAAAATCAAGCAGGTACAAAAATTTAAATGCCTGGGAAGTGTTCTAACAGAAGACAGAAAGTGTGACACAGAGATCTGAAGGTGAATTGGCATGGTGAAGAACACATTTTACAAGCTGAGTAGAGTATTAAGAAACAGGAAAATTTCACTAGAAACAAAGAAGAGAGTATTGGATTGCGATGTGATGTCAGTTCTTCAATATAGCAGTAAATGCTGGACAATGTCATCAAAGATGAAGGAAAAACTGAAAGCAACTGAAATGTGGTTCTACAGAAGGATACTGTGGATATCATGGATCGAGCATGTGAGCAATGATGAGGTTTTGAAAAGAATGAAAATGAAAAGGAAATTAATATTGAGTATCAGGAAGAGACAGCTGAATTTCATGGGACATGCCAGGAAGAATCTGATACTAACATGCAAGATAGAAGGAAGGAGAGACAAGAGTAAACAGCAAGTAACGTACTTGACTGGCCTGAGAAGGTGGATGACTGAACGGGGGTTGTGCGGTGTAACAAGAGAAAGTATGCTAAGAGCCATTAGGAATAGGGAGATGTGGAGGGCCATGATCACCTATGTCCTGAAAGGACAAAATACATAGAAGAAATTTAATTCATTCCTTATTGAAGAGGTGAAGAGGCTTATCCCTTGTTCCCTGTTTAGGATGAGATTTCCGGCTTTCTCTTTTCCAATCTTTTCACTCCTTTTCCTTTTTTTTTCCATTGGAGTAGATAGACTAAACTATCGCCCGGTTCACACTCCACCCACGTCTATTGAAGAGGTGAAGAGGCTCATCCCTTGTTCCCTATTTAGGATGAGATTTCCGGCTTTCTCTTTTCCAATCTTTTCACTCCTTTTCCTTTTTTTTTCCATTGGAGTAGATAGACTAACCTATCACCCGGTTCACACTCCACCCACGTCTATTGAAGAGGTGAAGAGGCTCATCCCTTGTTCCCTGTTTAGGATGTGATTTCCGGCTTTCTCTTTTCCAATCTTTTCACTCTTACGTAGCCCCCTGCACAACAGTGGTGTTACCACCTTGCTCGGGGTGATATGATTAAAAAAAATATATCTTTGCAAAGGAGGAAATACAGGTAGCTTTTCATGATTTGCTAAAGTCAGAATAAGAAAAAAAAGATTCCAAAGGTAGGTAGACTTGTTTTTAATACTTAACGGACCGTGTAGTTTAGGATTATTTTGTTTTTTTAAAGCAGGATATTATTTGTTAAAACAGAAGATGGGAGATGACATAAGGTCATATTATTGCCTGATTATTATCAGAGGTTCTTTTATTTAGGGCTGTGTACAATTTTCCCTTTACAAACTCAGTCAGTTAAGTGTCATACATGATACACGCTTTAACTGACTGGGTAGAAGATTATCCTGCAGACGATTGCCATTGCTTTCTGAGGTAGACTGGTTGCCAACCAAGGCTATAGAACCCAATCTGTCCTATTATTTGACTTATAGCTAGAGGTGGAAGAGATGTATTATATTATTCAGTAGTAATTAGTGGGGGATCAGTTTATTACTATATAACAATATAGAACTGATCCCCCTCTTTATGCCCAGTATAAGCCTTAATCATGATTCCAACTATTATATTCAGTCAGTTAAGTGTTATACATGATACAAGCTTTGGGCGATCATGTCTCGAAAGAGACATGACTGAGCAGAAGATTATCCTGCCATTGCTTTCTGTGGTAGGCTAGTTGTCAGCCAAGGCTATCAAACCAAATTTGTCCTATTATTTAATCCACAACCACTTTACAAACTACTTTAACAGATTCTCTTGGATAGCATTAAATTCTTTCTCTGTACTTATGATCACAGCTTCAAAAACAAAGATTCGGGAGAGTCATTCACATCTGCTGTAGGCTCCCAGCTGTGTACTGAGGCCGAAATGGGAGAGCACATGTTTTTTCACATCAGCTGCAGGAGATGTGCATTGTGGTGCATAGCAACAGAAGGATACATAAATGCATGACCCAGGAGGGGGGAAGGTAGAATCCCTCACATCTTTGCAAAAGGAAGATGGATTATTTGAAAAATGTCTTAAAACTAGGATGTGCGTTGTGGTGCAGTGGATATCGGCTCGGAACGAGAAATCTGGGAGCCGAGTTCGAATTCCAGCTGAATTCATTGCATTCACTTACGCGCAAATACCCTTGGGAAAGGTATTAATCCGTCTATTCCTTCCAGTTATGGGTTAAATAACAGGACAGATTAAGTTCTATAGCCTTGGTCGGCAATCAGTCTACCGCAGAAAGCAATGGCAACCTACTGCAGGATAATCTTCTGCCCAGTCAGTCATGTCTCTTCATCGAGACATGATCACCCAAGCGTGTATCACGCATGGCACTTAACTGACGGACGGGAGATGGTTTGGTAGGAGGTGGAGGCCATAGTTTTGTGGCATTGCCTTTTTCTTTCTATTCTTTATTTTTTTTTTTTTTTTTACAGTTTCATTCTGGGGTGAGGGTGGGGCACAGAGATTGACTGACAGATCTTGCTTCTATAGTTTGTCCTGTTCCCTGTTTCTGTGAAATAGCTACTGGAAATGAGCACAATCATATCAGAGTAAATAAAAATAAACTTTTCTGTTACGCTCAATGGTGTGTACAGCAGCATTTTTCTGTTTCTGTAACAAGCTGTTTTTTATGGGGCAGGGTTGTTAGCCCTGCACCCAACCTCCAAACCTGGAGGAAGGTGATTTTCTAAGCATAGCTTAGATGTGACAGACGGCTGAAAGTAGGGGGTACCTAGTGAGGACCAAACTCACTACTCAGTTATAGTGATTCTAGCGAGACGAGCTTGCTAACCATTACACCAGGCCGAGGTGCCCCATTTCAGAGTAGTAAATAAAAAAAAAAGCTTCTATTTAGCATCATCTTCCTCTGCCGGTTCCCCTCAGTATGTAGGCAATCAGGGAATTCCACTTGCCCCTATCTTTTATCACACTTAATATTTTTCTTCTTGGTATCTCTTCCAAACCCCACTCTGCTATCCACCAGCTTAAGCTCATCAAGTAGGTCACATGCTGCTTCCCTGTCTCTCTTTCCGTCTCTCTCCATTCTGTGAGTATCAGGTTCCTTATGTTTCCCAAAACCCTCAATTGTCTTTTCCTGATGCCAAGTATGAGTTTCCTTTTCGTTTGCATCCTCTCCAAAACCTCGTCATTGCTAACATGTTCTGTCCATGGTATCCTCAGCATCCTTCTGTAGAAACACATTTCTGTTGCTTCCAGTCTCTCTTTCATCATCGAGGAGATTGTCCAGCATTTGCTACCATATAAGAGGACATATCACATAACGGCTCAGTACTCTTCTTTGTCGCCAATGAAATCTTCCTGTTTCTCAGTACTCTGCTTAGCCTTCAAAATGCATCTTTGGCCATGCTATTCTGCCTTCGGATCTCAGTGTCACATTTTCCATCCTCTGTTAGAACACTTCCCCTAGTATCTAAACCTCTGTACCTGTTTGATTTTTAGTGTCAATCACAAAGAGAACAAATGCATGCAAGTATGCTATTCTAACCAATGTTTTTTCAGCCGACATGAACTGGAAAGATTATACTAAAACAATTGCTAGGTCTGCTACAAGGAAAGTTGGTTCACTGTATTGTGCTAGACAATTTTTCATGTCAGAATCTACCATTTGTCAATACATTGAATATTACTGCCATGTTTGTTTTGGTGATTCTGCTATATATTTAGAGATTCTTGATAAAATACAAAGAAGAATCTACAACGTTATCAGTCCCGATCTAGCACCTTGGCTTCAATCACTTTTCCTAATCAGTCAAGTGCCATACGTGATAGACACTTGAGCGATCATGTCTCAAAAGAGACAGGACTGACTTGGCAGAAGATCATCCTGCAGTAGATTGCCATTGCTTTCTGAGGTAGACTGATTGCCAGCCAAGGCTATAGAACCCAATCTGTCCTATTATTTGACTCATAGCTAGAAGAGGAAGAGATGTGTTATATTATTAAGTAGTAATTAGTGGGGGATCAGTTTGTTACTTCATAACAATAAAGAACTGATCCCCCTTTTTATACCCAGTAGAATCCTTAATCATGCTTCCAACTATTCAGTCAGTCAGTTAAGTGCCATACATGATACATGCTTGAGCGATCATGTCTCGAAAGAGACATGACTGACTGGGCAGAAGATTATCCTGCAGTATGTTACCATTACTTTCTGCGTTACACTGGTTGCCAGCCAAGGCTATAGAACCTGTCTTGTTATTTAACCCTTAACTGGAGGAAGAAGCAACAGTTTAATACCTTTCTCAAGAGTGTTTGCGTGTAAGTGAATGAGACAAATTTGACTGGAATTCAAACTCAACTCCGTATTTTCTTGTTCCAAGTTGATATCTATTGCACCACAACACACATTCTTTTTCCCAACATCATAACATAAATTCTTTGTGTCTGTTCTAGGAATATTTTCATGATAATTGTTCTGATGAACTTTCCTCTCTGGTACGTAGACTTTATAAATTTATTCACAGTACTAGATTGGCTATAAGATCATGTCATTTTACAGTGAAATGACTAGATGTAACAGCAGGTTCTATGTAAACAGTTTCTTCTTTTGCACTTCTCCCTTGTGTAACTATCTTCCAGTTTCTTGCTTTCCAGTCAATTTTGATCTTTAAAAATTTAAATGCAATATTAAGCTTCTGTCTTCTTAATGTTTTTCTTTTTGTCATATTCGTACTCAATAGCCCCCATTCTTCTTAATGGCTTTATTGCCTTGCTCAGGCTGAAACGATAGAGAATTATCACCTTATTATTCAATTATATTGTGCACAAAGCAAACATTGCTATTCAACAACTCTCTTGTGTGTTGATTAATAGCAATGTAAACTTGTTTTGCTCTCACAACTTTAATTATTTACTAAGAGATGTGAAGAAAAATACCGAATGGAATAAAAGCCTTTTGCTTGATTGATAAATTTCTTTTTTATGGCATGCTAACCCTTTGAAGATTATTTTAAAAATATATTTCTAGATTATAAGAATGTTTTTGAAGATGATAATGATTTAGTGACACAAATCTTACTAATTAACCCATACCTGCAGGGAGAAAAGGTGGATTCCTACCTTTCCCAAGGGTATTTGCATGAAAGTGAATATAACAATCTCAACTGGGATTGGAACTTAGTTCTTCGATTAACAATTCTTAGTCATTATTCATTACACTGGCGCATCCAATCTTTCAGCACCTGGTATTCCCAAGTGGTCACTCATCTAGCAACTGACCAGGCTCAATGTTGCTTAACTTTAGTAATCATATGGGAACTGATGTTTCAAAACTATATGGCTGTAAAAGTTAATTTTCATATTTTATTTGTGCCTCATACGAGTCAGCTAAATTAAATATAGTTGATTTCTGGTAATCAAAAACTGACAGAACCATTACCGACATGACAAATATCTCAGCAGATGATCAGCCAGTCAGTCAAATGCCATACATGATATATGCTTGGGCAATCATGTCTCTTTTGAGATCTGACTGGGCAGAAGATTATCGCTCAGTAGGTTGCCATTACTTTCTGCGGTAGACTGGATGCCAGCCAAGGCTATAGAACCCAATCTGTCCTATTATTTGACTCATAGCTAGAGGGGGAAGAGATGTATTACATTATTCAGTAGTAATTAGTGGGGGATCAGTTTACTACTTCATAACGATATAAAACTGGTCCCCCACTTTATGCCCAGTAGAAGCCTTAATCATGTTTCCAACTATTATATTCAGTCAGTCAGTTATATGCCATACATGATATACACTTTGGGCGACCATGTCTCAAGAGAGACATGACTGGATGGGCAGAAGATTATCCCGCAGTAGGTTGCCATTACTTTCTGCGGTAGACTGGTTGCCAGCCAAGGCTAGAGAACTCAACCTGTCCTGTTATTTAATCTATAACTGGAGTGTAGAGATAAATTAGTACCTTTCCCAAGGGTATTTGTGCATAAGTGAATGCAAGGAATTCAAACTCGGCTCTCTGATTTCACGTTCCGAGCTGATATCCACTGCACCAGCAGATGATTGAATGGTATAAAAAAACTGATAAAATCCAGGTGATCAGAACCTGGTGGTTGACCTCTCCTCCTTAACAAGCTCAATGGATGGAAAACTAGCTGGTCACTTTCAATAACTCACAAATCAAACTAGTAACATTCCATCATAACCAAACAGCCCCTGAATTTCCATCTACTGTAATAAAAAGGTATTTAATCTCAAAGAAGCACCCCCTGCTTTTAATGTCTATTGGCACTCAAGCTCACCCCAGACCTTGAGGAATTTGTATATATGATCCATTGCTGAAGATACTAGAAAAATAGTTGGCTCTTTGTATTGCCCCAGTAAGTATCCGACTCCTGCTATGCTTTACTTTTACAAGAGTCAGGTCAAGCTAAAAATAGAATACTGTTGCTGGAGCTGCTGTGTCTTCAATTTCCAGCCTTGGTAGACTTCAAAAGTGTCTACACAGCTTTGTGGGTGATGGGTTACTTTACCCCCTTTCACCAGAGATAAAATGATGCAAACCTCTTGATATGGAAAGTGTTCAGTTGGACTACATTCCTTAGTTCCCCCAACTCTAACCCACCCAACTAGATCTGCCATGTTGTACATGAAGGTGGACCACCATCATTCTATTCATATTCCATTAGTAAAGAGTAAGTTCAGCTTGGATAGCTTTTTTCTAAGAACTGTTGCTTTGTGGAGCAAAATCCCAAGAGGATGCTTTCCTGACCACAACAATGTTAACATCTTCAAGTCTAGGATAAAACATTATCATTTTCCTAGAAATATGCATAAACTGCACTTCTGTGCCACTCTCACAATAACTGATTTCAGTAACCATCTACCTTGAGTAGCTCTTGGGCCTGGCATAAGATGAGCATTAAAATTAAAACAATGATAATACAGTTTTTGTATGAATCATATTGAATCAAAAGCACATTGGAAATATGCATACGCAGTATGCCAAAAAGTTCCTGGTGTCTTTGAAACATTTCCAGCCTCTAAAAACATCAGATGCTTTTCTCTTTTAGTCTCTACTGATAAAAGCAAAAACAATTTCCAATATTGCTTTGACAGCCATTTACCACCTGTCAAAACAAAAACAGCTCAATCTGTAATTGGATGATGCAAGTGATCACCATTAAACAAATTGTTAGCCTAAGATAACAAAACAACTAAAAATGTTGAAAGTAAATGTTGATCAAAATCTATAATGCTGCATTTAATAAAAACGAAAAAAATTGCTTAAATTAAAATTGATAGTAATAGCTGAGAATGTTTTATCTATTCTAATTAAAAATAATATTGCTATATTTTACTTCATTTCAAAGAAAACAACTTATTTTTTTTTTTTTTAAATCATATCACCCCAAGCAAGGCGGTAACGCCACTGATGCGCAGGGGGCTACGTAAGGGTAAAAAGAATGGAAAAGAGAAAGCCGGAAACCGCATCCTAAACAGGAAACAAGGGATGAGCCTCTTCACCTGTTCAATAGATGTGGGTGGAGTGTGAACTGGGCAATAGTTTAGTCTATCTACTCCAATTGGAAAAAAAAATAAAAGAGTGAAAAGACTTGAAAAGAGAAAACCAGAAACTGCATCCTAAACAGGAAACAAGGGATGAGCCTCTTCACCTGTTCAATAGATGTATAATAGGGTTAACTCCAATGTTTTTAACTGACACAATATCTACTTTCCTGATACATGAACTTCGTAAATACTTTTTCACTTATTGCAAATAACATTCGGAAGAATGAAAATAAAATAATTTCAAAACAACTTGTTTTTCCGTCTATTTGCATGATGGAGATGCTTTATTTCACTGTTAAATTTTTGGCATGGTACTATAATAAAACGTGCAATTAAAATTCTAAAACGTGTTGTGAAGTAAATAAGTAACACAAATGAACTAGGCAAGATGCTTAAACTAAATAACTCAAAAAGTTCAGCATCAGAGTTCCAAGAGAGTTCTTATAGAGTGTTCATCAGAGTACCATTGGAATCAGTCGAAACATAACTGTTAGTAGCGAGTAATAATGAAATGTCTAACCCCAAATATGATGAACTATAATATTTTTAATATAGTTTAGTGAGGACACCATTAATATTTTCAACGTACAAAATTCTGATGATCTAAAAGCTCGAGTTTGGCATAAAACAAACTAAAACAAAAAATAAAAAGCAAAATCATTTCTTCAATGTAGATTTAATTGAATATTGAGGAAATCAAAATTTACTCTAGTTTTGTTGAATTCCCCCATTTTCAAATAATTTTATTAACACATACACTTGTTGTATCAGTTTAAACTAACACTATATCACAGTTACAAATATAATTGTGGAAAGTTAATATTTCACTGAAATATGTTAGAAAATTGCTAAGTTTTCATTTGAAATCAAGAAAATACCAACTTTGTTAGAATAAATGAAAAAAAAAAAAAATTGAAGGCATATTTTTAAACTGACACCAGAAGGATACAGATCAGATTCATTTTTGTAAGAAATGCACATTAACAGTAAAATACATTTTTTTTTATTTCTGCAAGTTGCTGACATGTTTGTATTTATTTTAATGGTAAAAAGAAGCAAATACTGACAGCAGTCAGAACATTTTTCTTTCCTTTAACCAAAAGTTTGACGCTCTATGAAAATAATTATCCACTGACATAAATTTCGACTTTGATCTTTTATAAAAGTCACAACAAAAATAAAATTGACAAACAAAATATTTTGAAAAGTACACTGTCATAACCTTCATCAAATTCTCTCCTGACGTGTGACACATGCCAGCAAATTGAGATACTCTTGCTCTTGTTTGACAAATCTAAGAAGGTTAACATTAGCTTTACCACTTTTTCTTGGATATAATTAGGTTATTACATTGGGACTATTGTCCTCATCTTTGTTGTCGTTATCACAATAATAATGATATGAGTAAAAAAAAGTAGCTGTTTAAAATACATGATTGTTCAAAGAAAAGGATGTTGCTGTGATAAGGACATCAGTCTGAATGACAACACATTATCCTTGAAAATCATACAGAAATTATGAAGTTGATAGCAGGAGAGCAATTTTACTTTTTAAATAAATGTCTTGAAAAGTATCTTTTATGATGCCTTTCTATGAGGCATCATAGAAGATCATATTAAAAATGAGTGGTCAAAGTACCCGACAACTACCGTTGTGCAAATACAGTGAGCTTAAGGACAAAGGGAGACAATTCAGGAAAGTTCAGATTCCAAAGTGAACATCTTTTGACATGTGATCAAAAATCTAATAAAATTACTTTTCTGCACATGCATGTATGAGTAAAAGTAAATATTTGTAAAATACAAGATGATTTTTCATGATAAATGAATTGTAAAATAATTGTTTTAATTTAATAAAGCTAAAAGCAATTTTTTTTTGTTCAAGTTTGCATTAAAATATTTTAAAACAAAAAAGTATGTAAAATTATTTATGCCCTGTTGGTTGTTCTAGTGTTATGTATATCCAAAATTAGCCAAAACTCATTTCAAAATGAATCTACAGTTAAACCTCCACTCCACCCTCACCAAAGAGGGTGAAGCCCAGCTGATGATAAAAGGGAGACAACTCTGTACTAATATCTTAAATTCCTCAAACAGCAAAAATAAAATGAATTTGGCAAGAATATTTCAATTGTCAATAAAAGATTGACTTTAAAAGTCTGTAGTGGGTAAACATTTTTATAATGGCATTAAAAACGGATATATTAAAAATATATTTAAAAAGTGGGGGGGGGGTGGAAAAGCAAAAAAAAAAAATTATATTATCATAAAGTGGGGAATAAAAATAAAACCAACTGGTTATCACTAATTGCTTTTCAGAATATGAACATATACAATTTTAAAATGTCCGTTTTTGAAGCCATAATGAAACACATTCCATTTGAGCTTCCACTACTATTATCAATGGGTTTTTTTTATGTCTAAGTTTCTTTTGTTTACATTACACTTTTTCGAGAGATAAATTGCCAAACACTTTTAATTTAATGAAACTTTTACTGATTTTGTTGACTATGAATAAGTGAAACAGTAACTGGAAGCCTTCCAATGGCAAAGTCCATCAAATAAAACTTAAGTATTCTCTAACAATGAAGCTAGCTTTTTTGGAAAGAGTTGATTTCTCTTCGCTTAAAGGTCAAAGTTTATCTGAATTGGGAAGTGAGTTTCAGAAAAGGATATCTTTTAAAAGAAACAAAAAGTATTTCTTTTAGCTTGAGGATTCCAACTTGAGAAATATCTGATTTTTTTTTTTTATAATCATTTCACTCCAAGCAAGACAGAAATGTCACTGGTGGGCAGGAGGTTACAGTGAGACAATAAAAAAAGGTACGGTGGATGTTGAAGAAAAGATAAGAGATGGATACGACTCAAGTAGATAGATGGCGGCAATTGATGCTACATTTAAATTTTTGAAGATCTTAGCTATCAGGAAAGCAAGCAAATGGAAAGGAGTTCCACAAATGGGAAGTGTGAGGAAAGAAACTGTTAGAGTAGAAGAGATGGTTACATTTAGCTATTTCAACAGTAAAAGTGTGGGACCTTGATGCCAATCTAGTAGTACCAAGGAAAATTGCTCATGAGAGCAGTTGCCGTGAAAATACTTGTAGAGAAGCCACATCATGTTGGCGAGAAAGTGACTGAAGTGAACTGCGAAGGCAGGATCGGTTATATTGCAGATCCTCTTTTAGATTTTGTTGAGAACCTCAAGATGAATAACAGGAACACCCAACCAAATATGGCAACGGTAGAATGGTAGATTTGTAAATGTGCAAAATGGATTCTGAAGAGAAAAGCTTCCTAGCCTGACACAGTGAACCAAACTTCCTAGCAGTAGATGCAGCTGTGGATTCAATGTATTCATTCCATTTGAGGTCATTTGAGAGAGTGAGGCCAAGGAGGTACAGTGCGTTGCTCTCTAGGATACTAGTGTCATCTGTTATAATGGTAGGCAGGAATGTTTCTCTATGGTGGTTAAAGAAGAGCAGCTTCTTTAACCACCCGGAGGCATTGAAATGTAATAGCTATTTCTTACTCCATTCAATCACACATTGGAGGTTCTTTTGAAGTGCAGCAGCCAGGTTTGTCAGCCTTGACAGATTTCTTACAGAGACGAGCGTAAATGTTGGTGTATGCCAATTTGGGAATTGATTACATCAGGAAGATCAGTGGTTGTCTGAGTTGGATGCGAGTGATAGTCAATTTAATAAGAATGGAAATAATTCTTGTCAGAAGTTCTGATAACAAGAACAATGAAGACAATCGTCCATATGTGAATAATGGAAACAAACGTTTGACAATTAAGATGTTTGATAGTCAAAGCAAATTTCTCCAAATGTGAATGACAGTAAAAATATATCACATATCTTCAAAAAAAAGCATAAAAAATATTTCATAACCGAAAATTGTTTGCTTCTTTCCTATGTTATTTGAATTACGATGCGAAATATTTTTACAGTTTATGTTTTCTTTTTGGAGTTATATTTTTCCTCTGCAACTTTTACTGTTTTTAAAATCTGAATTTCACTTCTTTTTAGACTTGTGATGATGGTGTACCAACCAGACAAAAATGAATATTTTCGATAACACCTGCTTTGCTTCACATCAAGGTTCCAAAGCTGGCAATGATGTTCGAGACATTTGTGCTGTGTACAAATAAAGCATTATTACAGAAAGAACTTGATGGCAATGATTTTCATTCTTCAAGAATGGAAGTCTGACCTCACCCTCTCCAAATTCCAGAGACCTGTTAATTTCCATGAGAACTGAGTTCATCCATGAGGATCTACAATAATCCACTAGAGAATTGATTTAAAAAAATAAAAAAAATAAAAAAATGCTCTTATGACACCCATGGCCAGTCACCTTCACATGATGGGGATGATTCAAAAAGTTGGTGCCCGAGTGCCACACAGATTAAACAAAAGGGGGTAAACTCTATCCCTCTTCCACTGATAACAGTTTGCACTCACACAAGGCTACTCAGGGACACAAACAGATTTTTTTACCACTTCAGAAGCGTCTTTTCTTGCACTTCCCACCTGTGAAATTTCCTTCCATTTACTTGCTTTCCCAACAGCTACAATCTTCAAAAATTCAAATGTAAAGTCAATAGTCATCTCCTATCTCACTAACTTGCATCCTCTCTCTCATGCTCCTTTCTTCGTCCACTCCACTCATCAGTATTCTCATCCTTCTCCTACCCTCTTCCTGACACCCCCTGTGACCTGTCACTCTTTCTCATAGCTTACCTCTTATATATCTGCTCAACAGTAGCAGTAAAATGCCTTGCTTGGGGTGACACGATTACAGAAAATACACTGGCTTAATAAGGCAATCTAACTGAAACAAACCGGCAGACAACATGGGATGGTTCTTCAACACAACACCACTCACCCCTAGTTTGCTATTTTTACCAAAAATGATAACCAAGAGCTTGGCTAGAAAGTTCTACAAACACCCATTATGTTCTCCTGATTCAGCATCTTCAGATTATCAACTTTTTTAATCATTTTTCAACAGTCTGCAAAGCGTTTCATTCAATAATGACATGGAATTGAAAATATGGCTCCATGAATTCTTATAGTTAAGACTCGATGATTTCTACTGTCAAAACATTAACTAGCCAGTGGAACATGAAAAAAAAGTCATGAAAAATTAAGGAGAATATGTTATTGATCGATTTGTTAAAATTGTTCATAAATGTTGTGAAGTAAATAACACACCCCTGGTGATGCAAATGGACTGGTCTAGATCCTTAAAAAAAGTCTAAGTAGTCTAAAAAATGGTATTGGATCACTCTTCAAAGTATTTCTTATAGATGTCACAGTGAGTGCCTAAACAAGACATCATATTATGACAGATAGAAAATGAGTTATAACAGGAGTAATGAGGAATTGAAACTCACATGAGTTATAAGAGTTACAAGGATATCTGAAACTCATACTGAGAATAAGAAGCAGAAAAAATACTTCATGCTTTGGCACACAGGATACCAATGATGATGAGAAGTTGATCCATGTTTCTATACATTTTTTTGTTTTTGTGTGTAGAAAAAAAAATTCTTGCAAATATTACTTCTGTGGTACAAACTCAACAGCAACATCAGCAGTTCTTAGAACTCCAGAAACAACAAAAAGTTGATAGAAATAATATAGAGAAAAACAGAAAATTCTCCAAAATCATTTACTCCCGATGCTGTGGCAAATACCATGCCTGAATTTATATACAATCTAAATCTTTTCCACTTATTTTTGAAGATACAAACAAATTTTCAAAGAGGAATGTAGTGACTGGGAGGACAAGAGAAAAACGAAAATTTCTATTGAGAATGTTAGCACCGGTAAAACATAAAAAATACTGGAAATTTGTACTACAAAAAAAAAAAAACTGGGAAAGATCTGTTTTGAAGAAAGAGTAAATATTCTGTCAAAAACGTTGAGCAACAAAAGCACTTTATTGAATGCATATTGGAAATATATGAATCTGATGAAAAAAGACGACAGATTTTGTCACAAACACTGGGATTGTTAACAAGTAACGTGAAAGATTCGGATTAAAGAAACTTACTTCAAATATGTTTAAAAGGTTTATTTTTGCTCAAAGGTTAACAGAGAAAAAAAAAGACAGAAATATGGGTGAAAATTCTAACGACACTTGAACAGAACCATTAACGTACACTACAGAAAATATCGGATGAATGTTAGAGAATCCTAAATCTGTGATGCAATGCTGAGTAAACCGAGGAAAAAATATGTGCATGAATACAAAAGAAAGAAAACTGTGGAAAAAAGAAAATTATTTCAGGTGTGGAAGGTTACATGTCTGAGGTGACTTTCTCTTTAAGAATTCTAAATGCTACTAAAGTAGTAAAGTAGGACATAATGTCAATGTAAAACTAAACCAAGCAAAAATTCTTGCAGGAAAAAATGATCACAGAAAAGAAAAGAAAATTTTTGAATGTGAAAATAAATGATGCAGATTTGAAAATGCAACTAGACACTGTTAGTGATATCACAATAATTAGTTAAGTCATAAGGAAAGAAATCAGAAAAGCCCATTAAAATAGACTTCCAAAGTCACTAGTAGTGTCTCTGGTGAGAAACAATCTTTTAGTAGGGAAATCACTTGTAATGTCTTATTCTGCAATAAGTGTGTAAAAGATAAGGATTATCTATTATCACAATAATTAGTTAAGTCATAAGGAAAGAAATCAGAAAAGCCCATTAAAATAGACTTCCAAAGTCACTAGTAGTGTCTCTGGTGAGAAACAATCTTTTATTAGGGAAATCACTTGTAATGTCTCATTCTGCAATAGGTGTGTAAAAGATAAGGATTATCTATTATCACAATAATTAGTTAAGTCATAAGGAAAGAAATCAGAAAAGCCCATTAAAATAGACTTCCAAAGTCACTAGTAGTGTCTCTGGTGAGAAACAATCTTTTATTAGGGAAATCACTTGTAATGTCTCATTCTGCAATAAGTGTGTAAAAGATAAGGATTATCTATTATCACAATAATTAGTTAAGTCATAAGGAAAGAAATCAGAAAAGCCCATTAAAATAGACTTCCAAAGTCACTAGTAGTGTCTCTGGTGAGAAACAATCTTTTATTAGGGAAATCACTTGTAATGTCTCATTCTGCAATAAGTGTGTAAAAGATAAGGATTATCTATTATCACAATAATTAGTTAAGTCATAAGGAAAGAAATCAGAAAAGCCCATTAAAATAGACTTCCAAAGTCACTAGTAGTGTCTCTGGTGAGAAACAATCTTTTATTAGGGAAATCACTTGTAATGTCTTATTCTGCAATAAGTGTGTAAAAGATAAGGATTATCTATTATCACAATAATTAGTTAAGTCATAAGGAAAGAAATCAGAAAAGCCCATTAAAATAGACTTCCAAAGTCACTAGTAGTGTCTCTGGTGAGAAACAATCTTTTATTAGGGAAATCACTTGTAATGTCTCATTCTGCAATAGGTGTGTAAAAGATAAGGATTATCTATTAAAAAAAATACTACAAATTTATTCAGTACTGTCGGATGGAATTATTTGAGCTTTGGGATTTACCTATAAACATTTATTACAAAAACGTAAGTAGACAAATCAGTGAAAATTTAAAGGAAGAAATGAAAAAATGTAATGACAGATGTGATGGGTCGGGATTCCAAATTCAAAGTGGAATTTCAAATAAAAAATGTTTTGATGCCAGTATTCAAATTGAAACAAAGTGTACCATTCACAGCAATAGATCAAGTCAACAAAGAATCAGACAGACTTAAACTAACAGGTTTAATTGAAAAGATTTGGAAACATTTTTTCAAAGCTGGATCTTTCGGAAGTGTATTCACAAATACAGATTGAAGAAAAATGTTCAGATGTAACAACTATAAATAGGTACAAAGCATTCTATATTTTCAACCAACTTCCTTTTAGTATATAAGAGGCACCAACCATATTTCAACAAGCTATGGATACTATGCTTGCAGACTGTGATTTCACTGCTGCTTATCTGGATCATATATTGATTAAAAGTGTATCTAAGGAACAACATGTTGGGCAGGTGAAAGCAGTTTTTAAAAATAATATGAGAGTATGGATTCAAACTCGGTAAAAAAAAAAAGTGCAAATTGTTTTTTGCCTAAAATCAGTTACCTTGGACAAATCATTGACAAAAATGGTGTCAAACTCATCTATTGAGGGCAAATATAATTAAGAATATGCGTTTCCCCAACAAGTGTTACTAGTTTTTTTGGGGTTTTTTTTAATCATATCACCCCAAGCAAGGCGGTAATGCCACTGATGCGCAGGGGGCTACGTAAGAGTAAGATTGGAAAAGAGGAAACCGGAAACCATATCTTAAACAAGGAACAAGGGATGAGCCTCTACACCTGTTCAATAGACGTGGATGGAGTGTGAACCGGGTGATAGTTTAGTCTATCTACTCCATTTAAATAACTGTAAGATGGAATTCCAAATTCAAACCTTAAAACTAATTCTTTGTTCTATTTCTAACTTAGTTATATAGTCATGGAAATTCCTTTCTGATTAAATTCACTGCTTAACTTTAAAGTACAACTTTTACTGGACATTTTTTTTTTTTTATCATACTTGCAAATTTGGTTTTTACAAGCATTCCTGGGACTAGCAAACTAGTATCAAATTTGTGTACCTAATATGCAGAATTTAAGAGCTCCACTGAATGATCTGCTTTAAAAATGCATAAAGTGAAACTGGACTGATAAATTTCAGAGGGCGTTTGAAAAAAAAAAAAAAAATACTAATGTCAGATTTATGATAAGCATACTATGATTCAAAAGCAGAAATCATAGTGGCTTCAGATGCTAATGATTACAGAACAGGAGGAGTAATTTTACATAAATACAATGATGGCAATTTGAAAGCTGTCCCACATGTTTCACGTTTGTTACTACTAGAAGAAAAAAGATTGAAGAGGCATTAGCAATAATATTTGCAGTGAAAAAATTTCACAAATTTATACATGGAAGAAATTGTTGGTTGCAGACAGGCCACAAAACTATTATCAATTTACGGTTCAATAAAAGGAATTCCTAAGCATACAGTGAATAGATTACAACACTGGGAAACAATCTTCTTGAATTATGATTTTAGGATGGAATACCAACTGTCTAAAGAATTAGGGCATGTAGATGGTTTATCAAGATTGATACAAAAAAGTACCGAACCATTTGAGGACATTGTCATTGCAGCTTTGAAAAGGGAAATTGGATTTAAAAATATATTGTGCAATGTAGTATGCAAATTACCGGTTACCCTGAAAGGAATAAATGAAAAAGCAGAACAAGACATGTTTATTGCAGAAAAAAAAAATCAACTAAAAGAAAGAAAGAAAGAATGCAATCAGACTTGAATGCTTATTCACTATATGATGAAGTATTGATGTTCACACAAAGTGTTGTAAAATGTAGCATATCACAAAAGCAAATATTAAATGGATTTCATAATGGATATCTGGGAATCTCAAAGATAAAATCTCTTATGAGAAGCTATGTATACTGGACCAAAATGCATGAAAACATTAAAAAATTAGTAAAAGCCTACAGAAGTTGTGCCCTAGCAGTAAAATCGCCTACCATAAAATTACAGCCTTGGCCAAAGACAGATACTTTATGGTCAACACTGCACATAGATTTTGCAGGTCCAATAAACAGATCGCATTATCTGGTGGAGATAAATAGCTTTACTAAGTTCCGTGAAACTTCTAAGCACAAAAAAACGAATTCCATAGCTACGGTGAATTTTTTACATGTACTGTTTGCAAGATATAGTATTCCAGATAACAGTACACAAATCACTGCTCACAAATTCAAAGATTTTTGTAAAGTGTTCTCCATTGAACATATTGCTATCCCAAGGTCAAATTGGAAAGCTGAATGGTTTGTGGGTACATTTAAGAGAGCTTTGAAAAAAAAGCAAGTCATGAAAAAGTGAATGAAAAAGCACTACAAAAATTTTTGAGAGTTTACCAGATAACACCAAATCCCAATACACTGTCAAGCATGTCGCCAGCAGAATTAATGTTCACACAAAAAATAAAATCAGTGTTTGACAAGTTGTTGCCAAGTAAAATAGGAATGGATAACAAAAAGGACACTAAATTTTTTCAAAATTGGTAAAAAGTGTTTTTCAGAGTGTATAAATGTTGGGGCGCTCTCCACCTTTCCACGGAAAATATTCGAATAATTATATAAAATAGTAGTGATTATACCCCGAGTAAGGAAGTCGAGTGAGCGAGTCAGTCGGGTATTTCCAGTATTGCACTGAAAGTGTTCTACTAGTCAATCTATCATGTATCTACAACGATACTGTATATTAATTACCTTGTTCTGTATTCTACTAATCCTCACCTCTTGTAAATACTTCTCTTTCCTGTCAATACACCTACTTTTATACTATTACGTTGTTTTGTATTATTTCACATAATTCTGTAACCCGACATAACAAAAATGGAAAAAAAAAATGTGGGAAGGCAGCGTAAAAGTGGCATGAATTTGAATGATATACAAAGTAAAAGGAAATAAATGGGAACACAAAGATATCATAATCATCTAAAGAAAAAGTTTACTGACGGAAGAATGTATGATGTTTTTGTTGATTCTACACAACAAGAATTTGTGGAGTGTCCAGATAAAGAAAACGTACAGAGAAATTGGAGGTTAATCTTAAATATAAAAGATACAATGTTGAGTACTTTGGCAAACTCACCAGAGTGATCACTAATAAATATTTGTTAATAAAAAAAATCTCAAAAAATGGTGGGGATGTTGTAGAGTAAATAACACATCCTCGCTGATATAAAAGGATTGTCCAGATACTTAAATAATGAACTATAAGTAGTCTTAAAAAAAAAAAAAAAGAAAGCTGTTGAAATCAATCTTCCGAATATTTCTTATAGATGTCATGGCAAGTGCTTAAGCAAGATTTAATATTGTAACCGATAGAAACAGGTTATAACAATGAATCAAAGATTAAAATAAAAAAAAAAAACAAATTTATCTGACAACCCAATAGAAAGAAAATAGACATCAAATATTAATAAAATATTAGCATCGTTTGACAAAATATTTGATGACAAATGAAAATTATGCGTAGATGTAGGAAGGAAATCAAGAAATCCTAACCTTAAGAGTCAGTCGGTTGGTCGATGTACACTTATCAGGTATATTGGATATATTAGTTATTTCAGCATTTTAAAAGATGGCCCTCATAAAGGATGTGTTTATGGAGACATTTTTTGCATTAATGACCCCCCACCCAAAAAAAAGGCATGAATTCATCTTATTTTTCCCCCGGCCACAGGTCAATACTGTGTTTCCCAACATAGGCACTAGCACCCTATTGTGGACACACTTATATTGAAAGGAATCACTGAGAATGTTTATTCCATTAGGGGTGGGGGGCAGTGAATATACTCAAGTGGGCAGTAGGCATTTTTGCATTCTTTTTTCAAAATTTCAAAAATTATTCAATATTGGCAGCAAAAGGAAATTTCTAGGAAATATCTAAAGCTGTGGGTATCAAAATTTCTTCCTTGCTTTTTGTTGTGGAGTAGTTTTTGCACTGAAGGTTATAATCGTGCTATGCCGGTTGCTAATCGATTTAACACACCCAAAATGTTAGGAACTTGGTAATCTTCCACTGAAAGCTGACTCCTTAGTATTTGGCTAACTGCTGACTAATATCAACTGCCTTAGTCCAACGATGTCCAAACTGGAACTAACAAATAGTTCTACTGACCTCCAATAGAACTCTAATTGACCCTCTAGAACTGCTAAGAACTTCCCAAGAACTTTTCGAGTTAACTTCCTGTTAACTCTTATTAATATAGGAGGGAGAGTCCATTATCTGAGGAATAGGTGTGTTTCACCATAACATTAATATGGGAGAGAGAGTCTATTATCTGAGGAATAGGTGTGTTTCACCATAACACTTTTCCAGCTTCTTATATGGTGGAATGCGGTTTCAGTATAGTTACATAGCTGCTTATGAAACAAAGAAACCAGCTACAAATTACAAAATGAGGAGATGTACGATTACATCTAAGCAGCAGGGAACCTAGAGTATGAGTTTTAGCCAGTAAGCGCCAAAGTCAACCAGTGCATTGAAAACATTGAAATAAGCTATCAAATAAAAGTTTTTTTCTTTTAGCATTTCAATCATTGATGTTTGTAATAGAAATGAAAACAATATCAAAATTATTTTGCGCTAATGCCTAAGTGTTATCTTGCTATAAATCATGAATTCAGTATAATATTCAAAACTTAATTTGTTCCAGGGGATGGGCATCATTGACAAAATAATTTGTGCCCCAAGGGGGTGCTGAAAAACACTGGGTTAATACCAGGATGAACTGAGCTCTTCGTTTTAAGTTGAAATAAGTTTAAAAGAACAACTCGAGTGAATCTGAAAAGTATGGTATCCCGAACTGTTTCTAAAGAAACGTCATGGCAAATGAACAGTTTGTAGATAATAAAGAAAAGGATGCTAAGAAGATCAATAATTGCCTTTGCCCTGAAGTGGCACGGCACTTAATGAGAAGTGTTTCGAGAGAGCAACCAGCAGTATTTTTTTAATTCATGGTGAGAGCAGATCAGCATATGCACTAAAAAAAAAGAGAAAAGAAACAAGTTATGATAATTATGAATTTAACTTTGAATCTGTTATGTCGCCAAGTATAAATGAATAACTCAACAACAGAATCAGAATATAAGTTGTATTCCGCGGAAAGACGGTTAGTAAGTACAGAAGTGATTAGTAATATTTACAATAGAAAAGATACAATAGTCCAATCCGTCGTAAGACGTGTGTATACGTGATTACTTCCGGTACGCCACCGGAAGTGTGACTAACTCTCAAGTGACTCTGTACGACTCTTCACAACTCCGTACGACTCTCCCTGTAGAGAATCCACCATTGCTATATATAGCAATGGGAACAGTCCATTATGTAGTCAGATAGGGGCGGCGCCCTAACAGAATCATTATCTAATCCAAGTCTGTTAGCCAAGAAAATGAAAGAAATGTCAATAGATAGCAATCTCTTAAAAAAAAAAAAGAAAAAAAAAAGGAACTTCAGTAACAAACAACTCTAAAAAAATATGCTTTGGACTTTGGATTATCATTGCATTTGTTCATTAATTTTGGTGTAAAATACATCCGCCTGTCATAAATGGCTATCAAAGAGAGGAAGATTTTAAAAAGAAAGGGAAATCATTTATTTTCATATCTCTTGAATCTTGAATACTGCATATGTAAACTAAACTAAAAGTCCAAGTTTTAAATGATTGCGTTCAACTGCAATTAAAATAGATATCTTCAATTATATTTTGCTGTTAAATAAATATCTTTGGAACCTGACCTTACTTTCATCAACCTACTTGTCAGAAATCAATGTGTTATAACTTGTTTTCTAGCTTTTATAATATAAAGTCTTGCTTAGGCACTTACTGTGATCTCTGTGAAAAATACTCTGAAAACTGACTTTAACAGATTTTAGAATCACTGGAGTTCTTTATTTAAGCATCTAGATCAGTGTTTCTCAACCAGAGTTCTCTGGAACTTTAAGGTTCCAGAAAAAGGCACTAAAGGTTCCGCAAGAACAAGTGAGATAAGCTAATGCACTTTTGATTTTTTATTTAATTTCGTATACATAATATTACTAAACATGCACAATATATTCTTGGTTATTGTAATATATACATCATCCCATCTAACCTATTACGTTATTAAAAAATAGAACAATCATTGGGAATATAGCTAATGATGTCTGTACAGTGCCAGTGTATACACTTTCACTTCTTTATCTCCACTCATTCGCTGAAAAAACAGTTATGGGATGATGTTAAAAGGCCCAAACTTAATAAAAGCAAAGTTTTATCTTCAAAACTTATTGGTTCACAGGACATTTTGCCTTGATTTACCTTATGTCTTTTCAACATTACCAGTAAAGGAGAAATAAATAATAAACTGATGCTGAAATTATCTGTTTTCATTCTGTTTACATTTATATTATAGGTATATCATATTGGTTTCTTGGGTTTAATTTTTACGTTTGAGTTTAGAATTTTTCATGTGAATGAAAACTCCATGATGAAATATTATAAAAATAACAATATGAATTTTATTTAGCATTATTGAAAAATTTGACGAAGAAGTATTCATTTTTTTTCTTAAACCAATTATTCAAAAATATACACTTTAATATCTACCATTAGCTATGATGAAAATAAAATGAGAAAAATATGGTTTATAATTTTGTTTTTGCTGAGGGGTTCCTTAAAACAGGTAATTTCTTTTAAGTGTTATGCAAGGGTAAAAAGGTTGAGAAACGCTGATCTAAATCATGATAGACTCTTTCTGCAGTTATTGTCAGTACATCAGCAGTTGACTTGAAGAAACAAAAGCCATAGTGCATGTGTCACTTAATCAAATGGCTCTGAAAGTAACGTTTTCTTGCCCATTTATTGGTTCACAGGACATTTTGCCTGGAGTCTTTTCAAGATTACCAGTAAAGGAGAAATAAATAATAAACTGATACTGCAATTATCTGTTTTCGTTCTGTTTACATTTATATTATAGGTATATGATCTTCGTTTCTTATGTTTAATTTTTACATTTGAGTTTAGAATGAAAATGCCCTGATGAAGTATTATAAACGAACAGTTTGAATTTTATTTAGCATTATTGAAAAATTTAACAAAGAAGCATTAATTTTTCCTTAAATTAGTCATTCAAAAATATATACTTTGATATCTACCATGTGATCTACGATAAAAATAAAATGAGAAAAATATGGTATATAATTTTGCTTTGCGCAAAGGTTCCTTGAGACATGTAAGGTTACACAATGGTAAAAAGGTTGAGAAATGCTGGTCTAGACTATCTTATTTGTGTCACTGGGGGTGTATTATCTACTCCACAAATAGAATGTCATCTTTGAAATAGAGTTTTTCAGAATTTGTAGTGTTTTTATTTCTTTTAACAGATCATACAGTACCTCCTCCCCAGTTAGCTAGGGAAGATAAAAATCCAAATATATTTTTGGAAATAAACTCAAGAAACAATGAACTAAGATTTGACTAGATAGAAAATATGTGGAGAATTCTACTATTCAGAATACAAAGATTAGTGATTTTCACTCTTTTAAAACAAAAACAAGCAAAAAAAGAAAAAAAAAAATACATGAAAATATATACAAACACTGTATATAAATAGTTCCAAAATTAGAATTGTTCAAATTATGATACTTCAAAGTTATGATCAAATATATTTTTAGGTTATGAGTGAACTTTTTTGCGAAACTTGTAATCTCCCTTAGCAATCAATAAATTAATATTAAATTCCATTAATTGAATTTTAGGAAAAATTTGAAATTAAAATGTATTTTGGCACTGAAATTTTCCACTTTTTTTATATAAAATTCCACACATAAAAATGCAGTTTCTATAAAAATTGGAAATAAAATAAAGGATATATATTTACAAATGCTCTACCACCAACATAGAGTACTCATCTATGATAAATATAACAAATTTTAAGCACACATACATATATATATATATATATATATATGAAACAGAAATAGGGGTTGATTCAACAAGAGAAATTAGTATCGCACTTTTCTTCATATATATGACTACTACTTAAATAGATATAAATATCAGACTATTACTATATAAATAACATTTTAGAATATTTTTCTGACATATTCGTTGAGATTTTTGCCAGTGAAAAATATGAAACAATATTTTTGTCATCCAAATGCAAAATATTAGAGGAGTGTGGAGGTACAATCAGTTTACTCCAGTTTGATATGACATTTTTGTTTATTTAGCAACAGAAGGTGTTTAATTATGGATTTAGTATTTTACCTTAGATTTTTCTAGTTTTAAAAAAATTGCTTTTTACTTAAAATTCCTCCAGTTTCAAATCCAGAGAAGTGGTTAGAAATGATCTCTGAATATCTATAGGAGACAATTTATTGGATCCATTAAATACTTTGAAAATGAAAGAATAGAGATCAAGGAACAACAAGAGAATGTTTTTAAAAAAACAGAACTAAAATAGATGAGTCCAATAAAATGTGTTCAGATAGAATAGTTCAGGGAGATTTGATTTTGTGTCGGTAAGAATAATCTCAAAAATCTATATAAATATAAAAGTAGACATAGAGGTCAACACAAAATGGCAATAGTCTGTTTCATGCTTAAACACAAACTTCAGACCATGTGTGCTGTATTTGGATAGACTATACATGCTGGTCAATGGTACATCTATGGCAATGGTTGTATTTCAAATCATTCTAGAGGCTAGTGTCCACTTTAAGATTTACATGCACTCTATCCCTGATATTGAGCACTTTTACCCAAAATATACCTTATATATATATATATATATATATATATATAGTATATCAAGGCAGCAGATAATTTCCTAAACATATGCTGTTAAATATAAGAGACAATGAATGTCTATTATGTTTAATCATGAACCGTTCTAAACATTAAATATTTTGGCTTTAATTTCAGGTGAAAATAAAAACAAAAATTCTCCAACATTTGGATTTTTTTTTATTAAGTTAGTTCTAAGCTTTCAGCTCACATGAGCCACCTTCAGAGACATTACAGGGCCATTAACATAAAAACATCCATCATCAAAGACGATTTTATCTTCTGTTGACATAAAACTTTGCTAAGCAATGACAACAGTCACCAAATAGCAAACACAGCTCATAGATTTGTAATGCGGTTCTATGGCATCACACTGCACGAGAGCCCAAAATGTAGTGTATCAATTTACATGCCTGTTCAGAAATTGTATCTCTGGTACTAATAATAAACCCACTACATATATTGGTTTTACTACAACCATGCTCTTCTGTAGACTTACCTGTTACCTTTCTGATCAGTTCAATTAAACAACATTTCTTAGAAAAACATAGCCATGTAGGTAATATCAGACAGATTTTAGTCAACAATACAATAATACTCACTCATACACACAGTAAAAAGAACCTTCAGATATTGGAGGTCATCTACATTAAATTACAACAACCCACACTTAATAAAATCACAATTAAATCTGGTCATAACACATTACATTGCATTTAAATATATGGTTCTGTTAACATTTATGGCTCTCACACGGTGTGACGTCATAAAACCACATTACAAATTTACGAACTGCATTTGCTATTTGGTAACTGTTGTTGTTGCTTAGCAAAGTTTTATGTCGACACAAGATCAAATTGTCTTTGATGGTGGATGTTTTATGTTAACATCTCTGAAGATGGCTCATGTGAGCTGAAAGCTTAGAACCAACTCGATAAAAAATGATCCAAATGTTGGAGAATTTTTGTCTTTATTTCACCTGAAATTAAAGCCAAAATACGATGTTTAGAACAGCTCATGATTAAACATAATAGACATTCATTGTCTCTTATATTTAACAGTATATGTTTAGAAAATATATATATATATATATATATATATGGGTTGATCTGAAAGTAATGCCTCCTATTTATTTCCATGAAAACTACAACAACTACAGGGAGCAGAATAACACTGATGGGCAAAATGCTGTTTCCACATCTTTGACTAAACATCTTCACCAGTGGTGAACAAGAACTTGCATGCTGTGCTTGTAAAAACTTTGCACAATTAGAGGCAACTTATCACCTACCATCTGTGCTCATATCTACTGTTTGGTCTCCATAGAAATTTAGCAGGTGTTGATAAATGTCAATGGGAGCAAGTTTTTTCTACATGGAGAAATTCAGTGACATGTGATATATATACTTTCATGTCAGATGCTATTTTGGCACTCAATTACTATGTTTAACAAAAAAGAAATATGTGTTCTTGGTGGGAAGTTTTACCCCCTACTGACATACTGACATACTGTCACCATTCCCCTTGAATGTCATGGGTCAGTATAAGAGGCATTACTTTAGAAGCAATCCTCAAAAATGTGTAGAAGTTTTGATTTATGCAAATAGATGTTTTTTGCATTCATTTTGGCAACAGAACTTTCTTTGACATTATTTGTAGTTTTTTTTCTCATCTTTTTGCAAAAGTAATCATCCACTCCAAATCGATAACAATTTACGTGTCTCACAAAACGAGTTATGGAGACGAAAACAGAAAATTCTGAAATGTACAAATGATGATGTTCTTAAAGAACAGAAGCAAGAATTGTAAAATGAAAGAGAATAGGTATTATGCATGTCAGCATGAGAAAGTTTGGGATATTTTGAGGTAGAGGGGGAGATGAATAGTCACCACAGAGGGGAATGGGTGATGGATCCTTCCCAGCATGCTAGGTTTGCCCTTTCCAATCGTTCAGCAAGAAAGTCCAATTTGGGTTTAACATTCTGCTGAAGTTCCTGCAAACAACAAGAAAATTATGCAGACATTAAAGTGATTGCATTGTTCAAATAGATCAAAATAAAACTGGCAACATACGATGAAAGGGGTGAGAAAAAAACAAAATAACTTCCATAAAAATCAATATATACTCATGTATAAATCTACTTCATATATAGTGCGACCAATAATGGTCTCTCAAATTTCCAGAAACCAGTTCTATAATGGCAAGTAACCTTTAGGAACCTATTCTAGAGAATGAAAAATCACTTTATAGTATCAACAAGAATTAAACCATTTTGATAATTAATAGGACATATTTATTTATTAAGATATTTTTGGATTGAAATTCTATTCTCATCATATTTCTGTTCTGAAGTCTGATGTTTTTTGACTCTAGTGTCATCCGCTGTGTTATGGTTTCGTAGCCACATTCAAACTTAATCACTGCAGTCCCAAAGATGCAATGGAAAACTTAACAAATTTATGGCTAGAATATCTGCCATATTTTTAACTTCAAGATGATTTCTTTTGTCAGAATAAATTATGTTAATCACAGAAAACCCACCTTCAGCCTCTGCAAAACATACAGCAAGGGTATTAATTATATTTTTAGCTCTCATATAATGGCTATTAATATATAAGATTATTTTCGGATAATCTAACAACAAGTTTGCTAAGCTTTTATAATTTTAAGAATCAGTTCATGCAAACCAGTCGGATGCCCCTACTGAGTGTGACCCAAGATATTTTCATATTGCTTCAATAAAATGTAACCCCAGCTTCTAGTAGGCCTACCATAGTCAAATATTACAGTTCTGGGCATCATCCTGAATATATTTTATAGCAAATAAATGGTCTTCATTCTTTTTTGCACAAAACTACCTTAAAATTGTGAGAAAAATACCTACCGTAAAATATCTGATACAAAAATTTAGATACTTTACTTTTGTTTTTGTTCATGTCTGACTATGGCAGCTACTTTAATCTGAGCCTACATCCAACATAGCCTAAGTTTTTTCCCCTTTTTGTTGCTCCATTAAGGGAAAAACCTCATCCATTATGTATGTAAACATGGGCAAACAAAGATGAAGACAAATTAGAAAAAAGATAAAAAAAAAAAAAAAAAAAAAAAAAAAACATAGTTAATTCTTCAATTATATAAGGTATGGGTAGCTTTTAATCAACACACACACACACACACACACACACACACACAATGAATGATGTTTTGCTGTTCATGTATGTTATGGTGAAACACACCTATTCCTCAGATAATGGACTCTCTCTCCTATATTAATAAGAGTTAACAGGAAGTTAACTTGGGAAGTTCTTGAGAGTTTTTTTGAGTTCTATTGGAGTTCAGTAGAACTATTAGTTCGTTCCAATTAGTCAGCAGTTAGCCGAATACTAAGGATTCAGCTTACAGTGGAAGATTACCAAGTTCCTAACATTTTGGGTGCATTAAGTCGATTAGCAACCAACATAGCATGATTATAACTTTCAGTGTGAAAACTACTCCACATCAATGTAGCAACAGAAAGAAGGGATTTAGACTATGGAAGGTAGCCTAAAGAAGCTTACCTGTAACATTAAGGTTAGTCAAAGGTACCATGAAAATATAATCTTTATAGACATCAAAAATGCATGAATTTTAACCCCTCCAGAAAAAAAAAATTACTGGTGTATGGTGCAACCTGACACTGAAAATACCTGATTTTTAACTTCTTCCAAAAAAATTACCTGCATATAGTGCAATCCCCTATATTTTTCTGTGAAAAAACTGATCATAAAGACTCGCGATATATCTAATCTAAACCTATCTAATCTAAATCTAAATTTATTTATAAATGGAACTTTGTCTGCGTGTGTGTGTCCGTTACCTATAGACTCCAAAATAGCTCAACCGATTTTCTTGAAAATTTTCAGTTGTACTATAAGCGTCTGTGAGTGTTCTTAGCTAGGTTTTGTGTTGAGGTACCCCCAATAAATATTGAATATCGATAATCAAAAAAAATCGAGTTATAGAAGGAGTGGTCCGATTTTAATCAAATTTGATACACTCATAGACAAAGACATAAGGAACGATATTCAGAAGTTTCAAGGTTGCAGTTCTTAAAATAGTGAAAAAAAAATTGATAATGTATATATATATATATAAAAAGGCAAGATGTTTGTGTGTGTGTGTTAATCTGCTTGTATGTATTTTTTTCAGCCCTTTTTTTTAGTTTTTGCTTTGGGTTTGGCTCTAAGTAGGAATAATTGTAGTTCTTAGTCTCAGCCATGATACCATTTACTCAGAGGACTTATTCAGTTTACGACGAAAAAAAAACTTATTTGATATCAATACCAGGAAATCAAAATTTGATTGACATCCATTCATTTTTCTTTCAGTCTACGGTTTCGCTTTAAGTGGAAACAACTGTTGCTTTTTAGTCTTTCGTGCTAACGTCCAAAGAGTCTGAGCTCCAGGACCATGGATTAGTTTTAAAGCTTTCATTACACCCGAGCAACGCCGGGCTATACTGCTAGTATGAGTATATATGGCATGCATTTAGCAAGTGGAAAAAATTGTTAAGTTCCTGGGTTAATTGGTCATAAGTCAATAAATAAATTCGGAAATAATAATTTTTAATGAAGATAGTGATGTAAATTTGCATGAACACACTGCTAAAGAGATAAAAAGAGCTTTTATCAAAATTTTTCAACAAAGTATCATAAAGACACTTTGCATTTATGAACTAATTGAAATGCCAAATATTTCATCTAATCAACTTGGGCTAAATCAGATAATTAACTGCTATATATTTATTTAAAAACTTGAAAAAAAATATAAGAAGTTAAAATAACCACCAAAGGCTATAAATTTGAGGCACTAAAAAGAAAAAGGATCAATCTTTCAGATGTTTATCTTTATACGGCTAATGGGTATTGTATTTTTGGTTAACTCTTACAGAATATGTCTGGGCAGTTTCCTAACAGAGATATACTGTAACAGCTAAACCACAAATACACAGACAATAGATCTTTACATCAAAATATTCATTCCACAAAGAAAATCCATGAAAATTGACTTCAAATTAAGATTGCTGAGATTCAAAGAATGATCACTGAGGGGGGAGAGATGGAGTCTATAAAATGGGTCCACACCACCCCTTCCAACTTGCAAACGTATTGACAAAGACAGGAGCAGATTTTAGCAGGCTGATAGAAGTTCTTGCCCCTAGAAAGCTTATCAACCAGCCATACATTGAAACTGTTTCAGATGTTAAAGTGCTGGACACCTTGCATTTAATTTTGTTGGATGTCAAAGATAGTGGACAACTTCTTTGATCTTTAGCAGTTAGAAATATTACATGTCCCACAACACTTGAGACCCAGTCTGGAAGATTACCCCAGGAGCATCACAGAAGACATTAATTTTTTTATTATCTAACGTAGTGGTTCCCAAACTTTTTTCTGTCATTTCCCCCTACACCCAGTTCAACCAACCAGATTTCCCCCTTCATGTGTATGAGAGAAAGAGCAGTTAAAACACCCTGAGACTATTTACTAATTTATTTTTCAAATGTACAAATATACTGATAAAATTATAGTTACAGAGTAAAGTAAATAGAGAGCAATTGATAACAACTAAGTATAGCCTAAAGAGAGCGGTTAGTAACAAATGAAAGGACTTTTGTTTGCTCTTCTACTTCAGAATTAAATTAGGGAGAAGGGTGGTGCTGCTTCTTGTGCACCATTGTATCAATATCAGGGTTAGTTTTGGCAAGTGAGCAACATATGTCACATTCCACCTCCAGTCGGTTTCGTGCTTTGAGCTTGATTGTGAGCAAAGTAGAAAATCCTGACTCACAAAGGTAGGTAGTGGAAAACAGAATGAGGATCTTCAATTATTTTCCCCCTTGTAGCTGGAAATTTCCCCCAGTTTGGGAATCGCAAGATTGGGGAAGCAGGTATTTATTTAGAACTTGCTTTGTTTGGGGGACTGCTTTGTTGGCTCTCAGTAACTGCTCAACTGTTAAATGAGTTCCAATGCATTAAAACACATATCTGGTTGTGTTTGTGTGTGTGTTACTAACCAATTCAGGTGACCGGCTGTTGTTCTTAAAGCTTCCATTTCATTTCTGTTTAATGGGGAGGTTCTATCATTTTTTTTTTTCTACTTGAAGAAATTGGAATTTCCTTCACTTCTGCTGCAGACTCATTTTGGTCTATTTGAATGGCATTGTTTTTATTTTATGACACATTCAAACTAACATAGCAGAAATTTTTTATGGATCTCTTTCCAACTTTATATCTTCTGGCAATGGGATCAACAACAGACTTGTTAGAATCATTAGTTTCTGCAAAAAAGAAATCATTTATGTACATGCCAAATATGCCTTCTAATTTCTCATTGTGTTTATTATTGTTTTTGAAGCCCTTTCAAGAGAATGTAGAAAAAAATCTACTTTGGGAGATCTTGTATGCTGATGATTTAGTAATTATCACAGAGAGTTTCGAAGAATTAGACGCTAAATATGCAGCATAAAAAAAGGTATGGATAGTAAAGGGCTTAGTGTTTAAGACTTAGGTGATGATTAGGGACATAAATCGAGATTTGACTTTCAACTCAGGAAAGCACCCATATGGAGTTTGTTGTAAGGGTGCGGGTTCAGACTCCATTTTTTGCAATCGTTGTATTCACTGGTTGATATAATGGACTGAACGGTAAATTAGTCAATATGGTGAATTTAAAATGCTGATCTTGTCCGAAAGACCAATTACAACTGATCAAGATGAGAAGGTTGAGCTTGATAATGTTGAGTATGAGGTTGTTGATCAGTTTTGCTATCTTAGTGACATGTTAAGTGCTGGTGGAGGCACAGAAGCAAGCTCAATATCTCGTGTAAGATCAGGTTGGAAAAAGTTTAGGGAACTTTTGCTTCTTTTAACATCTTGAATATTTTTGCACAGGTTGGAAGGAAAACTAGATACAGCTTGTGTTAGACGTTTTATGCTATATGGTTAATCAATCTTGGCCTCTTAAGAAAGTTGATATTAGGAGAATTAGCTCGAACTGACATGTAAATTGTACAGCGGATGTACAATGTCAGTCTTAAGGATAGAAAATCATCAGAGGAGTTAAGAAATTGGCTGAGTATTCTTAATATAACATGCTATGCACCAAGCAAGACTTAGATGGTTTGGATATGTTGAGGGAATGGACATAGAAACCCCAGTCAGCAATTGTAGGATTATTGAGGTCGATGGCCAAAAAGGGATAGACCATTTAAAACATAGACCATGCTTATCAATGATGATTTAATGAAGTTGAGATTATAGCCAAGCCTTATACAAAAGCCTGGAAAAGAACCATCAAGAAAACCATCCAACCCATGCTAGCATGAAAATAAACATTGAACTTAAAGAGGGTTTTGTCCAACTCAGATTGCTTACAACTCAATCTGCTAAGATCATCTTTTACACTTAAGTACCAATTTCGAGATGTCTACAGCTATATTGTGTTGAATACACTGGTTCATGTCCGACCACCGAAGTTAAGCAACATCGAGCCTGGTCAGTAATTAAATGGGTGACCATTTGGGAATACCAGGTGCTGTAAACATAAGGACCAAGAATGGTCCACCAGTCCTCCAGGTTTGGGGTTTGCGGGTAGGGCTAACAACCCTGCCCCGAAAAAAAAAAAAACAGTTTGTTACAGAAACAGCAACAAAATGTTTCCGCCCTATGCACCATCTGGGTGTGATGGATAAATGATGATGACCAATTTCGAGATGCCTCATCAAAGTCATTTGCTGCTTTGTTTAACTTGCATATTATATCATCTTTTATTTCTATAGGTGGCACAATAAATATATCTTTATTTAGTCTGCCCAGCAAAAACGCTACTTTGATGTCAATTGTTTCACATTTCCATCCTTTACTAGCCAACACATCATTCCTGGGCCTAACTAATAAAACAACAACTTTTAGGCAAAATTCAACTTTATTCATCAACATAGTCTCCTTCTAGGGCGATACACTGATTCCAACACTTCTCTAACAATTCAATGCCTTTTTTTAGAATGATTTATCTTTGACCTCGAAATACGTCTCAGTTTCCAATCTCACTTCTTCATCGGAGCCAAATCTCTTTCCTTGGAGCATTCTTTTCAGGTCTGCAAACAGCCAGTAGTCACTGGGGGCCGGATCTGGAGAATAGGGTGGATGCAGAAGCAATTTGAAGTGCAATTCATGTAGTTTTGCCATCATTGCAATCAATTTCTGACATGGTGCATTGTCTGGGTGAAAGATCACTTTTCTTCATTTGTGAACGTCTTTTGGCAATTTCTTCCTTCAAACGCAACAACAACACTATAATATTCACTATTGATGGTTCTTCCTTTCTCAAAGTAATCAATGAACAAAATACCTTGTGCATCCTAAAACACGGAAGCCAAAACCTTGCCCGCTAATGTTTCTGTTTTTGGTCACTTTAGATCGCTTTCACCTGCTGCTGTTCACTTAGCTGACTACCAGTTCAACTCTGGAGTGAAGTGCTGAATCCATGTTTCATCAATTTTCACATGTCTATGCAAAAACTCTTTGCTGCACTGAAACAGTTGCAAACAATGCTCTGAATCGTCAACACGTTGTCGTTTTTTATCGATTGTGAGCAAACGCAGCACCCACTTTGAATACAGCTTTCTCAATGACAAATGTTTATGCAAAATGGTGAATACGATGCCTTCTGATATGTTCAATTCCTCTACTATTTCAATTTATGATCGGTCAAAACGTGTGTGTAGATTTTTTTGGTGTTTTCCAGGACAACTGCTGATTTTGCGCACCCTTAGCATTCAGCATCATTTGTGTCTGTACGACCACATTTAAAGTCAGCATACCACCCTCTTAACTGTTGATTCCAATGGAGCAGAGTCTGAATGCATTGCTTTGTTTGAACAGTATTTTTCTCTCATCAGAAAGCAATACTTTATGAACACATGAAATTCAGATTTTTCCATTGTTTTGAAAATTTGCAACAGTAGCTTCACTTAAATAACTGTAATTTGTAAACTAATAATTCAATTGGGCTCAAGTTTTGTCACATGCCATTTGAAGGTTAGTACTTCACCAAAAACACATGGAATTTTTATTAGTGGTGCCATCTATATGTCAGGCCCGTGACTTATTGAGTGATGTATTATGTACGTACCTATGGACAGTAATGGGTATGTCCCAATCTTTATATAATACGCTGGACTCTATTGAGAGGAGGGGTGTTTCTTATTGTCTAACAGTTTTTTACTAGTAGTGGTTATCTACTTCATGCAACTTTCGAGTCTTGTATTTGATGATGTTATAAATATTACCATTTATTCTCAACCTCCATTTTGGTCATTATTCATTCAGTAACATTTTACGTTACAAAATTTATAAGCTTCACTAACTTCAGCATTTTCTTGCATTTTTGACGTTACAAAAACATTTGCTTCTTGATTTCTTTTTCTATGTGGAAAAATTCTTTTTGAAATGCATAATTGATTTGCACACCAAGAATTTAAGGTAATTACTGGCTTCATCACAAGGATTTTTATAAACATAGGCTGTACTTCAGTCAGTTAAGTGCCATACATGATACACACTTTGGGCAATCATGTCTCTTTCGAGACATGACTAACTGGGTAGAAAATTATCCTACAGTAGGTTGCCATTGCTTTCTGCGGTAGACTGGTTGCCAGCCAAGGCTATAGAACCCATCTGTCCTATTACTTGATCCATAACTGGAGGGAAGAGACGGACTAATACCTTTCCCAAGGGTATTTGTGCGTAAGTGATTGCAAAGAATACTCTTCCCTATTATCCTCCTCTTCCTGATCTTCTACCAATTTGGAAATCTGTACTTCTAAATTGTGCTTCATCAAGTTTAGACATTTGTCTCCTATTATATCCTGACCATGCACCACCATATCTGTATCCTTTGAATCTTGTTCCTTGGTTATTATTTTTACTTCCAGAAATAGGTTTCCTCTGAATTTGCTGTGTATACAGGCTCTTCTTCGATAGACATCTAGTCTAATCTCTGCTGTAGGAACAATTCGTCTGTCTTTTTTTTCCATTCTAAGTTGCATAGCCAGAACTACCACAGGTAAAAGGTCACCTTGCCTTTTTAGCTCTTTGATAGGATTTCTCATAAGAATTGAGAAACTGATCTATGGTATCTGACTCTTTCTTTAAAAGATTTTTATATGAACATCACGTTTCACGTATAACACTCAGATCATTTTTCTTAAACGACTCAGAGAGTAAAAATCTGCTCAACAACATTCTCATTTTCAATCCTGATTTCTTCGACTTTGCATGGCTAATCTTAATTTCTCATTGACATCTTTTTTCAATTAGTAATGTGTTGTAGATTGCAAATCCCTGTTGCCTCTTTTCTGTCGTGGCAAATTGAGTCCATAATCAAACTTCCAATCATCATAACATGCTTTTTCACTTTTCCATGTTGGTTAAGTCAAAAATTTGTTTTTCTTCTTTTCAGTCATATTTTTTTAAAACTCCGCTCTTAAGTTTCAGACTGACTAGTTTTCTAGGCATGTGGTAGTCTCAGTATTTACCTAAGCCTCCCCAACAAAGGAGAGATGTGGCACAAGACTGATTTTTACTGTGGTGCATTGTGAGCATGTACACTCAAGACAAAAAATTCCCTGTACACCCTGCATATGCAGAATCAGGCAATTGTCAATTTTTCCCCCAGATGAGACTTTGCCCTCTTCAGTATAATCTTGTCTGGGTTACTCTCTGCCCAAAGACAGAGAGTCTGATAAAGTGAGAGCTTTGACGAATTCTTTGGCACGTAGTTCAAGGAGAAATGGATAATTTATATGCAGCTGAGAGGACAAGTCCATTAAGAACTGTGAGGTAGATAGACATGCTGCTGCTGCTGCTGCTAGCAAGAACCTACCAAGTTATGAGGGGAGAACTTAATGTAACAGCAGCAGAACACTAACAGATATAAGAGTCCCATGTGCCATTCCCTTACCTCACTCCCAGAATCTTTGCTATGGTACCTAGACTTTTTGAATTTACGTGCAGTACAAGATTGGCATCAAAATCTCATCCATTTACACTTGAGTTGGCTACAAGTAACTGTAAATTCTATGCTAACAGTTTCTTTTCTCACACTTATCACTTGTGGAACTTTCTTCTGGCTTCATACTTTCCAGTCAACTTTAATCTTCAAAAAAATTTAAATGCAATGTCAATCACTATCTATTGTCCTTTTTATTACTCTTTTCTCTTCCCACTCATTATCAATGTTTGGATTTCTAATTCTTCTACACCCTCTAATAACTTATGTCTTAGTAGCTTTACTACCTTGCATGAGGTGATACTGATTAAAAATTAAAAATACCAAGTATTATATTTCTATGTAAATACATTTTTTAGCCATATTCACAATGCATAGTATTTGTAACACACTTTATTGTTATGAAAAACGTTAATATTCATTTGAAAAAAAAAAAAAAAAAGAAATTTGGTAAAGTGTATATTTTGTAAAGAAATCCAGATACAAGATGCTGAAAAACAGAGTTAAACCAAAAACCCTTTTAAAATAGTCTAACGTTTGTGTTTGACCATTTTGTCAGGCTTTGAGAAGTGAGTTAAACAGAGAAACTTTTCAGCACACCTACCTAATAGCTACAGAAAATAGCAGAAAGCATATTTTAATGGAAATCAATGCCTATAATGAGACCTTATAAAAATAAGTATGTTAGAATTTCAGTGAAAATTTTGAAAATGAATTTTAGATGAAATAAAATGAAAAATTAATCTTATTATATGAAAGCCATTATCATTTTTTGTGTCCGTTGGTTTTCTGTAAAGACAAAAGAAACAGAGAAAGAATGCACTGCAAACGCAAATACAATTAAATGTCAATTAAGGAAAATGTCAATCACTATCTATCGTCCTCCTGATTACTCTTGCCTATTTCCACTAATTATTGATGTTTCTGTTCTTTATTTCTCCCAAACTCTGTAACCCCTTGTGTCTTAGTGACTTTCCTGCCTTGCATGGGGTGCTGATTAAAAAGAATGCGTGAATTTCCTAAATAATCCACCAAATACAATGGAAACAAGATTTGTGCTTTCATTTCTCACTGTGGTATTAACTTTATTTTCCATTTCTCTTGTGAATGTACAATGGGCATTTCCCAGTTTTTATACCCACCAATGTAACCAAGAACGAATACAGAACATGGAAATTATTTGCCTAGTCAATGAGAGACGGATCTGTTATATTGTTACATTTTTTTGTATTTTTTTGATTTCAGATGAAAACTAGGAAAACATATTTCAGCAAAATTTTCACTTTTCAAAATTAGTTTGTAATTATCATTTGTAATTTATTATTTAGATATCTAACGAGAACGAGTCTCTCTAAACTAACATCAGGAGGATATGCGTTAAAGACTGCACTAATCAAATTTTGCCCCAGTTACAAATAAACGAAGTAAATTATCATGTTAAAGAGATCTTCCTTACACCAAAACCAACTAAATTAATCTTTTAAGTAGCTAATTAAGTAAATGCTTGAAATAATTGCTGAGAAGTCTGTACCTCTTCCTGTTTTTAATGGCTTTCAAATATACTGAAAACATTTCATTATACAAGTAATGTTCGTTGCACATATTTCTTTTTTCATATCTGAAAATTTATCAGGTGAAAAAAGATAAATTTATACATTTTACAGATTTCATTCAATTTTATTTAAAATCAATTCTTAAAAAAGGCAAAATATTAAGCTATTAAAATTTCAGTTGGTAAAATTTACATTATAAAAATCGTTGGTCTCTTTTCAAAATAAATTTTTAGATAGTAAAACATGGACAGTAGGGCGTAGTTAGAGGTCAAAGATTGTTTAGTGATTTTTTTTTTTAATCGTCTCACCCCAAGCAAGGCAGTACCACCACTGGTGCACAGGGGGCAACATAAGAGAAGAGTGAATGTTTAAGCAAGGGGAGAGTGAGAAGAAAGATGAACCAGTTAATAGGGGTGTCAGAGAAAGAGCAAGAGAAGGATGGAACTACCAGTGTGAAGACAGTTGCGAGGGTAAAGTGAGAAGGAAAAGAACAAGATACACGAGGAGATGGGGAAAGGACGAGAGAAGGACTGGAGCCAAGTGGACAAGAGATGGGAATTGATATTGCATTTAAAGATTGTAGATGTCAGGGAAGCAAGTATATGGAAAGGAGTTCCACAGACGAGAAGTGCAAGAAAGAAAGCCGCTGGAGTAGAAGTCGCAGCTGCATTTAGTTGATTTAACTGTAAAAGGGAGGGACCTTGTTGCCAGTCTGGTTGCTCAAGTAAATTCTTGTGGAGGGGGGATCAATGAACTAAGCACGTAGGAGCAGAAGCCATGAAAATATTTATAGAATAAACAGAGGGAAGCCATATCTCATCAGTGAGAAAGTGGCTGGAGTCGAGCTGCCAGGTCAAGACTGATCACATTACAGATTCTCCTTTGGAGCCTGTCGAGAACTTCGAGATGAACAGCAGGAGCACCTGACCAGATATGACAACAGTACTCAATGCACGGTTGGATTGTTGATTTGTCTATGTGAAAGATGAACTCGAGTGGGGGGAGGACTTCCTAGCCCAACACAGTGACCCAACCTTCCTAGCAGTTGATTTAGCTATTGATTCAATATAATGGTGCCACTTGAGGTTGAAAGAGAGGATGAGACTGAGTAGGTGCAGTGTGTTGCTTTCAGGAAGACTTGTTTGGTCCATGCTGATGAGGGGTAGGAGGGACTGCCTGTGGTGGTTGACAGCAGCTTTGTTTTAGAAGCATTAAAATTTACAAGCCACTTCTTACCCCAGTCTACCACAGAGTGGAGATCCTTATCGAGAAGGGCAGCAAGGTTATCTTTAGCTACCTTGCCAAATTTTTTTATTAAGGCAGAAGTATAAGTGTCATCAGCGTAGATGCCTACTTGGGATTTGATCACATCAGAGAGGTCATTTATGAAGATCAGAAAGAGCGTCAGGCCTAGGATGGAGCTCTGGGGGACACCAGCCTACGTGTTTAAGATAAGGATAATAGCCTCGAACACTTTTCCGAAGATTGGTAGGAGGCTGATAAGGCGATAATTGGATGAGTCTGAGGGTCCTCCTGAGTTCTTAAACACAGGAACCACAGAAGAGAACTTCCAGCAGACAGGAAAACAGGAAGCAGAAAGGCAGAAATTGTAGAGTTTAGGAGAGAGGAGAGTTCAGGGGCACATTTCTTCAGGACAATGACCAGGATTCCGTTGCTTTGCTTGCCTTATGGGGATCAAGTTTTGAGATTATCTTAAATACCAGAGAGGGGGTTATGTGAACATCTTTTAGTTGAGCCTCAGTTCTAAGAAGGAAGTCGGATGCGGATACTCCAGACAAAATGTGGAGTTGGATGAGAATCTGCAAGGAAAGCACTTGGCCTTGACTGCAGATGCATGATGACCTCGAATCTATTAAAGGAGGGATGGAGGATTTGCTGTTGTTCAACATGTTTGCAGAGCTGCCAATAGTCTTTGGAGCTGAACTTATGGGCAGCTATGCACTGTCTCATTCTCTAAGTAAACAACAGCTTAGCATCATTCAGGATCTCTTATACTAATTACAAGCAGAGGCAAATAGGTTCTTATTATGGTCAGATGCATGTCTTTGAAATAGCAGGAAGAAGTGGTTCCTGTGGGCAATGGCAGCCAAACAAGCAGGAGAGAACCAGAGAGAGGAATGAGGTTTGGGACGGAACTTCCAGATCGGTATGAAGGCATCAATGCCAGCTTTCACCCAGGAAGAGACCTCAGAGGTACAGTCCCCAACTGAGAGACTGGATACTTTTTCCCAAGAAATGTTGCATAGGAAATTGTGAAACACATCTCAGTCTGCTCTTTGGTAGCAGTAGAAAATCCTGTTGGTAAAATCATAAAATTTATCAAAGAAAGGATATGATAATAGTGGTGTCAAGAGAAAAAAAAAATGTCTTTTTGACATCGTTTTGTTTTGTTTTTTTGTTTTTTTGCCAGGTTCTAACTTAAACTTTGCCAAAGATTGCTCATGTAAATTTGAACAAATGTAACACTGTAAGTGTTCCTTATGAACACATGTTAAACCAAGTATCGACGGACCCTGGATTCAAAGCCTGGAATAGATATTTGGAGAATATCTCTGTGTGTATATTTTTTATCTTTTTCTTAAGGTTGAGAGGGGAGGAGAGAGAGAGAGCTATGGTGGCTGAGAGATAAAAGAAAGGTGAAACAAGGCGTTCATGAAATAACATCAACTGATATGATAACAATCAGAAATCAACCAGCTGGCCATGGAAGGGAGGGAATTCTGTTTCCTTCTTCCTTGGTTATTCGTTTCTCTTCCTTTCTCTTTTTCGGAGAAGGAAATAAAGGATTGGTTGAAAAATGGAAATTATCAGTCGATTTTGGAAAAGACCACCGACGTAAGGTTGGAATTATAATTAACGCTAACAAGTGAATGTATAAAGTCAACAGAATCTAGTCTCCAGACTTACAGACTGAAGACATCTGCTCAAAACTGTAAGCAGGTGATTTAAGCCAGATATACAAAGATTTTTAATGGAGAAACGTTCTGATCACTTATCACCCAACGCCATATTGAAACAGTTTCAACAAAAAGACAGCGGATTTGAAAATCATCACAGAACAGAAAACGCCAGAGTGACAAGAGAACCACTCGGAACATGTGGCATGAAGACAAGGAAAGATTCTCTCTCTCCCACTATGCTAGTAACATGTACACCGCTTATAAGCAGAACCCCAAGGGGAGGAGGGGCATAAAGACTGTATTACTTCTAACAGCAACAAACATAGCAGCAGTAATTTGTGGACTCTGAAAAAAGTAGGATTGTATATTCTTTTTTTTTTTTTTTTTTATAAGCGTTTCACCCCGAGCAAGGCATGTCACTGCCACTACTGCGCAGGGGGCTACATAGAGTGGAGAAAGGATGATTAAATATAGGAAATGTCAGAGGGTGGGTGATAGGCGGGTAAGGATACCGAGAATGAGGGTTGGGTAAATGAGAATGTTCTGAGAATAGTTGGGAGTTAGTGTGATAGGAGGTGTCTATTGACCCTACATTTAAACACCTGGAGATTGTAACTGTCGGGAAAGCAAACTTGTGGAAGGGAGTTCCACAGGCGGGAAGCGCGAGAAAAGAAGCTGTTGGAGTAGAATTTACGGTTACATCTTATTTGTTTAAATGTAAAAGGGTGGGACCTAGTTGCTAATCTAGTATCTCGTGTAAATTCATGCTTAGGCGGCACCAGTGATCTAAGCTCATCGGAGCAGAAGCCATGAAAGTACTTGTAGAAGAGGCACAGGGAAGCCACATCACGCCGGTGAGAGAGTGGTTGCAGCCGGTCTGCCAAGTCAGTATCAACCACGTTACAGATCCTCCTTTGTATTTTGTCAAGAAGCCCAAGGAGAGCAGCAGGGGCACCCGACCAGATATGGCAGCAATACTCAATACACGGGCGGATGGTAGATTTGTATATGTGCAGAATAGATTCAGGTGGGAAAAACTTCCGGGCCCTGCACAGAGAGCCGACTTTCATAGCAGCAGATTTGGCAATGGATTCGATATAGTCATTCCATTTGAGGTTCACCGAAAGAGTAAGGCCAAGGAAGTGTAGTATTTTTAATTCTTTTTTTTTTTACTCTCTCTTTTGCTGTACAAAGAGATACAATATAATCATTAGTCTACATAGACTGGCTTTTGCTACTGTCTTGTTATTTTTTTTGTTCTTGTCTGTTTCCCTTATTTCTGCATTATGCACCCAACGGTCTCTTGATTTTCAGTTGTCGAGGAATGCAGCACAAAGACGACCGCCCTTTTTTTTATCAGGTTTGTAGCTTTCTCTGAGATCAGAAATCACAACGTAGCAGAGGAAATAAAAGATTTCGATTGATCATTTGACATCTTTGATCACCTGAGAGTAGAACGAAAGTGAACAGCAGCAGACTCATGTGCGACTAACTTACGGCCAGTTAATGCATGCAACATACAGCCTGAGACCGGGGACGAATGGTGTCATACAAAACTTTGAAATCAACTTTTAGAAAAATAAGAAAACATTTTTTTTTTGATCATTTAATCCCAAGCAAGGCAAGAAAGCCGCTAAGATGAAAGGGGGTTATTGAGTATTAGAGAATATGAGAAAAATAAAAACACTATTAAGGAGAGAGAACAATAAATAAAGAGGAATTAAAAAGACAAAAGATAATGATTGATGCTGCATTTAAATTTTTGAAGTTCAAACTTAGCCGAGAAGCAAAAAAAACCACAGGTGAGTTCCACAAAAGAAGTACAAGAGAAAAAACTCTTAGCATAGAACTTATGGTTCCATCAAGCCATTTCATTTGTAAAATGATGAGACATTGCCACGAGTCTAGTACTACACTTAGGGAATTAAGTTTAAGAACCACTAAAGAGAGTAAATCCAAACATTTACCATGAAAGTATTTTTAGAAAAGGTACACAGAAGCTACATTATGGTGGTAGGGAAGTGACTGCAGCCGAGATGCCAGATTAGGACCAATAACATTGTGTATTCTTTGGATTTTATCAAGGATGTGGCAGTAATAATCAATACAAAGACAAATGGTAGACACATGACGGCTACAACCTCCAGAAATTTAAATGCAAAGTCAATACTCATCTACTAACCACTGGCCTCTAGCTCTCTCCCCTCCCCTGTATAACCTTCCCTTTCTCTCCACCTATGTATCTGTCATCGCACCTGCTTTCTCAGCTTTCTATTGTTCCTTTCTAACTAGTTTGTACTCCTCACTCTTTTCTAATTAATCTTTTTACATTTATGTAACCCCCTGCACATCAGTGGCGTTTCCACCTTGCTCGGGGTGAAATGATTAAAAAAAAAAAAAAAATATGTAAAACAGATTCTGGTAAGAAAAATTGTCTTGCACAACACAGGGAACCAGCTTTCCTAGCAGCAGGCCTAGCAATTGATCCAATATGACCTCTCCACTTCAGGTCAGCAGAAAATGTTAGACGAAGGTGCAATGTGTTACTCTCCTGAAGGTTAGGATTATCCATAATAATAAAAGGCAAAAGGGGTTCTCTCAGATTATTAAAAGAGAGCTGTTCTGTTTTGGAGACATTAAAATTATCACTCCATTCCTTGCCCCAGTTAACAATAGATGTAGGTCATTTTTTAGATCAGCTGCCAATTTGACCTTATCAAACCAATCAAGAACTGTTTTTTTTTTTATACAGAGCGTGGCAGAAATACCTCTCACATATAATTCCCACATAATGGGAAGACAGTGGCAATGGTGTCTTCATCTAGCTCATGCCTTACCATTATGTGGGATGTATTTTTGGGAGATATTTCTGCTGCACCCTGTATCAAATTCAAAATTGCATATTCCTTTGAAACTGGGATTTATAGTATTGGTAAATGTGAATACATAAATTTTGCACTATTTACTTTAAAAAAAAAAGTTTTTTAGTTTTGTTTTCTTTTTTAAATAGTAATTTATCTGCATCATATAAAATATGAGGAAAAGGTGCTGAAAAGTTCACAGCCAGACTCACTTCTCCAAATCTGATTAGAATTTATTGTGAAATGTTTTTTTGGCTAGGCTTAGAACTTTTCAGAAGCCTCTTGTATAGGAACACTGTTTCTTCTTTCATTATTATTACTATCTTTGTTCTCTCCCTAGAATGAAGAATTGAATATACAACTTATATAAACCACTTGAATTGAACCAATTTTCCAGATCTAAACAAATGACTAAACATCAGAGTGCTGAACTGTTATGACATCAGTCAGTTAAGTGCCATACATGAAACACGCTTGGGCGATCATGTCTCGAAAAATACATAACTGACTGGGCAGAAGATTAGCCCGCTTTTTGCGGTAGACTGGTTGCCGACCAAGGCTATAGAACCCAATCTGTCCTGTTATTTAACCCATAACTGGAAGGAATAGACGGATTAATACCTTTCCCAAGGGTATTTGCACGTAAGTGAAGGCAATGAATTCGGCTGGAATTCGAACTCGGTTCCCCGATTTCTTGTTCTGAGCCGATATCCAATGCACCACAAAGCACATCCGCTGTTATGACATACCAGTCCTCCTATATAGTAGCTGATGCTAGACAATATTCTCACAGATGATTAATTAATTTATTTTTTACAGTTCATCAACCTTTTGAGGGTTTATTTAAAGCTGAAACCTTTTAGATTGTAATTTTTTTTATTTCAAATGAAAATACCATTAATGTTTTCGAGACTAAGAATGAATTTTACAGATTTCATACAATTTAACCCATTGCTTGAGGGAGGAGAGGGATTCATATATTTCCATGAAATGAAATAACAGAAAAGCGATTATACAGAAGGATACTGAGAATACCATAGATGTGACATGTGAGCAACAAGGAAGCTTTAAGGAAAAGAAAATTTCTTTAGAAACAAAAAAATGTTAAGCTACTATGCAAAATTATTTTGTAAGCATTTGCAGGACAAAGATAACAAAAAACATACAACCCAAATTGGAAATGTCTTTTTTTCGACATTCTTATATTAGCGGTTAGCTAATAAAACTCACATATCAAGTGGGCTGTTAATGATTTTATCTGGGTTTGAATGCTATTGTCTATAGCTAAGGAAATAAATGAAAACTTTCAGGAACAAGTGCCATTTTGTCAGACGGAATATAAGTTAAATGCATATGGTCCATCAGTCTGTAGTGAGAAAAACATAATTAGCAATGACGTGGTCCAAAGTGCCACCTACCTGGAGTGCTAAGTCTGACTCTAAACTTGGCCCATGAATAAAGAACCTAACATATTGAGAACAAGATTTTTTTTTCATTTTTGTGTTGACATTTCCCACTGCCATTCCATTGTCGAATGTACACAGGTTCTTTTCACAACAACAAATTGGAATTGAAAAACATTATTGGGAAATGACAACCAATCAGTGAAAAACTGACTGGAATCTATGGCCATATATTTAAAAAGGAAATTTATGCCAACATTTTCAGAACATTTTTCTGACTACTTCTAGAAATAAAAGCTAATAAACAATTTTTGTTGATGATCAAAAACTGACAAGATTAGAGAAATTTATTCCCTTGGCACCCAACTTTACCAAAGTTATAGAAGACATTGAGATGAAGTTGGGAACTTTTGACTAACAGTATTCATCAGTCTAAAAATAAAAAAAATAAATAAAAAAAAGGAATTAACATTACAACCAGAGACTAAATGCATAAAAAATATGTTTTGTTATTTATACCATTATACCACTTGTGAAGAAGTTAGCCTGGGTACCAAGTCATGTTGGCATCCCTGGAAACGAACAAGCGGACAAACTAGCTAGAGAAGCCACAAATGACCAAATTTTTTAAAAAAAAATCAAAATTCCACATACAGACACAAAAAAAAAAAAAAAAATCAGGGAATTCCAGGAAAACAAATGGCAAGCTACGTGGAATACATGCACCAAGAACAAATTACACCAACCAAAAATCAAAAAAGAAAGCCAAAAATCAATGGAGGGACAAAGAGAAGAGATCATACTAAATAGAATTCAAATTGGGCATATCTAATTGACCCACTCGTATCTGATCAAAGCTACAGAATCACCGAAATGCACACACTGCAATCAGCAGATAACAATAAAACATATCCTAATAGAATGCAAAAAGTACAAAAACATCCAAAGGAAATATTACAAAATAAACATTGGCGAAGTATTCCAAAAAGTAAAACCTTACCAAATTACACAATATTTAAAAGAGACAAAACTGTTCAAACTTCTCTAAACAAAACTATCAAAAACAGCAAACAAACAAATAGCTACCAAACCAACTACATAACAGAAATATATTACAGAACCAAATAAAACAACATATATACATATTACCACACTGGCACTGAATGACCCCGGCGGTGGTTGATATGCCATAAAGCCCAAAACAATCAATCAATCATAGACATCCAATACCTTATTTAAACATTAAATTATTTACATATTATTCATAAAGTCTTTACTTACAGTCATGACTCTTTCTCCAATCTTTTGGTGGTAAACAGGAATTGCGTTCTCTAAGCGATCAAGCTGAAAAAGAAAAATATTTGAATAATAAAACAAAAGTAATACTAAAGTGACTTCCGATCGAAAATGCTTAATAGACAATATATTGTTTACTATTTGTCTATATTTCTGAGATGAGGTAGTATTTACAGTATTTACATTATTCGGACTACTGTCTTCATCTTTGTTGCCATTTGTATGACGTTTCAGCCATTGTACACTCCAGTCTTCGTCAGGTGCTAAGAATACACTATATATATATATATATATATATATATATATATATATTTATATACTCTAGAAAAAATTTTAGATACTCTACAATTTCATGGGTAATACGTATTTCACAGCAAACCTGCTCTTCAGACCCAAATGATATAACAGTTAATATTCAAAATCATAATATTTTGAATACATAATTTCTTTTAAAAAACTGTGGTGGCCAAATAATTATGGCCGGTAGTGTATATATATCTTGATGTTAGAACCTTGAATAAGTTCTCGCTGTTTTCCAAGAACTGTGTACATGTAGTTTCAGAAGGTAATACATCTATAAGAAAGTACTATAAACAAGCTTAAAATTCCATGTATGTCATTATAACAAAGTGTAAATAATTGTTTTTCATAGCATTAAACATGTCAGATTTCATGTCAAAGAAAATGTATTTGCAGGGAATTTTACTGCACTGCTTTATTTAAAAGAAATCTGCAGCTGAAGTATGGCGAATTTGTATTGAGACCTATGATAACCGGGCTCTGTCAAAAATAATATGCAGAGATTGGTTTAGATGCGTCAAAAATATTGGTTTTGATGTTGAAGATAAAGAATACTCTGGCACACCAAAAAAGTTTGAAGATGAAGAACTGGAGGTATTACTTCATGAAGACTCATGTGATGTGCTAGCTGAATTTGCAGAACCACTAGAAGTTTATCACAAAACAGTTTCAAGATATTTGAAAGCTTTACAAATAAGTAAAAGCAAGGACATTGAGTACTATATGAGTTGACACTGAGAGAGGTCAAACGGCATCATGTCACATGTGAACAGCTGCTTCAACAGCAGAAAAGGAAAGAGTTTTGCATCATATTGTGACTGGTGATGAAAAGTGGATACATTACAATAACCCTAAGCACAGAGGTTTGTTGGGTGAGCCTGGCCATGCATCAACATCAGTGGTAAAGCCAAATATCCATGATTTGAAGCTTCTACTCTGCATTTATTGGGATCAGCTGGGTGTAGTTTATTATCAGCTGCTTAAATGGACCAAAAGCATCCTGGAAGATCACTATCAATGCGTTTGAGCTGAGCATTGAAGAAAAATGGCCACTACACAAGCAGAGACATGACAGTGATTTTGCAACATGATAATGCTAGGCCACATGTTGCAAAATTGGTGAAAACCTATTTGGAAATGCTTAAATGGGAAGTCCTATCCCACACACAGTATTCACCAGACATTTCCCCATTCAATTATTACTTGTTCCAATCGATAACACATGGCCTGGCTGAGCAACACTTATTCTTATGAAGATGCAAAAAAAAAAAAAAAAAAAAAAAAAAAAAGGGTCAACTCATGATTAGACTCAAAAGACATATTTTTCTGATGTGGTATTCAAATGCTACCACAAAGATAGAAAAAAGTAGCAAGCAATGGACAATGGTGCCAGTGACATGTTTCTTACTAACTTTTGTAAATAAAAAAAATACTTTTCATGAAAAATCTGCGAGAACTTATTCAAGGTCTTTGTGGTGGGAAAGAAAAAACAAAAACAAAATAGATGAAATAAACAGGCAAGAGTCGTCTCTTTTGTCGCCATCTTCGTCTTCTAACAACCCAAGCACAGCAGGCAAGAAGTGAAAAAAAAAACAAACACTTTCTCATTCTCAAAAATTGGCTTGCTTTATACAGCTGAGGATCGACCATAATTTGCATGCGAATGACAAGACAATGAGATTTCACATTAACTGTCTGAGACCGTCTGGCATAAAACATTTTTGGTTCTTTTTATCACGGAGTAGCTGGATTATACACAATGCACAGACTCATTGGCATTTCCAAGGTAAGCCATTTTTACAATTTTCTCCACAGTCTTATATATATATATATATATACACACACACACACTAAAGAAAGACTGTGTCTTATATATATATATCTAAATCTAAACTTATTTATAAATGAAACTTTGTGTGTGTGTATCCGTTACCTATAGACTCCGAAACAGCTGAACCAATTTTCTTGAAAATTTACACAGTTTTACTATAAGCGTCTGTGTGTTCTTAACTAGGTTTTGTGTTGAGGTACCCCCAATAAATATCGAAAATTGATAATCAAAAACAATCGAGTTATAGAAGGAGTGGTCCGATTTTAATCAAATTTGATACACTCATAGACAAAGACATAAAAAACGAGATTCAGAAGTTTCAAGGTTGCAGTTCTTACAATAGTGCAGAAAATCAATTATATATATATATATATATATATATATATATATATGAAAGGCAAGATGTTTGTATGTGTGTCTATTTATCTGTCTGTATGTCCTTCATACAAATCCACAATTTTTATCCGATTCTCACCAAACTTCACACAAATATTCTTTAGGATTAGTCTGATCTCCAGGACCATGGATTAGTTTGAAAGCTTTCATTACACCTGAGCAACGCCGGGCTATACTGCTAGTATATATATATATATACACACACACACACACACACACACACACATACACTAAAAAAGAGGATGTTTGCAGGAATTGAACCTGTATTCCCTTTCCCATCAGGATAATTGCGTTTGTAAATAGAACATGCCTTTACTAATTTGAAGATAGAGGCTGCATTGATAGAGCAAAGTTGGAATTACCTATTTAAGAACACACATTTTTCATTGGGACTTTATGAATTTTTATCTGCTAGCTTCAGTTTCATATCCCAAATTTGTAAATTGGGAAAGACACATTTTGGCTTGATAGCTGGGCTGTGATGCTCTCCATGGCCAAGCAGTCTAGACAAAGTCAAATCAAACAGTGATTCTGCTTCAAACCCTGCTGGAGAGCACATTTTATTTAAGTTCTCTTGAGCATGTAGACTGATAGGTGTAATACACGGTTTAAAAAATTATGGGTGTCTATTTCAAGCACTGATATTCTTAGAAATAAAGACAACATTTGAGTGAGTGAGTTTTTCTTAACGGTATATCAACCTCTGTGAGTCATTTAATGCCGAAAAGGTGGGGTTTTAAGGTATTTTTTTTAAATGTTCAGTTATAGTGAGAAGGTTAATTTAGTCAGATTTTAACGAAAATTTTCTTTTTAATCTTTTTTATTTAAGAAAACTGAAAATGTATTCTAGTTTTGTATTTAAAAATGTCTTGTTGAGAATTTTTACCTTGAAAAATGTGCTGTAATAATAATTTTTTCTTCAAAAATGTATATTTTTCAATAAAAGTCTATTTTTATGTATATATATATATATATATATATATATATATTTCTATAAAAGCATTTTTATACTTTCATAGTGTTTTGACCTCAGTTTAGGGGTTAACTATTTGCCCATACATAGCTGGGACCCTAACAGGGGCTACCACTCTGGGTAAGGGTGGATCTGGGAACAATAGCAATTAAGAGGTGGTTCCATGCTCCTCACAATCTCCCAATCAGAGGCCTTGCTGCCGGATACAGTTTGCCGTCATGCCCAAGACCAAAGACAACATTTGAAGTAAAATAACAGATTGCACAGATTTATACTGATCTTTAGCAGAAATGCCAGAAAGTAACCCTTTGATTATCGGCAGAACACATACTGTACTGCTCCTAGGCAGAAAGACTGAATGCACAGATACACTGCTCCTAGGCAGAAATGCAAGGATTACAATTATTGGTAAAATGCTGTGTGCCTAAGCAGAGGGTGCAGATACCACACTACTCCCAGGCTAAGATTAATTATTTTTTTTATGGCTTATTAACCTTTTGTAGGTTATTTAAAGCCAGAAAACATTTTAGATTGTAAGAATTCTTTTGTGATGATAATGATTTTATGGATATGAGTCCCACTAATTAACAGCTGGGGGGGGGGGGGGATAAATAAATTCTTACTTTTCTCAAGGGTAATTGCATATAAGTGAATATAACAAACTGACTAAAATTGGAACTTGGCTCTCCGATTCCAAGCCATTATCACCACCCACACATCCAAGCTTACAAATGGTCACCTACCTAGGTACTGATCAGACTCAATGTTGCTTAACTTTGTGGTAATTCCTAGGTCAAGAGACAGGGAGTGTAGAAGGGCTAGAAAGTGTAGATATTCGGATCCTAGGTAGAAATACCAATCATTAAAAAAGCAAAAGCCAAATTGGGTCTTGACAGGTACGACCTTCAGAAAGTTTTCCCATAAAAATTAACAAGTCATTGAACTCTGTCTCTTGCTCTTTCCCAAGATAAGCAATTACTCAATAATTAGAAATATCAACAGAATTAGCAAATGACAAAACAAAGAATAATGTATATTAATTCACATGATAAATCAACAGAAATTTACAAAAAGCTTACTCGTTTTGTAGTTTCTTTTAACTTTGTATTCATAAATGCATCCAATGAAGAATCATCTTTTATGGTTGGCTTCACTAAAACAAAAAAAAGTTTTTAAAGTAATAAAAGAAATTTTGGTAAAGTTTAACATAAAAAAAACAATGTGTTTCAAAATGATGTTTTTTCCCCCCTATTTTTAGAATTATACTAAAACCCAAACATTTTTACTAAAACCAAAACCCTAGATCACTTTTCACTAGAGTAATGGTTTCAGGATGCGCGTTGTGGTGCAATGGATATCAGTTCGGAACGAGAAATCGAGGAACCGAGTTCGAATTCCAGTTGAATTCCTTGCATTCACTTACGCGCAAATACCCTTGGGAAAGGTATTAATCCGTCTCTTCCCTCCAGTTATGGGTTAAATAATAGGACAGATTGGGTTCTATAGCCTTGGTCGGCAACCAGTCTACCGCAGAAAGCAATGGCAACTTACTGCGGGATAATCTTCTGCCCAGTCAGACATGATCGCCCAAGCGTGTATCGCGCATGGCACTTAACTGACTGACTGAATGGTTTCAGTATTTACTCATATCGTGAGTCATGCATACTTGGCTCACAAACTACTGATAAGAAGTCTCAATAAGTGCTTTATATATATATATATATATATATAATAATAATAATAATAACTATAGTAATCATAACAGTATTAATAGTAACAGAAATAATTCTGCTAATACTAGTAATAGTTATACTATAATTTAGATTGTCTTAAAAAACCCACCAAGAACAAACTCGGAGGGAAAAGGAGGGGAAGTAAAAAAAGAAACAAACGAAGTACATGAACAAAAGCCAAATACTCGTAGGAAAGAAAAAAACCCCAAGACGAAAACCCTAACACTAAAGTGCTCAATACAAAAGTAGAGCAACAAAGACAGAAAATCTATACAAGAGCCAACAAACCTACCTAGGTTTCACCCTACGGCTCGTCAGGGTAAATTGGCCATATATAGATAGATAGATAGATAGATAGATAGATAGATAGATAGATAGATAGATAGATAGATAGATAGATAGATAGTGATGATCCATGTATACTGTCTTAATATGTATAGGAAAGAAGATAAAAAGTTTTGAATTTAAAAATGTACTTTTTTGGGACAGTATTTGTTTATTTTTATTATTGTATTTTATATTTCAGACTGCCCTCGGTCCTTCATCAGAAACAAGTTGTTGAAGGACCGAGGGCAGTCTGAAATATAAAATACAATAATCAAAATAAACAAATACTGTCCAAAAAAAAGTACATTTTTAAATTCAAAACTTTTTATATTCTTTCCTATATATATATATATATATATATATATATATATATATATATATAGTTAACTGTAAGAGACAATGAATGTCTATTATGTATAATCATGAGGTGTTCTAAACATCATATTCTGGCTTTAATTTCAGGTAAAAATAAAGACAAAAATTCTCCAACATTTTATAGAACCACATTACAAATTTACAAACTGCGTTTGCTATTTGGTAACTGTTAACATTGCTTAGCAAAGTTTTATGTCAGCACAAGATAAAATCATCTTTAATGTTGGATGTTTTTATGTTAATGTCCCTGTAACCTCTCTGAAGATGGCTCATGTGAGCCAAAAGCTTAGAACCAACATAATAAAAAAAATATCTAAATGTTGGTGAATTTTTGTCTTTGTTTTCACCTGAAATTAAAGCCAAAATACGATGTTTACAACGGCTCATGATTAAACATAATAGACATTCATTTTCTGTTATATTTAACAATATATGTTTAGAAAATTATCTGCTGCCTCGATATACTAAATATATATTTGTCATTAAATTTTTTATATAATTTTTCAAGTGTTCTTATAAATTTTTCTTTTCGGAATTCAAGTTATATACGAATTATCCAAATGTTTTGTTTTTCCGAGCACTTTTGGCTATACTTTTAGCCCTTATCAAGGGTAAATTTTATTTTACATGTAACTGAATATGTATAGAGTTTATGTATGTAGAGTCATGCATGTGTTGCATACCAAACACACCAACCACATTAAGTGTAAGATTTTTCTTTTGTATAAAAAGGAAAAATCCTGCACTTAATAATATCAATTATGAATACAGCACATGAAAAATTATATAAAAACTTGATAATACCTTGTCTGTCATTTTCAAGGAGACATGTATAAAATAGAAATTGCTGCCCAAATACACTATATATATATATATATATATATATATATAGGAAAAACTACTAAAAAGTTGTTAAGTTTAAAAATGTATGTTTTTGACAGTATTTATTTATTTCTATTATTATATTTGAGATTTCAGACCATCCTCGTCCTTTCATCAGAAACAAATGATTTTAAAATTTAAATTAGAAGCGTTTTCGCGAGGAGTGTTCGTAGAGAGATTGTTTACATCACATGACGCAGAAAGTGACAGATTTTTTTAATATTTGTAAACGCAAACCTATCTTTAATAATACTTATAAATTTTGTTAAGAGAAAAATTTTTTTAAGTGTATCTAAAAAATGTCTAACTATATCAGTGGCTTTATATATGTACAAAAAACAAAATACTATTGATAGATCTTTGAAACCAATTTAGGGGATGGTAGTCATTAATGAGTGATGGTAGATACCTAGAATATCGAATTTTTATAAACTTAAAATTAATTTGAATTCTGAAAATGATCAAAATACAGAGAACAAGGCCTGATTTCCTTATTTTAATGTTTTTGGTTTAGTTTCTTTGGACAGTTATATATTTTGTAGACCTTCCAAAACAACATTTTTAAGAGCACATAGCATCTAGACTCTTTAGAACAAAGATAAAATGCCCAAAATAGTTTATTTGCAGGGGAAATTATTAGGGTACCAACTTTCAGCTTCATACTTTCCTATGTATCAAATTTATAAAGTGCCAAAATTGGCAAAAACCATTATTTCAGACCACAAGTTGTTTTAGAAAAATACATTTTAACACTGTACACAAATTTATCCATAAAATTAAAATTGTCACATGATCTTCAGAATACAGGGTAAAAATGTGTGTTTTTTTAACTGCCAAACTCGTTTGCTGATATCATGAACATTGTTAATTAAAAAGAAAAGTCAAACCATTTTCAAACAGTTAAACTGACATTCTTATGACAAATGAATATGGTTACTGCATAGAAATAATCTATTAGATCAAATGACAAGAAAACTAATTTGGATGCTGTATCTGACATATTTTGTAAATGAGAAGCTCTCGAATTAGAGAGCACCATTTTGCATTTTGACAATTTTCAAGTTCTTATAAAAATAAAAGCAAGATGTTTATATTTTTGTAATCTACAAAAAACAAACTATTGTAATCAACTTCCTGTCCATGCAATATCCTTGGCGCCATGAATGTCAAAAATTCATTAAAAGCCCTTTATAGGGAAAATGCAAACACTCTGATTTTAAAACTATTTAAGATATAGATTTAATATTTAGGATTTATCAATGCTTCTGATCAAGAAACACCTGCGAATTTTCCCAGATTTTTCTTCATTGATTTCAAATGGAATGATCCAACCAGATTCTATTTTAATTTTTATAGCACCAGATTTTATAGTTGGCATTAATGAGTTAAAACGTTAATGTGTTTCTGAAGAACAATAATTCTCTGTTTAAAAGAATAAAAAAGAAGAAAATAAATCTTATTACACAATATTTTTTAGAGAAAGGAAAAATTAACTTATGCTTACCATTATAATGACACGGAATTATTTCAACATGGTAGGGGCTGAAAATAGAAGGGAAAGGTTGCAAAGAACAATTCAAAAATGCATCCAAAATCCAAAAATAGTCTTTATAATATTGTTATTAATTTCATTCTTGCATATATTAAAAGAGTGAGAAATCTGACAATTGTAAATTTATCTAAACTTATTCATAAAATGGAACTTTGTCTCTGTGTGTGTGTGTGTGTGTGTGTGTGTCTGTCCGTTACCTATAGACTATGAAATGGCTGAACCGATTTTCTTGAAAATTTACACAGTGGTACTATAAGCGTCTGCGAGTGTTCTTAGCTAGGTTTTGTGTCGAGGTACCCCTGATAAGTATCGATTAATCGAAAAAATCGGGTTATAGAAGGAGTGGTTTGATTTTAATTAAATTTGATATACTCATAGACAAAGACATAAGAAACGAAGTTTCAAAGTTGCAGTTCTTACAATAGTGCAGAAAATTGATAATATATATATAAAAAAGGCAAGATATTTGTGTGTGTGTCTGTTTATCTGCCTGTATGTCTGTATTTTTTTTTCAGCCCTTTTATTTTAGTTTTTGCTTCAGGTTTGGCTCTCAGTAGGTAAAATTGTAGTTCTTAGTCTCAGCCATGATACCATTTACTCAGAGGACTTATTTAGCCTTCAAAATTCAGTTTACAACAAAAAAAACTTATTTGATATCAATACCAGGAAATCAAAATTTGACTTACATCCATTCATTTTTTTTCAGTCTACAGTTTTGCTTTAACTGGAAACAACTATTGCTTTTTAGTCTTTAGACCACTCCTTCTATAACCCAATTTCTTTTTATTATCAATTTTCCATACTTATTGGGGGTACCTTGACACAAAACCTAGCTAAGAACACTCGCAGATGCTTTTAGTACAACTGTGTAAATTTTCAAGAAAATCGGTTCAACCATTTCGGAGTCTATAGGTAACTGACACACACACAAACATACGCACACAAACATACGCACACAAACATACGCACACAGAGACAAAGTTTCATTTATAATTAGATTTAGATTATATATTAAGGTGTATCAAAAGTATTTTCATTTCATTTTTTTTTTTTTCACAGACCTTCACTTTAAAGCCTATTTAATGTATACATTTAAAGAGGATATCTGCACTGTATCATGTATATTATATATTAGGGTGTATCAAAAGTATTTTTACAGGCTTTTGCTCCATATCTGACGACTATACCCATGATAGGGTGTGGCTGTAGGGTTGCTGTATAACTGAACACTTGATCAGTTACTTCCACATATCTGGGTGGAAAGCTAGAGAGGGTATCATTCATGCATAGTGTATGTGGTGCAGAGCCTATCCCTCACCCAGATTAAACAAAAGCCGATGTCATCCAAGACTTACCTTTATCCCAGACATGTGATCACTGATTCCATCAAGAGGGAACTCTCTGCCCTGGCTGTTGACTATGAAACCCTCCATCCAGCAATGCCATGCCATCACCACACTGGCTGAATCTATAGCTATGTAGCCCAGTCTACCTCCTCAACATGGTGTAATAGTTAGAAGGCTTGTCTTGCTAAAATCATTACAATCGTGTAGTGAGTTTGTTCCTCACTAGGTACTCTATACTTTCAGCCTTGTGCCACTTCTAAGAAGCTATGCTTAAAAAAAAAAAAAATTACCTACCTCATTGTGCTAGATGGCCATAAACCTAACAAGGTTCATATCCCTCTTGAGAGGTCATGTTTTTCATCCAGCTTGTAACCCTCTTCACCAAAAAAGCCAAGTGGAGAAAGCAGTTTACTTACCAATGACCCAAGGTTACTCAGTACCAGAAACACTTGAACAGTGACCTCGCATGAATATATGACTGCACTATGTTGTTAATAGTATATCTCTACATTAAAATACTGAAAAGATCTCAGCTTAACACACTTACAAAAATCTGACCAAAGAGACAAACATTTTTTTTTTTTTTTGGAAGGCTTCTTGGCCAGTTTGAGAATGTTTTAGCACTAACTTTGTGTGTGTGTGTGTGTGTGTACAGGGTGCAATGGACAAATTTTCATCTAAATTAAGTAAAAATGAAAATAACACTGACATCTCTTTTTAACAGATATATTTATATTGAAATATTAAAGAATAAACTGATTCAATAAAATCGCCATTGTCTTCAACCATAGCCTCCAGAAGATGGAATCTCCTGCAACTCTTGTGTCCTAGTTTAAGTTGCTGAATGCTGCCATAATCCTTGCCTTCAGTTCATCTTTAGTGTTACCGAGAGTTTTGTTGGTTTTTCACTCAATTATGCTCCACACATAATAATCAAGGGGGTTGCAGACTGGGATCTCTTCCTTGTGTGGCATGGTGCATAATCCTTTTGCCAGATATAAGGCCTTCAAGCAGCCACCCTCTTGGCCCAGAGCAGCAGTACCCACTCAAGGCACTTGATGAAGGCCTCCATGTTAAGTCTGAGGCCCTCACCAACAAATTTGGGAGTGTTTTTCATATCAGAACAATCAGAGTGAGTTTTCCAAACTGCCATACTTTCATAGGCTCCTCCAACTCTTTCTAAATCCTCGGCACTGTCCTCAGATTGACCCCCAACTCCTCTGAAATGTTCGAATTGGAGCTTCCAGCATAAATGCCAAGCAGTACAGCTTGCCATTTCCAAATTTCTGATAGAGGGGATTGTGTTATGATGCTATTTTTCTCACAGATAGTGCCCAACTGACCCTACTATATTATGCAGTTTTAAAAAAAATAAAAAAAACAACACATATGCACAAAATTTAAAATATTAAATGGCAACAATTAACTCCTCACACCATATGTGACACACTACATCAGAACCATTCAAATTTACTTTCTGTTTCTAATGTAATAAATGGTGAGTATTGAGATTCTAAGAATTTTGAGACCTTATTTTAAACTGAGCCTTAATGATACTGAAAATGCTTACAGAATTTGAGAAGTGGAAGGAAATGAAACCATATTTGACCATACTGGTCAAAATTAGCTGAAGACTCTAAGAGAAGTGACATGTCTCTTAAAACTCATTATGAAGCTTTAAAATATAAAATAGAAGAGAACCAAACTAAACGTACTCAAAATCTTTTAGAAGAGTTAAGGTTGTTGAAAGATAATGTAGAGCATTACCTAAGCAGCAAATAATAGAATTGCTCTCAAACCAAAGACTATTTTCTTACAGCCTAATAACCATGGGGGTGAGTACAAAGAGGGTCATATAAATGTGTTGTAAAATTAAGGATTTTGATGAAAAGACATTTTTAGCTGAATCTAGATGAGAAAAAAAATGAGATGGAAAATAACTTGAATGTAAAAACAGAGAAAAAGAGGCTGGCTTACTTGTCTATTGAGTTTGCTGATGTCCGTCCTGTCAGGGCAATAACAGAACCACGGTCATTTCGAACCTGTATGGACAAAAAGAGAAAGATTATATATATATATATATATATATATATATATATATATATATATAGATATATATATACAGGACTGTGCAAAAGGTATTAGAACAAGAACTATTTTATCTTTTATGAAGCATCAAAATAAAGTTTAAAATCACTCCTGTCCTAACACTTTTGCACACTACTGGTAGTGAGCAAAAGTATTAGGACAGGGGTGATTTTCCTAAAAATCTCACTGAAATTGAAATACAGGATAAAAAGTCAAGTAAACTGTGAATAAATATTGATTATTTAAAACTAGGTGTAAAAGAAATGTTTAAAAAGAAGTTATATTTCATTTTTCCTATTTTCTATTAAACAAGTTATTTTGAAACTACTCATTCTATTATCCTTGGATATGGCTGACTTTTTTCTTATTCCTCCCTCTCGAACTGATAAATCTAATGTTACTTCGCAAGACACACTTTGGGAACAAATGCAAGCTGCTTGGCAGGAGATACCATAAGATACGTTGAAGAAGCTTGTGATGTCAATGCCTGACAGAATGAATGCTGTGATCAACACAAAAGGCTATTATATTAAATATTAAATTTATTTTGTAACAAGTATTTTTTTCTTGTTAAAGTATTTGTTGAGTAAATCAAATAAAATTACTTTAATTAAATTGTTTATTTTCTGTCAATATGGCTCATAAAGGATAAAATAGTTCTTGTCCTAATACTTTTACACAGTACTGTGTGTGTGTGTGTGTGTGTATATATATATATATATATATATATATATATACACACACACACATATATACATATATATAAAAGCATGTTGTATAGATATAGAAGAATCCAAAGGAGTATCCTGTATATACAGTGGTAGGAAAACTCTCTAAAAGAGCTCTAAATATATATGTATATAAATACATATAGAGCAAATATAAGAAAAAATTTAGGCAGACATGTTATTTCATGGTAAATCTGAAGTTTAGGCCTATTTCAGGCGAACCATCATCAGCTTCTATCTTTATTGTACAAAGGCTTTTACACAATTTCTTAATATCTTCTATTCTCTATCTTTTCTGCTTTGTTCTTCCATATTTCTTGTCATTTTCATATTTTTGCTATAAAGTTTCTCTTTAAGGCACTTGATTTCATTCACAAAACTGTAATTCAACTAAACGCTGTTTTAATCAATGTGGTAACAGCTAACCTAGGAGGTTATTATCCTCCATATTACCATAAAGTGTAAAATATTTCTTACAATGCCTTCTTGCATTCACAAAAGACATACCAAACTCACTACCAACTCCAAAATGATAAATCTCTTAAGAAGGTATCTTTTGATTTATATATATTATTATGCACTTGTGTTTGTTTGGGTTTTTTTTTCATATGCTTTTATGGAAGGGAATCATAATAAATATAACTATCTAAACTTATTTATAAATGGAACTTTGTGTGTGTGTGTGTGTGTGTGTGTGTGTGTGTGTGTGTGTGTGTCTGTTACCTATAGACTCCGAAATGGCTGAACCGATTTTCGTGAAAATTTATACAGTTGTACTATAAGCATCTGCGAGTGTTCTTAGCAAGGTTTTGTGCTGAGGGACCCCTGATAAATATCGAAAATCGATAATTGAAAAAGTCGGGTTATAGAAGGAGTGGTCCAATTTTAATCAAATTTGATACACTCATAGACAAAGACATAAAAAATGATATTCAGAAGTTTCAAGGTTGCAGTTCTTACAATAGCGCAGAAAATTGATAATATATATATGCATAAATCGATACGAGGAAATCAAAATTTGACTTACATCCGTTCATTTTTCTTTCAGTCTACAGTTTCGCTTTAACTGGAAATAACTATTGCTTTTTAGTCTTTCTTGCCAACATCCAAAGAGCATCAGGACCATGGATTAGTTTTTAAGCTTTTATTACACCCGAGAAATGCCAGGCTATACTGCTAGTGTGTGTGTGTGTGTGTATATATATATATATATATATATATATATATATACTAGGTGCGATTGGTAAATTGTCGCAATTATTTTATTTTCAAATATTCTTTAGGCTGAGTCTGAGTTTCAGGACCATGGATTAGTTTTTAAGCTTTCATTACACCTGAGAAATGCCGGGCTATACTGCTAGTTCTTATTATAGAACCAAACAACAATATTTTTTAGTTGTATCCTGTATTATCTACCTTTTCTGGAGAAATTGTGCATGAGAAATAACTGTATTTCACAATTCAAATTCTTCTCTGGAAAAGACGGCATTGGTTTCTTTAACGATTAGTGACTTATACACAACGAAGAACCTCATGTTTAAACAAAAAAAAATAGTATGTAATTTTAACAACTACAGGATTAAAACTATTAAAAAATAAATTAACATTTTTAAGGAAAGTCAGGATTCTTTAAATTTATTGAAAAAATCTCAACTTTTATTTCATTATATCTTCTGTTATAATAAAATTCTGAAAATAAAAATTGGTATAGGAAAAAAACTAAAATTAACAAAAATTAATCATGAACTTAAACAATATCAGATAATTATGATTTCATAATTACAGTTTCATAACTTCCTCAATTAACCAGACATCTTATAAACTTATGAAATTATCGCAAATGTTTAAAGAAAAAGTCGATACCTATCACATTACTGATTCTCCTTTGGAGCCTGTCAAGAACACTGAGATGAACAGCAGGGGCACCTGACCATATATGACAGCAGTACTCCATGCATGAACGAATGGTTGATTTGTATATATTATAATTATTTTTTTAACTTTTTCTACGGTTATGAAATTTTTCTGTATTTATTTGCGTTTTTACAACTAACCCAACGATCATTTTTACTTTCTATTTTTGCTTACCTAAAGTTATATTTAATAACTCCCCATTTATTTTTAATAAATTATTCAGAAGTTTTAATCTGTCCAGTTATTTAACCCATAACTGGAGGGAAGAGATGTTGATTTGAGTTCAGCATATACATTTGCACAGAAATAATGCTATTTTGGATAAATTTGAAGGGGGAAAAGCCTTCGGGACCTAAAACGAAAATTTACCCTTTTGTCTATACATGGAAGCTAGTTTTGATTTAATAAAAATAGTTTCCAGTTAAAAAACAAAAATAGTTTGGAATTAGTTTTGCTAAAATTTATAGAAGAGGTAGTATAAAGAAATGATTAACATTTGTTCATATTATTAACAGCTTGTAAAAGCAGCACACAGTTTTAAATAAATAAATTCTGTGGTTGCCATTTTTTTTTTTTTTTTTTACAAATCAGATTATGCTTCCAGAAATTCTGCAGACAATTTTCATCAAAATTATTTTTCACTGTGTATATTTTAATTTATGCTTTTGCTGATTGCGTAATTTCGCAACTGGAAAACTAACCTTTATATACCATTTATCAATATTAATCTATTATTAAAAGTTTAGTAATATGAAGTTGTGTACAGAAAAAATAAAAATGAAAGTATAACTTGAAAATTATTAACAAAAATATTGACAATTGTTGCAATATTTTAATAACCAAATTGCAAACTTTTAGAAACAATCTCATAGTTCCCATAATAAATTGAAAAAAATATTTATTAAAATGAAGCCCAATTTCAGTTGACATTTTAACAACTCACCAAAATATAGAATTTATACTAGATGAACTTACTTTTCAATTCTTTTTTGTTTTTTTTAAATAAACTTAATTTCTCCAAGCTTTCTTGTAATTTCTTGAAGTTCCATAGTAAATCTTAGTCTATCCTATTTCTAAAATTACTTGAAATTTTTCTAATTGTGTGAATGTTTGCCAGAAATATTTATCTGAGGTGACATTAAGAAAATATACAAACAGAAAAATATCAACAAAAACGTTTACATTTGCTTTTGGTGTGCATCAATTAATAAAATCTAAAATTGATCATCATTCATGGTTTCTATTTCATATGCTTTTATAGACGACCAAGAATTCATAGACTGAAAAGGTTACTCATTCTAATATAACTTAGATGTTTGTGGCTCCACAAAATAAAATAATAAAATTGGCATAATATTTAAATTTCATACAGTAAGACAATATTGTTTTAGAAAAAATCCTAAAAGCATAATATAAAGCAGATTTGAACTGTAGAGCCCCAAACATATGAGGTAAGATACATCTCTACCACTCTATATATATATATATATATATATATATATATATATATATATATAAATAAAATCGAAAATCTAAGAGTGAGCCAATAACCTACCATGGTTTTGCTTAACAGCTTGTCAGGGAAAATTGGCTAAAGACTTAGAAATTATGCAGCATATATGTAGAATTTCAGCTTAAACAAAGAAGACTCCAAACTCAGGAAAAAGAGGGGGATAAACTTTATTAAGTGGAGAAAAAAAAAAAAAAAAAAAAAAACACAGTTTTTCCCCGGACGAGCTGTTAAGCAAAGCCGTGGTAGGTTATTGGCTCATTCTTAGATTTTTGATTTTGTTTGCTCTACTTTCATTTTGAGTGCTTTGTGTACTCTGCTTTCGTATTGAGCTCTTTATTGTTAAGGTTTTCATCTTGGGGTTATTTTTCTTTCTCACGAATGTTTGACTTTTTGTTCATGTATTTTGTTTGTTTCTTTTTTTCTTCCCCTTCTTTTCCCTGCGGGTTAGTTCCCGGTGGGTTTCAAGACGATCACATTTGTAGTTTAATTTTTGGTAATTTTTGACAGAATTAGTTCTGTTGCTATTGGTATTACAACTATAATTTATATATATATATATATATATATATATATATATATATATATCCAAATGAATAAGGAACAAAGAAAAATTTTACAATGCCCAAAACATTAATTTAAAATAGTGCTTGATATATAATATAGAGCTGTGAATATTTATTATAAATTATATTTTAGAACATGTACAATTTTTTTTTTATCCACTACAAAGTATACATTTTGATTTGTGTAACCGCCACCAACATGAGGTCATAAAACCTACACCCCATCTTCTAATGTGAAATCTGTCTACAAAATTCCTGAGACTTTTATTAATCAACTATATTCCCTACCCACCCCACTTCTTTCAAGATTCTAATGGACAATTTACAAGACTTATTCCCTTATAGGTAACCTCCACCAACATCCTACAAACAACTCGCCAAATATAAGAAAAGAAGCTTTCCATTCCTTTCCACACAACCTGATGAGACATTGTTATTTCAATGTCAAAACAAAATGTACACTTTGTAGTGGATAACAAAAATTGTACATGTTCTAAAATATAACTTAGAATAAGTATATATATATATAGCCAGAGAGATAGACAGATCACACATAGATTATCAAATTACTTACCTTTACAACATAGGATTTCTGGTCTAGAGCAAGCCTTTCCAGTATTTTGTTCCGTACGACTTTGAAAGAATTGTTTTGCTCAACAGATATGCAAAAACATTCAGTGACACTGCTAACTAAAAACATAAGAGAGAAAAGTGATAGAAAGTAATTAAAAGAATCAACAAAAAAATTAGCAATATTCATTTTCTTATATATATATATATATATACATACACATGAGTAAAAAATACCTAGTGAGCCAGACAGACTTCCCTGACGATCCGTTTAGGTGAAACCTAGATAGGTCTGTCTGGCTCACTAGGTATTTCTTACTTATTTCACTCTACTTAAGTATTGAGCGCTTTTTGTTAATTGATTACTCGTATTGGGTTTTTTTCTTTGGGCTATAGGCTGATTCGGTCCGGACCCTTTTGACTGAGGTTCATGTACTTAGCTCTTTTGTTTTTAAACCGTTTTTTTCCCTTCTTCATAGATTCGTGGAAGGTTTTTCAACATGAGTATAGTTATAATCTTATATATATATATATATATATATATATATATATATAGGAGAGTTTTGTAATTTGCTTGAAGCATTGTGTATATTAGGTGTATGGGTAGGTCTTGAAAGCTATCACAATGCGTTTAGTAAAATAAAGGGAGGTAAAGAAAATGTTGGGTATTACCTATTTATTATTCATTAATATTTCAAAATCAAAATCTCATCTTCAGAATGGTAGGAGAGCTTGTTTTCTCCTCCATCCACTTGTGGATTATGCCTTTCAGTTTAATTTAATGATTAATAAATAGCTAATACCCAACACCTTCTTTACCTTCCTTTATTTTACTAAACGCATTGTGATAGCCTTCAAGACCTACCCATACACACACACACATATATATATATATATATATATATATATATATATATTAGACTGATGGAAGAAATTTGAGAGAAAAATTCTTTAGAAAATACGAATTCAAATACATTTTTAAAATAAATTCATACATTCCAGGTTTAAATAGAAATTTAGACATACTCAATGAACAGTTTTCACAAACAACCCTAAACAACAAAAACTGTGGCAAACAACTAGCCCAAAGTTAATAGATTTGATCAGTGACGTAATACATGCACAACCCCACCACCTCAAAAAAAAAAGAAAAAAAGAAAAAAAAAGTCCACCTTCATTTAATTTTTTGTTGAGAAAGGACACAGACACATCCCAAAATTCCAAGTTCTTAACATGTTTTCTCATGCTTTCATTTGGGGCAGGAAGAAAGACATGGAAATAAGTAGGTAGGTTCAAACAGTGTGTATTAGAATAATGGAATACATATACAAGCAAGAGTGTAAGTTCGAACTGTATTGTTACACTGCGTCTCAACTGTCTCTAGACTGTCACACGAGTGCCTCTCAGCTGCCTCCCCGGAAGTCACTCAGGTTAGTCTATATGGAGGAAGAAAAGTTCATTCCACAGTAGAATAGGGTCAGTCAGTGAAGTGCCATATGTGATACACGTGTTGGGCGAGCATGTCTCAAAAGAGACATGACTGACTGGGCAGAAGATTATCTCGCAGTAGGTTGCCATTGCTTTCTGTGGTAGACTGTTTGCCAGCCAAAACTATAGAACCCAATCTGTCCTGTTATTTAACCCATAACTGGAAGGAAGAGACGAATTAATACCTTTCCCAAGGGTATTTGTGTGTAAGTGAATGCAGAGAATTCAACTGGAATTTGAACAAGGCTCCCCGATTTCTTGTTCCGAGCCATCCGAGAATAGGGTACCATAACGAAAAGAATAATAATGTACATCATTAGTCTTCTTATCATTATTGCTTTTTTATCTCTTGAATTTCTTTCATCAGCCTACTATACCTACATATGTAGATAATCTTTCTTCACTAATATATATATATATATATATATATATATATATATATATATATATTTCACATAAATTCAATAAATGTAAAAATATTGAATTCATGTAAAATAAATATTTGCTGTGTAAATTAAATATACATCTGGCTCTCTGTTGAATCAGTTTTAATATCTATTCTAATATTACTAGGATTCATTTGGATTATTTACTAAATCTTTTCCTATATTCGATATATATATATATATATATATACTCTCAGACCCTGATTGAGCACTCTGGAAGAAGAGTAGACTTTGAAAAACTGTAGCTGCTCTCACATGTATGCATCGCTCATTCAGTAATGAATTAGAGCACTCTGGCTATTGGGCATGTATAATGATAATATACATGCTAAAAAGTCTGCCTTCTTCTACTGAGTGCCCATAGCCCAGAGGTAGAATCACAGACTGACGCCAAGTCGGTCAGGTTTCAATCCTGGGTTAAAAGCAATCAGAGTCTAACCGTACTGATGCGCTGTGATACAGTGAAACAGATCTGTCTGTGGATGACCGTATATATATATATAAAATAAATAATATATATAAAAGTTTTTCATTGAGCTGATTGATGCTTCCTTCAGAGTAGATGGAATTGTCCTTCCACTTTTCAAGGGGTATTAGCAATTGACTAGCTTATATATTTTTTTCTTTTTTATGCACTTACCATTAGTGTAAGTTTTATTTTTCATATTGTTTATGTGTGTGCATGCAGCCATGTGCCCATCTACATGGATGTGCATACATAGAATACATGTAGTGTGTTGTGATCACTTGTCTTTTTCTTTGTTTTTTTGGAGGAGGGGCTTCCAACTTTAAATTCATTCCTTAGCTTTTTTGCATTTTTTTTTCTTTTCCACTTTTCTTTCAATTGTACTCATTTGTGGCTAATTGTTATAATCTTTAGACATTCCACCATTTTTCATTCATGAGCATTATAGCCTCGCCAATTTTTACATAAATAACTGATATTAATTCTTAAAAAGATATATATATATATATATATATATATATATATATATATATATGTCCTCTCCATTTAATTTCATGCAAAAATGTAAAAAAAATTTTTTTTTATTTACATAGCAGCAATCTTTTTAATAACATGTAGAGTTCACACCTCTTATGGCAGGAACAACAGTCCTTTTATCTTCTTTTTTTGTTTTTCAGATATGTGTGTGGGTGTGCTTATGTATGTATCTCTTAGTGTTTATTTCCTTTTTGTTGCTAGTCTCCTCTCTGTAAAGGGAGGTTTCAGTGACTTCTTAACAGAAGTCAGTTCTTCTTCAGTTCCTGCTGTCAGCTTCATTTGGATCTCAACCTCCCCTGCTGGTTCTGTTCTAGATTGCCAGATAGTATTCTCTTCTTCATTTGTCGTATGCTCACCAAAACCTCATTATTCCATTTCACTCTGTATTTCCTTATTTTCCACACTACCACTGAAACAACAGCCAATAAAGTACTGCTCCCCACTGACCAGTTTGCCAAAATTACTTTATTTTTCCAATTCCTATCTTCTTTTTCCAAAGTAAGTAATTTGTCTTTTAACTTCTCCAAATTAATTTTATCTATGGGATTTAATAATTCTGGTATTCGCTCTATTGCGACCTTAGGGTATTTATTCATTACTGGTTCCCATAACTGTGTGCAGTTATTTAAGATTTTGTCAACCAACTTTATTATTGAATACTTTTCTTCAAATTTCTATTCAACTTGGTAATATGGGGGAAGGGTCATGGACATACCAATCGCAGAACACACCAAAGGTAATTTTATCAGATTTAAGGGTGGTTTCACCCTCAGCATCACAGTGGGTTCTCCTTCACACACCCTGGAGAGATGAACAGATTTCTGAGTGACAATAACACAAAATCCCTCAGTTATACAGATTGCTTGCAGTTGTATTGTATTAGTTAATATCTCAAACGTGGCAATATTCCTCAATCCACTTTCTATTATCTTTAAATAATTTGACTATACACAGTGCTCATTGGTCACATAAATAGCCAAGTACAGAGGCAATATTCCTCAACCCCCTTTTTATTATCTTTAAATCATTCGAGTATACAGTCAGTGCTCATTGGTCACAAAAATAGGACTCAGTGAAGTACATGCTCCATCGTCTAGCTTCTCCTGCTGTTAACATCATAAATTTTGTCCAGACCACATTCGTAGATATATGCCCCATTTTAACTTGGTATTTAGCTATTGCTCCCAGACCATCTTGTGGCCAAGGGTAGAGAATAGTTAAATTTATGACCTGATATATCTCAAATAAACTGTCCCTGTCCAGTAATGGTATGGACATTACAACTAGTAATTTGTTATCCCCTAACAAAGTTACACAACCCAGGGTACTAATAATATTTCCACAGTTCCTCAGTTTCCATTCCCATCTTCCAGTGGGCTAATTGAATTCAAGACAAGCGTGCGGCCTTCCTGTCCCGAAGGTCAGATGTCATTATCAATGACGCTGATGGACATGCATCTAACCAGTATATTACCTGAAAACTAATTGGCATGTGAACTTCCCCACCTCTTGCAACCTGCTAGCCATACCTTATTTTCTTAATGAGACTCAGGTTTTCCTGCCCCTCTCAATCTTTTCCTGAGGGATAGCTCTAGATATATACCTGGACTCTTCACACTTTCTTCCAGTAATGTTTGAAACCGAGAGAAATATTTCACATTCACTATCCAAGTCAGTTGACACTTCATCTTCCTTGCACTCACTTAATTCCTCTCTTGACTTGGGGAGCTTCAAACTACAACCCTGGACTTTGTCACTGGGGCTCTTTTTTGCTTCTGGCTGAGGTAACTTTAGCTCAACCTATGCCCTGTTCTCTTCTTTGTTATCTGCCTCTTTTAACCTCTCCTCAGAGGTTAATTCTCCTCCAACTTTGGGGAGTTTCTGATTACTGACTTTAGTTGTTTTCACTGAAGTTAGTTTTTCATTTAATAGCCACTTCTCTTTCTCTGCGGAGATGTTGGAACAGAGTGGGGCCACCTCGCAGTGGCACACAGTTCACTCCAGCCAGCTGGCTATGTCAAATTCCCACTGGCTGAGTTTTTATCTCTATGTTTTCTCTGTCCGCAGAGTTTTCATCTATTTCCATATCCTCTGGTTCCACTATCTTATCATTGGGCTTCCACCCCACCTTTCTTGCCTTATTCACCTGTCTAACTTCCTTCCTTGATACTGGCCTGTCTTTTGCCGATACCAATGATACTCTTTTATCAAGACAGGGATGTTAAACTCCATTCCAGCTTCCTGATGATGAAGCCAATCTTGTCCTAAAAATCGCCTCTTCACACAAACCTGAGGCTACATAAAACCTCTGGACACTGCTCGTCTCCTCTACTTCGACCAGAAGATTCACCATCCCCTTTATCTTTATCACGGTTCCTGCATCACGGTTCCTGCCTCTTGAATGATTTCAATGTCTGTCTCCTTCAAGTTACCATTATATTTCAAGCACTCATAATCTTCCTGATTCAGCATTGAGACCTGTGACACTGTATCTATTACAGTTGTTACTACTGATCAGCCCACTAATATCTCACAATGAAGTCCTTCTTTTTTGACTAACACGTGACACCCTAGCTGTCTTCTTTTGTCTCCTAGTACCTTGGCTCTCATGCCAGTCGGCCATGGGAGCCAGTAGTAAAATATCTTCAGGATCATCCACACAGAGATCCCACTTTGGCCACTTCCATCTGGGTGATTGAGAGCAGACTTTACTCATTTCACTTGTCCTTCTTTGCCGAGGACAGGTTCTCTTCAGCTGACTTGGCCTTTCAAAATACCAGCACCTCCTCATGCAGCAATTTGCTGCAAAATGACCCTCACGACCACATGCCCAGCACCTCTTTCTAGTTGTTCTGATGAGGGCGACCCTTCTTACTTATTTCCATTCTTCAGGTTCCTTTTTGACTAAATAGTAGGGCAACCCTGTCAAGCCCACACCATCTGTGCTCCTTTTCATCTCACCTTCCACAGGTGTCAATATCACTGAAGTCAGGGGGTGCCTTCCCCACTTCATTGGACAATTCATCACCCTGTGGCCTTCGCAGCCACAGGTCCAGCAAACCAAGCTGTATCTAGCCAGCATGGGTTCATAAAACCTATACCTTCTTCCAGAATCTTCTTCCCTAAGCCTTTCACTCTCTATCAATGATCGGCAAAAACCACCTTTACGACTCGAACTTTACTCTTGGCCCTCTGCCAGACTCCTGTGCTATCTTTTGCCAGAACTGTCACAGCCGTTAAATTCAGGGGCCTACTTTTAATACATCATGGTGAACATGCTTCTCTCTGAGTGCTTCTATATAAAAAATCAGCTAACTGGGCTTGCATAACTGCATTTGCCCACACTTCCTTAGGAATGCTGTTCTGGTCAGCTTTTTGGTTCTAACTCCCAACTTTTTGGGGTTCTCATCCCTCAACTGACTTTGCCTGAGGACACTCTTCATCACTTCTATGGCCTTACCTTCATCGGCAAACTCCCTTGTGATTCTCTCCTCTACTACTCTCCAGGGCATCTGCAAATCCCTATGCAGGAGCTGCCCTATAAACTCTAAGGCCTTCCTCACTGCGACATTCCAAGTCACATATACAGTCTTAGGGTCCGTAAGCCCAAAAGCAACCTGGGGCTTATGGACTGCTAACAGCCAATCCTTCAATTCCTCGGGGGTCCTCTCCAAACATTGGTACCTGCCAAGATCCCTTCCAGATGGGTGGTGCTCTGCTGCTCTCCCAGTTCTTCTTCTACTTTCCCTCCTATCGGATCCCACTGACCTATGGCTTGCCATTCTAACTTATTGACTAGAAAACTCTGAAAATTCAATAAGAAACAAGAATCGAAGAGAATAACTGAAGAGCGTCTTACCAGATAATGCCAACTCATTCTCATTGACTTTGTAGTGACTTGTTCTTGTTGACTTGACCTGTTGTCATCGACTTTGTTGCTCATTCTTGTCAGCTTCATTGCACATTCTTGCTGACTTGTTGTCACTTGTTCTCATCAATTTTACTTGTGGCCACCTTTGGGTCGAATCCTTGTTAAAATGCCACCAAATATAACATGATCCCTGGCTGCATCCAGTTAACCTTCCTGATCTTTGGCCGATTCTGCCCACGTTGTGTTGTTTATCTCGGGTTAACCAGGACCACTTATTACCACTTGATGAGGATGGGCCAGGCTTGTGTTGTGAGGGATTGATATATGATAAAAACCAGATTCAAGACCACAACAACATGGTGTAGATTTATATATATTTATATATATCAAATAATTACAAGCAGGGACGTAACTGATGCTAAAAAAATACCGGGCACAGAGAAAATTTCCTGGATTTATTAGTTGACAATGTGATGATGTCATCCAGTGTCATCCGTTTCCAGAAACTATGATTTTTACGGATTTTTTCGGCTATTCCAATAGAAATTAGGCACAGAACATGAACGAAAGCAGGAAATCAGATTCAGACTTTCTGAGTATAACCAGTCTTTTCTCCCAAAATTAATAAATAAACAGATTTTTACTGCGTTCATTCGGATTTGGTCTTCGTTTTTCTTTCTTTCTTCGTGAATTGTTTTTAGTTTGATTTCTGACGAAGACATTTTTCCTTGCCCGGATTTTCACTATGATTGCACGGATCGGCCCGGACCCGTGCCCAGTGTGTCCAGTAGTCAGATATAGCCATGATTACAAGATTACAAGTCAAAATAAGTGACGGAAAAGAAATGTTCGTGTTGTATTTTTTCTATGGGACAATCAGTTGGTTGAATTTGCAATATTTTCTCTCTTCCATCTTCTTCTATTTCTACGAGCAGGTGAGTTTTCAGGCCAACCATATTTCAAATTTCTCTTCTGACCTCTTCTCTCAAGACACGGGAGCCGACTCACCAATCTTGGCTTGCATTCTGATTTTGTAAAAACAGCATCCCAACCAGTGTGGGAAAGAGGGGTGTAAGGTTTTCATTTCGATCACTGTATCCATTACCATCTTGAAATGAAAACAATGCATTTTGACTTCCAATAGAAGGGAAGAAAACACACTCCCTCTTTTTGTCTGCCTGCTCCCATCAACTGTCCCGGTAACCCAGTACACAGAAAATTGTCAAGGCCTCATTTCAACCTAGGGTTACCCATCATCAAAACTCATTGACAGATATTGTGACTGGAATCATATTGATTCGCTTAAAAATCATTTTCCACTCAGTATATTTCATATCTGTGTTTTCCACCTGTTAACACTTCGGCTAATTTTTCCAAACAAAAATGACTATTCTTCAATTTTAGAGAAATCTTTTCTCATTTTGAAAATCACTTAAAATTAATATCAGCCATCTGAAGATAGGGTTAGACACGGACACTACCGATAATGTATTGTAAAACATCTTAAAGTTTAAAAGTCTTCTTCTTCTTCTACGTGCCTTGTCCCTTCAGGACGTAGGCGATCATGGATCTCCACGTCTCCCTATCCTTTGTGGCTCTTAGTATGTTTGCTCCTGTTGCTCCTGGCAACCCCCGTTCCGTCATCCACCTGATCAGACCCTGCAAATATGTTATCCGCTGCCTTCCTCTGTCTCTCCTTCCTTCTATCTGTCCAGTCAGTATCAGGTTCTCCAGGCTCTCCTTCCTCATTGCATGTCCCAGGAACTTCAGTTGTCTCTTCCTGATGCTCAGCATCAATTTCCTTTTTGTTGCCATTCTTTCTAACACTTCGTCGTTGCTTGTATGCTCAGTCCACGATATCCGTAGCATCCTTCTGTAGAACCACATTTCGGCCGCTTCTAGTTTTGTCCTCATTTTCGATGATATTGTCCAGCATTCACAGCCGTTTTGAAGAACTGACATCACGTAGCAGTCTAGCACTCTTTTCTTCGTTTCTATTGAGATTTTCCTGTGTGTTAGTATTTTGCTCATCTTCTGGAACGCGTCCTTTGCCATGCCAATTCGCCTTCGGATCTCCGTGTCGCACTTTCCATCTCCTGTTAGAACACTTCCTAGGTACTTAAATTCTTGGACTTGTTTGATTCTGTTATCCCCCACCTGTATTTGGCATTTTGGGTTGTATCTTTTGCTAATGACCATGCACTCAGTTTTCTTAAAGTTTATTTGTAGTCCCTTCTTGTCACTCTCCACTGCTACTTTCTGTATGAGATCTTGCAGTTTCCTTTCCGTGTCCGCAATCAGCACTGTATCGTCCGCGTACCTTATGTTGTTCAGGTTGTGGCCTCCAAAATTAAATATCGTTTTCGTAGTTGTTAAAAAAAACAAAAAAAAAACATTCGCACGCTGGTGTAATTTAATTTTCAAAAGTCAGATATTCTAGAAAAATAAGCCAAAAACAGGGCCCAATTTTCTAGAAAATCAAACACTCCGCTGCTTTTCATTGTTTACAACTGCGTAAAAAAATCCTTCTTGCGTGAGTTTTTGTCGGTTCATCACATACCTGAAGAATTACCTTCAAATGGAATTATTAAAATTTAATTCCATTTGAAGGTAATCGATTTAAATAGATAAATAAAAATAAAGTTATTTAAAAAAATTAGCTGAGAAACAATGGAGAGGGTCTCTAGTTCACTTACTTTAACAAATTTCTCCAGAAGAATATTTTGTTGTTGTTGTTTTTTTTAATTTCTTCCTACATAGTCAGCCCTGAGTTACAATTTTTATTTTTAAAAAATAAAATAAAATGTCACTATCGGGAAAAACAAAAGACAAAAAAATAATCACGATTTACAACAGTACAACATTTTACACACTGATAATGAAGTAGTTTTTTTGGGTTTTTTTTAATACGTTTAAAATCAATTAAGCCTGCATAAAAATGTCTAAGACTCTATTACTGTAGAAATGTTTTAGGTTCAATTTTCCCTGCAACATACACTATTTGTTTTTATAAACATTACCAGAGAAAGCAGTTATATTTCCCCCACCCTGTCCAACTAGAGAGATATAATCACGGAATCATTTTTATTTTTGTTTTTTGTTTTTCTTTTGATACAATTTCTATTTTATCAGTTTAAAATGTAATTTCGTTTAAGTTGGAATTAAGCAAAAAGGAATTAATCCTACCGTAAACGAGAAATATGACCTTTTTTTAACGCAGAAAAAAAAGTTTCTGACAGAATTATATTAGTCAATTATATTCTTAACAAATCTAACAGAAAGCGAGAAACTGAAAGGTTCAACAAAATAAAGTTATATATCTTTGTCTTAAACGCCAATAAAAGTTAAAAGTAACGAATTTCAGTGATAACATTCGTTGCAGTGCCTTCCTTTGTTATTGTTTTTAAATTTTCTGTAGACTTTTTTTTAGAAGACATTTTATCATTACAAAGCAACCAAGAAAAAAAACATTTGCAGACTTGGAGAAAATGTTTTAAACCATGATTACACGATTTAAATTTATGTAAATAGCATAATACAAGTTGAAAAAAAATCTAAACACTTACTTTTGACAACAGGAGAAGATATTTTCACGTAAAACACTTTCTTGTCGACTGCCATCTTGCGATGTAAAATTTATTAATCGGTGTAAAAGCAAAAATTTCCCACAGTAAATATGCTCCAAATTTGATTGTGTTAAGAACATAAATTTCCACATACAGCTTTTTTTTTTTTTTTTTTTGTGTGTGTGGTTCAAAAGATAAAGATCACAAAAGCCTCCCCAATGATCTGTCTCGCCCTTCCTTACTCTTAAATCTTATTCCTCTTTCACAGTATTTACGTACGAAACGAACGATTTATTGTCAGCAATGTAACAATAAGGCACAAGGCCGAAGGGGAAATGGACTGAGGCTGGTCAATACTTTCTATCCTAAACCTTCTGCTTCTTTGTACCGTGTCCCTTAGGATCATGCCGATCATGAACTTCCACTTACCCTTTTGTCCCTTGACGCTCTTAATATTTTTCTCTTGGTATTTCTCTCAAACCATCCATTATTTGCTCAAACCCATTGAATCAAATTATGTCTCTCGTTCCCTCTATCTGTACTGTGAGTATTAAATTCTCCAAATCTCTTTCCTCATTACGTGTCCCAGAAACCTCAGCTGTATCTTCCTGATGCAAGTATAAGTTTCTTCTCGTTTGCATCGTCTCAAATGTCGTTGCTCACTTGCTCGGTCCATGGTTTCCACAGCATTCTTCTGCATAACCACATTTCTGTTGCTTCGAGCCTCTCTTTCATCCTTGAAGAGATTGTCCAACATTCTCTGCAATATAGATGAACAGATATCACATAGCAGTCTAGTGCCCTTTTCTTTGTTTCTAATTAGACCTTCCTGTCTTTCAGTATGTGGTGATACCGACCGAACAAAAGCGAGAAACCGGATGTTGGCTCTCTCACAACAAAAAGGCAAATGAATAAAACTCGTTGTCGCGCATCCGAATTTGCGCAGATATTCCGGTTGAAAAATAAAAATTAATCAAATATCAAATTACCATTTCGCAAGCCTACGCGAATTTTATTTACCAGCCAATGGGAAGCTCAGAATCAAATTCAAGTATGAAATTCCAAAACGAGCTGGTTGATCCAAAATGCAGATATAAAAAGCCGAGATAAACAAAGCATCGTCAGACAGACCGGCGGAGACGAGCTGATTAGTTTCTCTCTTGACTTAAGTCGAGCGGCTACTATGCTGACCTCTTTCCTTCTCCCTGTCTCACAAGCACTTATTGACATCAGGAGTGACCTCTTCAAAGACATTCCACACAAACCAACTTACTGACTTACTGGCCTTAGAAGCGGCAACTTCAAAATGAACATCCCCTTACCTACAAGACGCTTCCACACTCCTAAGCCTCATATCCCTTTTCAGCATTATGATTCGCCATGCCACAAATTTTAATGGCCGTTGTACACAATCTAAGCACTTTTATCATTACCATAAACAAATTTTAAAGTCGTGTTCGAATCAGGTCTGAATAAATTGCTATAAAGGGGTATACCCCGACGTTACACCAGATAAACTGGCGAACCTGAAGTTCCCCAGATAAACTGATGACAAACACGTGGATTTTCAAGACATATATATTTTCACAAAGACATCTTCTCCAGGCCAACGCACCTACCCATCTTTTCAGCAACCAAAATGAACAACTACTACAGTTAGCCAAATTACTCTTTCAACATTTATATTTCACGGAAAGTTCAAAATGAACATTCTTCCTAGCATTTCGGCACCAAAAAGAAAAACCTAACGGACAAACGACTAAAAACTCCACGTGCTTCAAACACGTTGTCGAAGAGTAAATAGGCACCCGGCGCAAACGATTAATGATGAAAAAAAGAAAGAAAAAATGGAAAAGGATGAACAAAAAGGGAAAGAACAGAAAAAAAACGAAAGACAGAAAAAGTAAAACGAAAAAAAAAAAAAGAATGAAAAGAAAAAAAAAAAGAAAAAAATCAATGAAAAGAACAAAAAGAACGAAAAATAACGAAAGAAACAAAAAGAACAAATAGAACAAAAAGAACAAAAGGAACGAAAAAAAAAACAAAAAACGGAAAAACAACGGAAAAACAAAAAAAAACCGGAAAAACAACTGAAAAACATAAAACAAAAGAGAAAAACAAAAAACAAAAAACAAAAAAACAACAAAAGACCCACCATAAAACTAGTAACTACCCGGCGTGAGTTCAACACATATATATATATATATAATATAACAAAAATTTTTCTGGGTATATATATATATATATATATATATATATACCCAGAAAAATTTTGTTTGGACTTTCAATGAAATTTGAAAATTTCTTTGTAATACAAACTCAAAATGGCAAAGAACGCTGAAGAAACTTCAACAAATCAGAACTAACCTACCCAGGGCTATTCCCACAAAAAAAAAAAAATTTGGACTTTCAGCGAAATGTGAATATTTCTCTGCAACACAAAATTCAAAATGACAACGAACGCAAAAAAAAAAATACAACAAACCAAACTAACCCATAGCTTCTTCTTCTTCTATGTGCTCTGTCCCTTCAGGACGTAGGCGATCATAGTTCTCTACGTCTCCCTATCCCTTGTGGCTCTTAGTATGTTTACTCCTGTTGCTCCTGGCAACCCCCGTTCCGTCATCCACCTGATCAGACCCTGCAAATATGTTATCCGCTGCCTTCCTCTGTCTCTCCTTCCTTCTATCTGTCCAGTCAGTATCAGGTTCTCCAGGCTCTCCTTCATCATTGCATGTCCCAGGAACTTCAGTTGTCTCTTCCTGATGCTCAGCATCAATTTCCTTTTTGTTGCCATTCTTTCTAACACCTCGTCGTTGCTTGTATGCTCAGTTCACGATATCCGTAGCATCCTTCTGTAGAACCACATTTCGGCCGCTTCCAGTTTTGTCCTCAGTTTCGATGATATTGTCCAGCATTCACAGCCGTATTGAAGAACTGACATCACGTAGCAGTCCAGCACTCTTTTCTTCGTTTCTATTGAGATTTTCCTGTGTGTTAGTATTTTGCTCATCTTCTGGAACGCGTCCTTTGCCATGCCAATTTGCCTTCGGATCTCCGTGTCGCACTTTCCATCTTCTGTTAGAACACTTCCTAGGTGCTTAAATTTTTGTACTTGCTTGAATCTGTTATCCCCCACCTGTATTTGGCATTTTGGGCTGTATCTTTTGCTGATGACCATACACTCAGTTTTCTTAAAGTTTATTTGTAGTCCCTTCTTGTCACTCTCCATTGCTACTTTCTGTATGAGGTCTTGTAGTTTCCTTTCCGTGTCCGCAATCAGTACTGTATCGTCCGCGTATCTTATGTTGTTCAGGTTCCCACAAAAATTAACTACCAAGCCCTTTCAATAAGAGCCGAAAACCAAAACATTCCTTCGAATAAAGACGGGATTCGAATGCTCCCCTCTTGTACCGAGGAAACAAAATTTGGTAGAACGGTTAAATGGAAGAAAGAAAACACATATTTTCATTTCAAACGAAAATGGGAAAAAGAAAAAAAAACAAACAAACAAACAAAAAGGAAACCGCAAAACGATACGAAAAAACTCCTCTTGGGGGAAAAAGCGACAACAGATACCAAAATACCACTCCTTTTTTTTGGGGCGAAAGTTATGTGGTGATACCGACCGAACAAAAGCGAGAAACCGGATGTTGGCTCTCTCACAACAAAAAGGCAAATGAATAAAACTCGTTGTCGCGCATCCGAATTTGCGCAGATATTCCGGTTGAAAAATAAAAATTAATCAAATATCAAATTACCATTTCGCAAGCCTACGCGAATTTTATTTACCAGCCAATGGGAAGCTCAGAATCAAATTCAAGTATGAAATTCCAAAACGAGCTGGTTGATCCAAAATGCAGATATAAAAAGCCGAGATAAACAAAGCATCGTCAGACAGACCGGCGGAGACGAGCTGATTAGTTTCTCTCTTGACTTAAGTCGAGCGGCTACTATGCTGACCTCTTTCCTTCTCCCTGTCTCACAAGCACTTATTGACATCAGGAGTGACCTCTTCAAAGACATTCCACACAAACCAACTTACTGACTTACTGGCCTTAGAAGCGGCAACTTCAAAATGAACATCCCCTTACCTACAAGACGCTTCCACACTCCTAAGCCTTTTATCTTTTTGAGCATTATATTTTCCATGAACATTTTAACCTCCGTTGGACTTATATTCAAGTATTATTCTAATTGTAAAAACATTAATCGAAATGTATATATATATATATATATATATATATATATATATATATATATATATATATATGAACGTTATTTTATACTCGACTTGCCTTTCTTGATTTTATAATCATTTTATGAATTATAGTGGTCTATCTTCCCACAAGGCCAAATTCCGTTAACCTGCACGGTATACAATTACCCTTCACTAGAACGGAATCCTACTACAACTAGTAAAAGAACAAATAGATAAGATACCCGCTATAAGTACACTGCTTAGCTTTTGAAATGCGTCCTTGGCCATGTCAATGCGTATTCGAATCTTAGTGTCGTACTTTCCATCTTAGTGGCGTACTTTCCTATGTATTAAAATTTCTTTATCTGTTTTATTTTGTTTTCCTCGACCTTTGGGGTCTTCTTTTTGCTGACGACCATGCATTCAGTTTTCTTGAAGTTTGTAGGATACAAATCCTGTATCATCTAACAATTCAAACGAAAAAAAGTAAAATTACACACCCGCAAAATGGATCAAAACGACTAAAATCATTTTGGAAAAACTCATACCAAAGTAAATTTTACAAGTCAGTGTGAAAAGCAAGATTCTGGATTCTGAGCAAGATTATAATTTTTTTTTTCAACTGAAATTGCTTTTCTTGATTTTATAATCATTTTATGACTTATAGTGGGCTATCTACAACAAGGCCAAATTCCGTTAACCTGCAGCAACGGACGTTGAAATGTTCATGGCAATAAAATGCTGAAAAGAGAATTAATACTTAGGAATGTTGTTCATTTTGGCAATAGAAGGCTGACAAGGAGAATTCGATAATTAAAGCAGTGTGGAGGCGTCTTGTATGTAAGGAATGTCTTTGATGTATTCGCTCCTTAGGTCAGTAAGTAGTTTTTGAGACAGGGAAAAAGACAAAAAGAGGTGAAGGGAGGCGAACATCGTAGCCGCTTGACTTGGTCAAGGGAGATAATAATCACGCTCTGTCTGGGTTTTTGCGTCGGTCTGTCTGGCGATGCTTTTTGTATCCGCTTTTTATATCTTCTTTTTGGATCACAGCAGCTCATTTGGGATTTTACACTTGTATTTGATTCCGGGCTTCCCATTGGCTGGTAAATAAAATTCACGTAGGCTCACGAACTGAAAATTTAATATTTAATTATTTTTTAGTTTTCAACCGGAACATCTGCGCGAGGCCGGCGGCGCACGGACTACTTTTGGTCATTTGCCTTTTTTGTCGTGAGAGAGCAAACATCCGGTCCATCACTTTTGCTCGGTATCACCACAATTATAGAACATTTTTATAAGAAACAATACATGTGGATGATAGTTCATAATTGTTCTCAAGAAATAATTGAAAACTTACGTAATGGTCATGGTGTTCTTTACTAAAGGCCAAATTCCCCACAAATTCAATTTCTGTGGCACAAAATCTGACACTTTTAATGCTACGAAAAACAAAGTTGTTTACACTTCGGCCAAATGGCATACGTCATCGTCCTGCGGCCTCGGCCGAGATAGAACTCAGTACACCCCTCCAGTATTCCCTGTGCATTTGAAACCCTGGCGCAGTTTATAGCGAAATTCATTATGTTGTCAAAGAGCTGAATACTTGATGCTTCGCCAGGGCTACCAAGGGTGTTTTTATTGTGACACCAACACCGGATGGGTTGTTTCCAGGCCCCATCCCGTTATTTAACCCATAACTGGAGGGAAGTGATGGATTAATACCTTTCCTTACGGCATATCACGTTGAATACACCGGTTCTTGTTCGATCACCGAAGTTAAGCAACGTGAGCCTCGTCAGTACTTAGATGGATGACCGCTTGGGAATACCAGGCGTTGTAAGCGTTTAGTGATGGATGTGCGTTGTGGTGCAGTGGGTGTCGGCTTGGAAAGAGAAATCGGTGAGCCGAGTTCGAATTCCAGTTGAGTACCCTGCATTCACCTAAGCACTGGTACCCTTGGGAATGACATACACTGAAATTCAAGCTGGCTTATAGTACTTTCTTATTGATGCGATGCCATCTGAAACCACACGCACGCAGTTCTGGGAACGACATCTGTTTAAAAACAGCGAGAACTTATTTAAGTTCCTAATAAAAAAAATGAACTCTTAAAAATGGTTGAGGAGTAAAGTTAGGGTTAACGTTTACAATATTTTAAAATATTGAATAAAAATATTGAATTAAAATATTGAATTAAAGTTATTGAAGTTAATGATATTAAATTTAAATAACAACTATTTGCACTATTTACATTGTTTTGAGTTGACTGTTGTCTGCATGTTTCTTGCCATGTTCACAACGTTTCAACCGTTGTACAACACAGACATCTTCATATAATACATGTTAGAAGTTTAAACTAATCTCTTTATTTAGTCTAAAACCTAATCGTTGATCACATGTTCAGCATCTTTCTGCAAAGCTACATTTCTATTGTTTTGAATGTATTCTTTATCTTTGAAGAGATTGTCCAACATTTTCTGGCATACAGTAGGAGAGATATCACGTAACATTTCATTAATCTTTTCTGTTATCAATGAAATTTTCCCGTATCTTAATACTCTGTTTAGCTTTTGAAATGCATGTTTGACCACCCCAATACATTTTCAGATCTCAGTATTGCACATTCCATCCTGCATTAGAACACTTCCCAGGTATTTAAATTTCTGTACCTGTTTGATCGCAGTATCCCCAACCTGTAATTGCCATTCTGGGCTTCTCTTTTTACTGATGACCACGCATTCAGTTTTCTTGTAGCTTATGTTTAGTCCTTTCTTTTTGCTTTTATTTGCTACTTTCTGTAGGAGCTTTTGTAGTTTCCTTTCCGTGTCTGTTACCAGCACTGTGTCATCTGCATGTCTTATATTCTTAAGATTGTGGCCGCTGATGTTGAATCCTGACGTCTAGTTCTCTCAGAATTGCCTCACTGTATAGGTTGAAAGATCTGGTGAGAAGACACCTCCTTGTCTTAAACCTATTTCTATTTTTGTGTATCTGCTGAACTCATTTTTTGTCCATAGACAAGCAGTTTGCTGCCAGTATAGATTCTTAATTATTCTAATGTCTTTCTCGATATGTCAAGTTTGCTGAGCAGCTCTTACAGATCTTTGTAGTGTTTTTTGTTGAACGACTTTGTATGGTCTATAAAGCACAGGTACATTTCATTTTGTGTTTATACTGCTTTTTACTCTTTTGATTAGCAGTATAGCCCGGCGTTGCTCGGGTGTAATGAAAGCTTTAAAACTAATCCATGGTCCTGGAGCTCAGACTCTTTGGACGTTGGCACGAAAGACTAAAAAGCAATAGTTGTTTCCAGTTAAAGCAAAACAGTAGACTGAAAGAAAAATGAATGGATGTAAGTCAAATTTCCGGGTTTGGGTGGTCTTCCCTACGAGATGTACTTGAGGCTGTCGCTCGTTTTCGTCTCTCTGTTGGCAGTGATGTTCAACCACTGGTTGAGGAATGGGAATATACCCCAACGCTTCACCAGGGTCGTCATCAAGTTGATACGCAAAAACAAAAGCGGAGAGGATGGATTAGGTAATTTTTGCCCTATGATTATGCTAAACGCAGACTTGAAGATTTTGGCGAAGGTCTTGGCCAACCGTTTGCAGCTTGTGTTGCCTAGTCTGATTGGCCCCCAAACAGATTTGCGCATGTGCTTTGAAGAGCGGGACTATTCAGGACAACCTTCGCTTGGTCCGCCAGATCATAGAAAAAGTTGACGGTGAAGCCGCGCCGATCAATTTGAATCACTCCAAGGCATTCGATAGTGTTTACCATCGCTTTCTCGGGTGATTCCTGGAGCGATTACGTTTTAGTTAGCAGCCGGCCCCTCTTTAGGTTTGACTCTGCTTCGGAGATGGAACAGTCTAGTCCGCCTGAGATTCTATTAAACGCGGTTGATCCGATAAAGGGGACTACGATTGTTCAAGTTCAACTGCCGTAGTATGCGCACGCGCTAGCTCGCAGCGACCTGCAAGAAAGCAAAACACGAACCAGTCAAAAGCTGAAGCTCGCTCATCTGCCTGGGAGTGAACACGTGCTAGTCTTCCTTGGACTATGTTCAATTGCAGCCGAGACTCGACCTCAGCATTCCAGCCTGTGCCGATCCTGCCAGACGCTGACGACTTTCCCGCTTGCGCAGTTCCTACAGACCGACGACGACATTCTAGCCTGTGTCGTTCCAGTCAGATGCTGACGACTTTCCAGCCTGTACCTTTCATAACCAACGTCAATGTTCTAGCTTGAGCCGAACCTGCCAATCGCTGCCGACGTTCCAGCCTTTTTCAACAATAAAAATTAAAATTCTACATCTTCGCCTCTATCTCCTCACTGTCTTTAATGTTTTCATACATACAAAAAGTTTACAGAGTCGATACCCGTCCCTTACCTCGGCTCCGCAACACACACACACACACACACACACACACATATATATATATATATATATGGGTTATGTCTTGAAGCCTGTCACAATGCGTTGAGTAAAATAAAGGGAAAGTAAAGAAGTGTTTGGGTATTACCTATTTATTAAACATTAATATTTCGAGATCAAAATCTCATCTTCAGAATGGCAAAGAAGCTTTTGTCTGTCCGGGTCTCTTCACGGCCTTTCTAAGAATGGCTGTTCCGAGCTGTCCGCTGCTGCTGTACGTGTGTGTGGCTGTACGTGTGTGTGTAGCAGTTCCGGGCTGTCCACTGCTGCTGTACGTGTGTGTGTGTGTGTGTGTGTGTGTGTGTGTGTGTGTGTGTGTGTGTGTTCTAGTTGGGGCCTTTATGGTCAGATGATATCAGTCCGCTTGTATGTGTGGTTTATCTTAGTGTGATCTGATAGTTCCCTTGACTCTTTGACCGGGCTGAAGAGTATCAGTTTCATTACTGTTGTTTTATCTATCTGATTAATCTGGTGGCGTGTGAGTGGCCGTGACCGTGTCATGTGTGCGTGTCTATGTGCGCGTGGTTATTGTAATTTATTCTACCTTATTGTGTGTGTGTGTGTGTGTGTGTGTGTGTGTGTGTGTGTGTGTGTGTGTGTGTGTGCTTTCCGGAGTGCGGTGTGTTATAGGCGCCTCCACTACTTTTCCGGGGTGGGGGCAATATGTGCGCATAGTTATTGTAATTCATTCAACTTCATTTTGTGTGTGCGTGTATGTGTGTCCTTTCCGGTGTGTGGTCTGTTATAGGCACCTCCGCGACATTTCCGGGGGTGGGGGAATAACATAAGGTAAAATTATTTGTTCATTTATTATTATTATATATATATATATTTAATATGTTATGTCTTGTATGTGTGCGTTGAACTGTGATATCGTGCCCGTGTGTATGAGCTTCAGTGTTGTGGTGAGTGTGTGTCATGTGCGTGTTAGCGTTGTCTATTCTGTTATGTAGTCTAGATTAAGCTCTTGTCGATTATTGATCTGTGGGTGTAGTTTAGTTATTATTAGGGACTCTTTTATGCGCAGGTTCCCTAAGTTCCGCTATCTAATAATCGGTTCAGCCGTTTTGGAGTCTATAGGTAACGGGCACACACACACAGAGACACACACACATACACACACAGACAAACTTCTATTTATAAATAAGTTTATATATATATATATATATATATATATATATAGGGTGTTTCAAACATTGATGATATAACATCAAGACCATGCTCCCTACATCTAAATTATGAAAAAACTCCCTTTGAACACATGTTCGGAAACGCTTGGTTTCTGAGTTATAGGCTTTTCAAACATGTGCTAACTAGAATGCCTTTATCTCCCACAGGTGACACCTAACTCGCTAAGCAGCGGATCAGACAACCAGTCAGATCGCTTTTCATCCGCCAATCGGACAGGAGATCCCCTTTGTTTCTTGCGTGTAAAGTGTTCCTGGACGACTGTTAGTAGTGCATGTTGATTAGACATGTAGTAGAATCAGGAGAGGACAAATGGGCATTTCTTGTATGGTTTGGCGGATGGTAAAGCTGTAGAAACACACCAAAAATGTTCTATTAGGAAAACATTTGTAAATATCCATCGCCACCTCTGTGAACATGGACTTTGGGACCTCTTCCTGGTGGCAGTGGATGACCAAAGTCGATGACGCCTGAGAAAGAAGAGCAAATACTGGATATTGTGCATGATACTCCTGAAATCAGAACAAGTGGCTATTCCCCATTCGAATGTCTGGAGAGTATTGCAAGAACAAAACTTGTACTTTTTTTTTTTTAATCATATCACCCCGAGCAAGGCGGTAACGCTACTGATGTGCAGGGGGCTACGTAAGAGTGAAAAGATTGGAAAAGAGAAAACCGGAAACCACATCCTAAACAGGAAACAAGGGATGAGCCTCTTCACCCGTTCAGTAGACGTGGGTGGAGTTTGAACCGGGCGATAGTTTAGTCTATCTACTCCAATTATATCATCTACAACGTGTACAGACGTTGTTACCAGGAGATTACCTTGCATGAGTTGTCTTCTGTCAATAGTTCTTACAACAATGCAATGCAATGCAATAACAAGCTTTCTTGTTTTCGTTATCTTCACAGATGAAGCACAGTTTACACGGAATGGAATAGTCCACTTCCACAATCAGCATGTATGAGCAAAGGAAAATCCACATGCAATTGTTCTATCTCGTCACCAACTGCAATTCTCAGTAAACATCTGGGCTGGTGTTGTTGGTGATAGGTTATTAGGACCTCATATACTTTCGAACAGGCTTACAAGTGATGCGTAGAAGCGCTTCCTGGAAAACAACATTCCTGATTACTTGGACGACGTTCCACTGATCACTCGTCGACAACTGCACTTCATGCATGATGGTGCTACTGCACACTTCAGTCAAACAGCCTGCAGGTACCTCGACTAAAGATTTATTGGTCGGTAGATAGGAAGAAGTAGACCAATTCCATGACCTCCATGCTTACCATACCTGAACCCCATGGATTTCGACTAGTGTGGCCATTTGAAAGAATTGGTGTATTCGTCATGATGTGGACACTCCGCAACCGAATTGTAGCAGGGAGAATCCAAAACACGCCAGTAATTTGGGATCGCATTCGCGAGTCCATGAGACGTTGCTATGACGCCTGCATTATGGCAGAGGGTGTACTTTTTCAACACTTGCTATAGGGTATTAGAAAACATTGTATGTGCCGGATGTGGAAAATAAAGTTATTCTGGTTAGCTCATGTTTGAAAAGCTTATAATTCAGAAACTAAGTGTTTCCGGACATATGTTCATAGTGAGTTTTTTCATGATTTAGTTATAGGGAACACAGTCCTGAAGTGAAGCTAGCTATTTTTGAAACACCCTATATATATATATATGTACTATTAATTATACTTTAGAACATGTACAAACTACAAACTACTACTTTCGGCATTGAAAGAACAATGTCTCATAACTACCATCATTATTAAATCCCTGATGAGACATTGTTCTTTCAATGCCGAAACAAAATGTACAATTTTGTAGTAGTTTGTAGTTTATATATATTCTAAAGTATAATTAATAATAAATATTCCTAGCTCTATTTTTATATGAAACATTGTTTGAAATTAATGTTAATATATATATATATATATATATATATATATATATAATCATATCACTCCGAGCAAGGTGGTAACGCCACTGATGCGCAGGGGGCTACGTAAGAGTGAAAAGATTGGAAAAGTGAAAGCCGGAAACCACATCCTAAACAGGAAATAAGGGATGAGCCTGTTCACCTGTTCAATAGACGTGGGTGGAGTGTGAACCGGGCGATAGTTTAGTCTATCTACTCCAATTGCAAAAAAGAAAAAGAAAAGAGTGAAAAGATTGGAAAAGAGAAAGCCGGAAACCACATCCTAAACAGGGAACAAGGGATGAGCCTCTTCACCTGTTCAATAAACGTGGGTGGAGTGTGAACCGGGCGATAGTTTAGTCTATCTACTCCAATAAATATATATATATATATTAAACAAAATCAATTTGATATTAAAAAATGATGAAAATTTAAGTAACAATTTTTTTATTTTGTTTTTTCTTATCTGAAAATTTGTAAAAATTAGTGTCGTATCCTATGCAAATTAGCTGGGTTGTATTTAAGTTCTAAGCCGATAAATGTCGACAGTCCATTACGTCACCCATAATGGTTTAACAAACACGTATCGAATACTGAAACTGTGAGATATTCTCGACATAACAATTAGCAAATAAATTGATTTCTGATCTTGGAAGATGTTAAAATTTAATACAATAAAATATTCTTGTTCACACTCTTCTCTAGTCTTTTGAAGAAGTTTATCCTTTGTCTTCTCTTTAGGATTGGGCTTCCAGTTTCTTCTAAACTCTATACTTATAAGATCTCTAACGATTCTCTGAAATTTTTTTTATTTACTTTTTTTTTTCTCAATAGGAGTAGATAGATTCGCCTATTTCCCCTGTTCAGACTCCTCTCTTGGTCTTTTGAACCAGATTAGAAATTTGCCACTTGTTGGCTGGTAGGATTGGGTTTCCAGTTCCCTCTAAAGAATTCTCATTCTCTTTCACTCCCAGCAGCCCCCTTGCGAGGCAGTAGCATTATCGTCTTGCCTTTGGTGAATTGATAAAAAAAAATAATACTAATTTCATAATTATGAAAGAAAAAACTATCAAATTTTTAATTTTAAATAAATATTAAAAGCATACAATATATCGTATCAATATAGATAGATAGATAGATAGATAGATAGATAGATAGATAAGGAACAGACTGAGATAGATAGATAGATAGATAGATAGATAGATAATAAAACGCAGCACTCATTTCTTGCAGTTGTTAAATGAGGAGTTGTACTTTAACTTTATTATTATTTTATACGACTCCAAAGCAAAGACATCGTTTATGCATCGAAAGAAAATAATAAGGGAAATAACTCTTGATATTGGAAAATATAACTTATGTCCCTTGAAAATAGTCACCGCGACTTATTTCCAAATAAACACATGACCATTCGTAAATTATCATGTTTAAAAGTGGGTTGATGGCCCACGCGTAGGTGGACTGTGGACATAAATTGCTCAAGACTCTTGTACAATTACACTTTTAAGGACGCCTCAGGTAGTAACCCTGGTTTCTTCCTAAGATATTCTCTGGAAAATTTGGCTCTGGGCTTCAAGTACATATATTCAAGTACAATATTCAAGCAAGTACATAATATTTGATTTTAGTCCTCGGCCCCATTCCCAAGTAGGCTAGGGTGGCTAGCAAAATCATAGACAGCTTCCCAATTTCACTCCTAATTGTGTCAACCTGTGGTATTGTTTTTAAGCACTTCCTGGAAGTACCAAATACTAAGATCATTTCCCGAGGCCAATATTAGCAAGAAGTCACATCTAAATTTAAACTTATTTATAAATGATGATGAAACTGTGTGTGTGTGTGTGTGTGTGTGTGTGTGTGTGTGTGTGTGTGTGTGTGTGTCCGTTACCTATAGACTCCAAAACGGCTAAACTGATTTTCTTGAAAAATTTACACAGTTGTATTTTAAGCGTCTGTAAGTGTTCTTAGCTAGGTTTTGCGTCGACATACCCCCGATAAATATCGAAAATCGATAATCGAAAAAAATCGGGTTATAGAAGGAGTGGTCTAATTTTAATCAAATTTGATACACTCATAGACAAAGACATAAGAAACGATATTCAGAAGTTTCAAGGTTGCAGTTCTAGTGCAGAAAATCGATAATATAAAAGGTAAGATGTTTGTGTGTGTGTCTGTTTAGTGTTTATCTGCCTGTATGTCTGTATTTTTTTCAGCCCTTTTATTTTAGTTTTTGCTTCGTGTTTGGCTCTAAGTATGTATAATTGTAGTTCTTAGTCTCAGCCATGATACCATTTACTCAGAGGACATATTTAGACTTCAAAATTCAGTTTACGACGAAAAAACTTATTTGATATCAATAACAGGAAATCAAAATTTGACTTACATCCATTCATTTTTCTTTCAGTCTATGGTTTCGCTTTAACTGGAAAAAGCATGCTATTGCGGGATCGCGTTTCTCAATCAATCTCACCTAATTCGCTCTCTCACACACCCGCACTAATTGCAGGACGCAATTAGCTGCCATTTATTTCTTTAACTAACAAGTGCACAAATTATTCATTTGGAGCAGACATTATCAACAACATGACAAAAACACAGAGATTCATAAAGCCCAACTCACTCTTCTATTCAAATTCCCATAATACTAAGAAAATTTTACCTGAATTTTTATACATGAACAATTTCTCTTAACTATATATTTTTCTTAACGCTGTTTGTATCCTTCAACAATGATGAGCACTCAATCACGTTCTAAAAACTGTTACCATTATTTTCACACAGTCAATGGGAGGCAATTCACACGCAACCATTTCGCGTACTAGTCAATAAACACACTTTGACTTTAATGTACTCATTTGTTGATATTATACATTGTTTTGTTCCAAATTGAATGCGTTATCGAATTTGTTTCATCTTGTTCTTTCTTGTTTAATCCAAGAATTTTGATGCTCATGAAATATAAATGATGGGTTGCAAGGATTTGTTTGGAAAATTCATTTGGAAGTGGTCTAGAAAGAGAAATCATCCAAGTAACCTTGCAAGTAATCCGTAGATATAGATTACAATTGGACACGCCCCCACAACGTCTTTGAATCTCAGTGTCGCACTTTCCGTCCCCTGTCAGAGAATACATCCCCGACCTGTAGTTGACATTTTTTTTTTTTTTTTTTTTTTTTTGCTGATGACCATGCGTTCAGTTTTCTTGTAGTTTGTTTATGTTTAGTCTTTCTTCTCGCTTTATCTTGCTACCTTCTGTAACACGCTCTCTTCTAAAATGCTTAATTTTTTTTTTGTCCAGTTGTTACAAAAAAAAAACGAAACAAAAAAACGCGGACAAAGTATTGTTGTAAATTTTTAAATGTAATTGTAACATTGTTTCTTGGAAATACATTTCATATTGAAAAGTTATTAATATGTTTATTAAGGTAAAAATGAAATTTTTATTTAAAATCTTAGAACTAGTTGGTACATATTTCTTTCCTCGCTATGTTAATTTTTTGACCGAAGCTGGTTACTCACATGAAAATTCATCAGATTGAAAGAATTAAATTTTTGAATTATATAAGAATTATCTCCCTTTATTTAAAAAAAAATAACAACTCCCCTCTTTAATAATTAAATTAATTTTTTTTTTAACTATATATCCCAAAATAACAAAATCTAGGCTATAAATATTAAAATAGATTTTTAAGCAAAATCTCGATGAATATTGTTATTATTTCCAGAAGGGAAAAAAATTAAGCCTTCGTATGTTTTCTGATTCCATGGCAACAAAAAATGCCGGTTACTCACACCCAACTTGAAACGGTTTGTTGAACTATATTTTTTATTATATTTTTAAAAGCTAGAAATATTGTTTGTAAATATTGGAGTACTTGATTATGGGGATTTAATATTTTTGTCTCACTTCTGAAAAATTAATATTTCGTTAATGTTTTTTCATTAAAGATTTTTTGTGTTCAGAAACAAATTATGTGTCAACAATTGTCAATCAATCCCATATTTGCTAACCGATTTATGTCTTCTTCTTTAAACAATAAACAATAAACATTGTTTGAAATGAGAAATCGTTTAAAAATCTGTAATCAAAACTAGTAAATTGTTAAATGTTTGCTTTTTCAAACTAGAATTGTGACTGAAATAAAATTTTTAATAAAATTTTTAATTTTTTTAATAATTTTTTTCACATATTTTCTTTTTAAATTTTTTAACAGCATTTTATTTTTTTTACAGGTTTTAATGTAATTAAGGTGTGAATAAAGTTTTCTTCTAAAATTAATTTGTACTCATAATTCATTCATAAAAAAAAATATGGTAATTTTCCTCACGGCTTGTATTGTTTCACCTTTTATCCGCGGTTTCAATGAATTGCCGCGAATCCTAGAAAATAAGTTTTTAGTGATACTGACAATTCGAATATTCCAAAAAGAAAGGCATAAAAACCGTTTCTTTTAAATGGAAAAGATAAACGTTTTCGACTTTAAAAAGAAAAAAAAATATCGCATAACTCAATTTTATTTTTGTTAGGAGCTTTTTTAATTATGTAATAATGTCATAATTTTATTGGATTTATTATTTTTCAATTCAGAGCAGATTTGAAGTTCTTTGCGCGTCGATTTGGAAATCACCGACTTTGTTTTTTCTATCTCCAAAGACTCCTACTTCTAACCAAAAAAAAAAAATCACGGGAACAAAAAATTTTTGTGCGGGGGTAATACATTTGAAAAAAAAATGTTCCTAACAATATTTAAAACAAAAAAGAAAATTAAAAATAATTTCATTCATTTCTGAATAAGTCTTGAAAATTTCATTAAAATCGGACAATTATTTGATTTTTACAAGAATTTCGAAATTAATGTGTTTTCTACGGAAAAAAACGCGCAAAAAAAAACAATGTTATTTTTTGGAGTAGTTGATGACGTAAAACAAAACAAGATTTTAACCAAAATTTCGAACGTGTTAGAAGGATTAAAAAAATTTCAAAAAATAATTAAAAAATAATTTGGTCTTTCATCTTAATAAGATAAACATTTTGACGATAAAACTTTATTTTCGTTAAGTTTGTGGCGTTTTGCATTACGCTATGCTGTTTTTCCCGCGAAAAATGGAGGTACCTATAATCTTCATGTATATACGAAGAACAAAATCACTTCTCTATCTTTTGACCGGGATGAAAGCGTAGTAACTGTTCTCTCCTTATTTGAGATGGAAGAAGGTGCTCAGTCCCGGGTAGACTTTATGGTAACACCTCCCTCATTGCACTAAGAGAGGTGTAATATCGACCCCAGCCTAACAGCAGTCGTGGATACAGGAGAATTTTTGTCCATGGCAACTATGCATATGCATGTGTATGGGCACCTCCATAAAAAAAGACTTTGCTATTTTCTGCCTTAGTGGGGAGATTAGGTAAATAAAATCCATATATTCTATCCATCACATAGTATATTATTATAATTGTTCACTTTTATTACTTGCGAGTGAGCCCACGTTATAAAAAATGACGTCAAAATATTTGTATCGATATGCTGTCTAAAATGATGACAACATATATATTGATGTGCTTACTGAGTATCTTATATTAAGACATAAGAAAAAAATAATCCAAACCTCTGAGTATGACAGGAGTGGAATATGTCAATATTAAACACACTATTTTTAAAAAATTATTATTAGCATGCACGACTCAAGTACTCTTTCTTACCCTAGGTAATATTTGTACTCAAATAGATGTATTGCAATGGGATCTCCTTTAGGTCCCCTTTTTCTAATTATTATATGGCACATTTAGAAAATAAAATAATTAATGACAACAATAAACCCCCTATATATGTAAGATACATAGATGACATTTTCATTTTAGCTAAAACTATTGATAAAATTATACAACTTAAAAACAAATTTGAAAGTTACTCCATCCTCAAATTTACTTTAGAACTTAATATTAATAATAAAATACCATTAATATTAATAATAAAATACCATTAATATGAATAATAAAATACCATTAATATTAATAATAAAATACCATTAATATGAATAATAAAATACCATTAATATTAATAATAAAATACCATTCCTTGATGTATTTACTTATTCCAGCTCACATAGATTTACTACTTCTTTTTATAGGAAACCAACTAGCATAGACTCCTGTCTTCTTAATTATAATAGTGAATGCCCCCAATGATATAAGTTAGCTGTTTTAAAAAAACTTAATTCAACACACACAAATGATGTTTTCTTCCAAAGCCATAGTCTATAAAAAATGATACAACATTAGACAAACAATTGTTAACAAAGGATTTCCTAACTCTGTCATTGATCAACAAATTAAAATGTATCTCAGTAAACTTAATACCTCTAACAATATTGATAATATTAATAATAAGAGTGTCAGTCAGTTAGTTAAGTGCCATACGTGAAACACGCTTGGGTGATCATGTCTCGAAAGAGACATGACTGACTTGGCAGAAGATTATCCCGCAATAGGTTGCCATTGCTTTCTGCAGTAGACTGGTTGCCAGCTAAGGCTATAGAACCCAATCTGTCCTATTATTTGACTCATAGCTAGATGAGGAAAAGATGTATTCTATTATTAAGTAAAAATTAGTGGGGGATCAGTTTATTACTTCATGATAATATATAACTGGTCACCCACTTTATGCCCAGTAGAAGCCTTAATCATGTTTCCAACTATTATATTCAGTCAGTCAGATAAGTGCCATGCGTAATACATGCTTTGGGCGATCATGTCTCAAAAGAAACATGACTGACTGTGCAGAAGATTATCCCACAGTAGGTTGCCATTGCTTTCTGCAGTAGACTGGTTGCCAACCAAGGCTATAGAACCCAATCTGTCCTATTTAACCCATAACTGGAAGGAATAGACGGATTAATACCTTTCCCAAGGGTATTTGCGTGCAAGTGAATGCAATGAATTTGGCTGGAATTCGAACTCGGCTCCCCGATTTCTCGTTCCGAGCCGATATACAAATCCACAACAATGCACATAAGAGTGTACATCAAAATAAACATAACACTATTAACTTATACTATTGCAACCAAATGCATAATAATTATAGACATGATGAAACAACGCTTAAAAACATAATAGGTAGAAATGTTAAACCAATTAATAACAATAAACAAATTAAACTCATCATATATTATAACAAATTTAAAACAATTGACCTTATATACTCTCGTAATCCTACAACCACATAACTAAATCTTCTACAGAAAACTAATGTAGTGTATCAATTTACATGTCTGTTCAGAGATTGTATCTCTGGTACTAATAATAAACCCACTACCTATATTGGTTTTACTACAACCGCACTCTTCTATAGATTTACCTGCTACTTTTCTGATCATAGTTCAATTAAACAACATTTCTTAGAAAAATGTAGCCATATATGTAATATTAGACAGATTTTAGTTGATAACACAATAATACTAACACATGCACACAGTAAAAAGAACATTCAGATATTGGGGGCCATCTACATTAAATCAAAGCAACCCACACTTAATAAAATCACATTTCAATCTAGTCACAACACATTACATTATATTTAGACAGATGGTTCTGTTGTTAACATCTCTGTCTATCATGTGATGTGACGTAATAGAACTGCATTACAAATTTATGACCTGACCTGCATCTGCTATTCGGTGAGTGTTATCATCACATAGCAATGTTTTATGTCAACACAAGATAATATCATCTTTGATGGTGGTTGCCTTATGTTAATGTCCTTGTAAGCACTCTGAAGATGGCTCATGTGAGCCGAAAGCTTAGAACCAGCAAAATAAAAAAATATCCAAATGTTGGACAATTTTTGTCTTTATTTTCATCTGAAATTAAAGCCAAAATATGATGGTTAGAACAGCTCATTAAACATAATAAACATTCATTGTCTGTTATATTTAACACTATATGTTTAGAAAATATATATATGTATAAAGTTTAATAACTGGTATTAAAGAGAATGAACTGAGCCAACGATGCCTCACTATTGTTTCTGTAATAAACTGCACCAACACTACCTCGATATTGTCTCTCTCCATGAGCATGACAAGAGGGAAGTATATTTATATATTTATTTCTCCTGGCCGGATTATTTATGATAAATTTGGTTATGAAAATGTGTGTCATTCAGCAGGAGTTGAACCTGTGACCCCTATCAACATAAAGGAAACCACTAATTGATCTGGTGCATCTTAGATCGCTTGACCACAAATTAATAATCTCAGATGGGAATCCTGTTTGACAAAATATATTTGATAATTTAAATCTTTCATGACTTGTGTTTATAATTAATATAAATATTAAGCTCTGCAAAAATTAAATAAAATTAATTAAATAAGCAGGGGGTAACAGATGTAAAAATGGTCTATTTTCTTTCATATTTCAATGCTTACTTAATATACCTTTTTTCTTACAGAAATTATGCTCTGTCTTTTCATGTTATTTTTTCCAGATGGAAGAAACAAAAAAGAAAATAACAAGAAAGACTTCACTGAAACAACGAAACATTGACAAAGGTAAAAAAAGAAGGGTGTAGTTCACCAACTTCATCCAAATTTGGTTCCATAACTTTCTTAGAGCTAAATTTTTAACTACCATATTTGATGGCATATAAGGCACACTTTTTCTTACTAAAAATATCTTTTAAAATTGTCATATGTAGGTTTAAAATTCATGATAGTCGGCTGAAATTAGCTACCTGGCAACTCCTGTTAGCTTAAACTTTGGAGTAACTTTCATATACCTATCGTCATTATTTAAAAGGCTATTATGCAGGTTAAAAGTTATCATTAATAATATTCATCATATTAATTTCATCAGGTTTAATATTAGTGCTTTGTTTCTCTAAGATTATATGCAACAAACTCAAATTATATACTTGTAAAATATATCTGCTTCATTAATATATAGATTCGTGTTTCTTTTTTTCTATTTTTTGTTTAATTATAATCCTGACTTGTTTAACCAAAATCATACCTCATAAATATAGCCGAGGCTGTACCATTTACAAATAATTTTACTAATTACGAATTTTTTTTGTCCTGCTGAAATTGGGGTGCATTTTATATGTTGTCAAATACGGCAATAATCTGCACCTATATTAAGTGAATAATGTTTTAAATCTAATTAACATGTATTTTTATGACTTCCTTCTCTAATTTTGGAATATATACATTTGTACCGGAACATTTATCAAGGATTATTCTCTTCTGTGAATTCCTAAAAGGTTTTTAAGAATATCTGCAGCAATTTTTAATCTTGATCGAGTATCAGTCAATGAAATGCCACACATGATACACGCTTTGGGCGATCATGTCTCAAAAGAGACATGACTGACTGGGCAGAAGATTATCCCACAGTAGGCTGCCATTGCTTTCTGCAGTAGAAAGGCTATAGAACCCAATTTACCCTATTATTTAACCCATAACTGGAGGGAAGAAATGGATTAATACCTATCCCAAGGTTATTTGTGTGCGAGTGAATGCAAGGAATTCAACTGGAATTCAAACTCGGTTCCCCGATTACTTGTTCCAAGCTAATATCCACTGCACCACAACACACATCCCAATCAAGTATATATAAATATATATATATATATATAGAGAGAGAGAGAGAGAGAGAGAGAGTTATTAGTGTTATAATAACATATGAGACTGCAAGTGAAAAAATCTTTCAGGTTTCGGTGCCAATTGAGAGATGCAGCATGAGTCTTTGAGTTAGTTTTGTAGTTTTATGGCTGATATAATTATTTACAAAATTGGGTAGATTAAGAATGCAGTTCTTCAAAGGAAAATTTTTATATGATTTATGTCCTCAAAAAAAATAAAAAAATCGTAAGATCACATGAAAAACTACATAAATTGCAAATGTTTGATAGATCATCAATAATAATGCTGAGGCAAGGAAACCAATTTCAGCATTTGAATTATGTTAGAACCTGCAGGGAGAAAGGAACAAAAATCCCACCTGAATAATGCAACAAATGAGTAATGTCTGTACATGTCTTATTACCATATTTGATGGCATATAAGACACACTTTTTCTTACTAAAAAATATCTTTTAAAACTGCCATATGTAGGTTTCAAATTCATAATAGTTGACTGAAATTAGCTACCTGGCAACTTCTGTTAGCTTAAACTTTAGAGTAACTTTCATATACCTATTGCCATTATTTAAAAGACTATTATGCAGGTTAAATATTAGTACTTTGTTTCACTAAAATTATATGAAATAAATTTAAATTACATATTTGTCAAATATATTTATTTCAATAATATTTTTCTTGCAATAACTTTTGATTGCCTTGGTATAAATACAATCAGAAGTTTTATATCCTAATTATTCCACTAAAGACTTTTACAAGATGCAGGTTGTACAGATCATACAAAGGAAAATTTTTGAGTGAATTTCACCCCTTCAGATACAACACCAAGGAAAAGGTTAAGCTACACTGTTGCGTACAAGCTTCGTGTAATAAACTCTGCTAAAGTGTATGGAAATAGAGTAGCTGCAAGATATTTTGGCCCTCTGCCTGCAGAAAAAAATGATACGTTCCTGGAAGTTGCAGGAAAATAGTTTACAGCAAAGAAAGAAAACCATTTAATAGTAAACATGGCTTGTTTAACCAAAATTATATCTCATAAATATAGCCTAGGCTGTACCATTTACTAATAATTTTACTAATTACGAATTTTTTTCTTGATTTGTCCTGCTGAAATTGGGGTGTGTCTTATGCACCCATTTATCTTATATGCTGTCAAATATGGTAAATTATTTTTTACTTTTCCACCATCTTTTCTTATTCTGTATTTTTAATGACTTTTAATAACAGAACTTTTCTAATTGTGAATTTTAAATTCAACAAAAAAAACTTACTCTTATGAACTGTAACGGATAATTTCATTTTATCTATTTATTTTTTTTTTTTTACTTAGTCATGGTGAATTTCTGGGTTGAGCTATCATTGCTAATACACAGGCTATTGTCCTCATCATTGTTGTTGTTATCATAACATTTCAACCATTGTGTCTGCCAGCCTGCATCAAGTCTTTGTCAAGCCAATTAACCCTACAGGGTATTTTGAACTGAACTGTTTGTTTAATCCATAGGGGCAGATTGTTCTCATTTTGCTAACCATGTTAAGTGTCTAATGAAAAGTAGACATTATACAGAGGAAGACATTTTTTTCTTAAATTGCTTTTTCTAAGGACACAAATATTTTTCTTGTTTGGATTTTAATAACAGAAAGAAATTACAACTTGACACTAAATTACCTTTTTTAAAAATACCATATCCCTTCAGGATATAAGCGATCATGGCTCTCCACAGGTTTCTTTATTATGTGTGGACTACCATGACTTCTATGGAAAATTAGTGGATTAGTTTTTTTTCATTCTTGTCTTCAATTATAAATTCAGAATTGTCCCCCTTAGACTGACTGTTATCCCAGACAATCCAGTCTACTCTGCTATTTAACCCATACTTTGGCACAACAGCAAACTAGCATATTCTCCCTTTCCTCATGAGAAAACATTTATTTCATCTTTATGACAATTTCATTATTTTATCTGGTCTTTTGTTTGAATGAAAAACCCACAGGATAATAGTCGAATGGGTTAAAACATTGGTTTGTGAATACCGTGACATGATATTTGTGAGTTCAATCCCTGGGCTGGACAATATGCTTGAAAACGCCATGAGCAATAACTGAGCAGTACTAAAATACAAATTCAACAAGGTATCCCTAGACATGGGCAGTAGAACAAGAACAATCTACCCTTATAGATTAGTTCACTTTGAAATTCCCTGTAGTTTTTTTTTTTTTTAATCATTTCATCCTAAGTAAGATGACAATGCCACTAAGACACAAGGGGGTTACTGGGAGGGTGAAAGAAAATGAGGAGACTTTAGAAGAAGGAACTGAAAACCCAATCCTAAACAGGAAACAAGTACTAAACCTCTTCTTCTTCTTCTTCTTCTTCTTCTTCTTCTTCTTCTATGTGCCCTGTCCTTTCAGAACATAGGCAATCATGGCTTTCACACGTCTCCCTATCCCTGGTGGCTCTTAGTAAGTTTTCTCCTGTTATATCACACAACCCCCGTTCTGTCATCCACCTGCTCAGGCCCTTCAAATATGTTATCCGCTGCCTTCCTCTGTCTCTTTTTCCTTCTATCTGGTCTGTCAGTATCAGGTTCTCCAAGCCCTCCTTCCTCATTGCATGTCCCAGGAACTTCAGTGGTCTCTTCCTTATGCTCACTATTAATTTTCTTTTCACTGCTGTTCTTTCCAAAACCTTATCATTGCACACATGCTCAGCCCATGATATCCACAGCATTCTTCTGTAGAACCACATTTTTGCTGCTTCAAGTTTTTCCTTCATCTTTGATGATATTGTCCAGCATTCACTGCCGTATTGAAGAACTGACATCACATTGCAATCTAGTACTCTCTTCTTTGTTTCTAGTGAAATTTTCCTGTGTCTTAATACTTTACTCAGCTTTTGGAACGCGTCCTTTGCCATGCCAATTCTCCTTTCGGATCTCTGTGTCGCACTTTCCATCTCCTGTTAAAACGCTTCCTAGGTATTTAAATTTTTGTACTTGCTTGATTCCAGTATCCCCCACCTGTATTTGGCATTTTGGGTCGCTCTTTTTGCTGATTACCATGCATTCAGTTTTCTTGCATTTTATTTATAAGCCTTTTTTATCACTCTCTTCAGCTACCTTCTGTAGGAGGTCTTGTAGTTTTCTTTCTGTGTCTGCAATCAGACTAAACCTCTACTCCTGTTTAAAAGACTGAAAAGGAGTGTGAACAGGGCAATAGGTAAACCTAACCCAGATTGACAAGAACCTCATGAACACCAGAGGGCACAATGGCTGAAATGTTATAACAACAACAAAGATGAGAATGATAGTCCACATATAAATAATGTATATAAAAGTTATGGTTTATTTATTGCCTACAAGCAGGGCTGTGCTTAGAGCCAACCCCCCCCACCCCGACCCATTGCGGGGGGGGGGGCGCAAGTCCCAACTCCTTGACTCCACAGATCTATTGTAATGTAAAAAAATTAACAAAATAACTATTAGGATTAACTGGAAAATTATTATCATACTTGTATGTGGAAATAGACATCTATCAACCCGTCTCTCTCTCTCTCTTTATAATCTATGATGGAAGCCTTGAGCTTGAGCCTGGAAGAGGCCACAAATCATTTGTAATTAAAAAAAAATTTTTTAAAAATGAACTTGAGAGAGAAATAGATTATCTGTTTCAACATACATAAAAAGTAACCAAAAGTTTTGAAAATGTTTGTAATGTATAGCTTCAAAACACCAATTCCACGATTGATTTTTTCCATTTTTTCCACGGAATATCTGCTTTCCTAGAGTATGTTATTTTGTTTAAAGTACATTTTATTGTGGGTTCAGTATGTTGGGGGGATGCGCAAGTTGCATTCTGTGGATAAACCTCTTCCCCCCTGCGTGGGGGTGGGGCGATGTTGCCTCCAAGTGCAAAGTATTGTAATCTGTTTCACTCTATTTACAGCAATCTTGCATCAACAAATGAATTTCAAAACATTATTTGGTCATCAGCTGATATTTATAATTCTTTGCTTCATATCCTCGGCACTTAACCAAATGTAAAAAATACATGATGTGCATCATTAGTAAACAATTTATTTTTGTTATGGCAAAATGGATTATTAATCATTCACATAGTTATTCTTTTTAAAACTCACTTTCTTCTTTGATCCTCACTGGGTGTTCTAAATTTGTGACTTTGTGGAAAAAGTAAGCTATGCTTAGTAAACACTGTATTTGATAGTATATAAGATGCAGTTTTAAAAAATTGGCTCCAAAATTACCCTGTATCCAATATGCAAAGTAGATTAATTTTATCCCCACTGCTCACGACCAGAGTGAATTTCTTTTTTATCTTAGATGATTACTTCTATCTAGCCAGATTTCATTAAATATTTACTCAAACAAGAATATTAATATTATTATTATTATTATTATTATTATTATTATCATTTTTATAATCAGTATTGTAAAAGGAAATATCATAACAATCTACTGACAAGATTGGTCCGTACCAACTGATTTATCACACCTAAATATGCCTCAGTACAGCTCATGTTATTAATCAGCTGAAAATTAAAGAAAGAGATATTTACACTATTTACATTGTTTGGACTGTTCTTCTCATCTTTATTGTCATTTTTCACAATGTTTCATCCATTGTACGCTTTTGCCGTCTTCAGGTGATATACACTTGAATTTTTAACAAATTCCTTCATTTGGTCTACGGAGGTAGATTGTTCTAGTTCCACATGTCATGACTTTTAGGATATCTCAGTTTTCAGTTAATTCCTTTTAGTAATTCAACTCTCCAAGTATGTTCACTTCTGTGGTGGCCAAGTATTGAACTCTTAACTCATGTGTCCTTGTTCTCCCAAGGACACATGGCCTAGTGGATAAAAGTGTTGGTTGAAGTAATCCAAAATTAACTTGACCCAAATAGTTGCGAGTTCAATACCTGGCCAGTTGAGCCAAATATCTTGGAGAGTTGAGTTACTAAAGGGAATTATACTTCCGACTATAAATTTGTGAAATTTTTTCCACTGCAAATATTATAACTAACAGCTCTTTTTCAATTTGAATGTAATTTTTTTCTACCAGTAGTTGCCAATACAAAGCATGTATAATGGCTTTCATGTTACCATCATCATCTTCATGTCTTACTTTTACATACTTCTAGCTTTTTGAAGGAACAATAATCTCTGAGATGTAACCGTCCACATCTGAGACATTGATTTATTTTTATTTTTCCACATTTTGTTTTGGCTGGTATATATGCACATTATTTTTCTTTAATTTCCTCCCTATCGCGTTACAGATTTAGTCTTCTCTGACATTTATCCAATATTTCTTGCTAGTTTTTCTTTCTGTTCCAGTTTCATTAGGATTCTAGAACGCATTTTTGTGTCTTTTTCACTTGAATGAAAATTAATCCTTTAAACATATTTGAAGGCAGCCTGTTTCATTCGAATCTTTCATATCCCTTGTTAGTAATTTCAGCATACGTAGCAAAATCTTCACCTTTGTTTTTTATCAGATTCATACACTTTCGATGAGCATTGAATGTTTCTTGATTCAATGCTTGTTTTTTCAAAGCAAATTTCTCCTGGGTTTCTTGGTAGTACAAAATTACAGTAGTTTTCATGTTCTATCAGTGCTAATTTTCTCAACAAAAGTCTTGCTTTTTTTTTCTTGTCTTTCCAGTCATTGCATTCTTTTCTGTAAATTTGCTTGTATCTTCTAAAATAAATGAACAAGAGAATTCCATCATCAGATACAACATTTGCCAACACATCAGACATAAAAGAAATCAGAGAATTTTCTGTTTTCTTCTGAATTATTTCAATTAACTTTTGTTATTGTTTCTGGATTTTTTCCAAATATTACTGGTGTTATTGTTGTATTTTTACCACTTGGACTAATAATTCTTCCATATTTAAGAATATTTGTTTGTTTTTTTATGCACATCAAAGAACAAAAATTTACACTAACATGGTTCTAATTTATCATCGTTACTGTTATTATTTGTGCCACAGCAAAAAAGGTACTTTTTTCTGTTCTGTATAAATTTTGATTTTGTGTCACCGCTGTTATAATTTGCTACTAATTGTTATGATATTATATCTCAACTAATAATCTAAGGAACACTCTATCAGAAATCTCTCAGAACTTTGAACTCTTTTTGTGTTTGTTACTTAAGGTGTCTTTCCTAGTTTATTTGTGCTACTAAGAGTACTTTATTTACTCTACAATATACACAGTTAGCAGTTTAGACATTTCTGAATGGGTTGGGTGCATGCATAACATTTCTGAATGGGTTGGGTGCATGCATAACATTTCTGAATGGGTTGGGTGCATGCATAACATTTCTGAATGGGTTGGGTGCATGCATAACATTTCTGAATGGGTTGGGTGCATGCATAACATTTCTGAATGGGTTGGGTGCATGCATAACATTTCTGAATGGGTTGGGTGCATGCATAACATTTCTGAATGGGTTGGGTGCATGCATAACATTTCTGAATGGGTTGGGTGCATGCATAACATCCACATTAGAATCTCAATCTGACAAGGTTATTTACAAACATAAGTTCTTAATGTTTTGGTTTTGTAGCAACTTACAGTGTTGTACAAAACTATCCCTAACACAGCATATTCTATGTTCAGTTATCCCCTCACCAGACTGACTTTGTTATAACTAATCCATACACTGAGGTATTTAAAATATTTATTCCACAGTTAGAATTTTACTAAGAATAAATTTCAATTCTAGAGCGTAGTTTCTGTTTTGGAAAGTTTGTCCTACTTCTTGGAACTTTTGGTCTCCCCGTGAGTCTTTAAATGGTACCAAATACAATAACTAATACTGTCCCTTTTTTTTTTTTATAAATGCATAAATAAACTGTAGATTTACAGGGAAATATATCTGTGTTTTCCAGTAAATGAAAGTTGTTTTTGTTTTGTAAGATAAAAATGGCTTGATGCCTTATATATTGGAGAAACATTTTTCCCTTGTCCTTTCCCCTCTTCTTCTTGAGTTAACTTTCTTTTCCTGCCACTTGCTAGCAGTTGTTTCTCACATGCATACAAATCCGCAAACTTGCATTCGTTTTTTATATATAACTAGCAGTATAGCCCAGCACTGCTCGGGTGTAATGAAAGTGTTAAAACTAATCCATGGTCCTGGAGTTCAGACTCTTTGGACATTGGCACAAAAAAATAAAAAGCAATAGTTGTTTCCAGTTAAAGTGAAACTGTAGACTGAAAGAAAAATTAATGGATGTAATTCAAATTTTGATTTCCTGGTATCGATATCAAATAAGTTTTTTTCGTCATAAACTGAATTTTGAAAGCTACATAAGTCCTCTGAGTAAATGGTATCATGGCTGAGACTAAGAACTACAATTATATCTACTTAGAGCCAAACCCCAAGCAAAAACTAAAATAAAAGGGCTGAAAAAATACAGACATACAGGCAGATAAACAGACACACACACACACAAACACCTTGCCTTTTATATATATATGTATTATCGATTTTCTGCACTATTGTAAGAACTGCAACCTTGAAACTTCTGAATATCGTTTCTTATGTCTTTGTCTATGAGTGTATCAAATTTTATTAAAATCGGACCACTCCTTCTATAACCCAATTTTTTCGATTATCAATATTCGATATTTATCGGGGGTACCTCGACACAAAACCTAGCTAAGAACACTCGCAGACACTTATAGTTCAACTGTGTAAATTTTCAAGAAAATTGGTTCAGCCATTTCAGAGTCTATAGGTAACAAACTCACACACAGACACATACACACAGACAAAATTCCATTTATAAATAAGTTTAGATAGATGACGAAAGAAAATATATTGAGTGCCATATTATGAATTGTCAAATCAATATCAAGCTGATATGGTGAGAGCTAGACTACAGCTTTAGTCAGCACAAATCAGCCATGCAGTCAGCAGGCTTTTCTGTAAGGATGACATTCCACTTCTCCATGTTTTTGTTATATATATTTTTTTTATAATCATATCACCCCAAGGCATTTTACTGCCACTGTTTTACTGGGAATTACATTGGAAAAAAGTTATGAGAAAGAGTGACAGGTTATAGGAGGTATCAGGAAGTGGGTAAGAGAAGGATGAGAATACTGACGAGAGTGGAACAGATGGAGAAAGGAGCATGAGAGAGAGGATGCAGGTTAGTGAGATAAGAGATGACTATTGACTTTACATTTAAATTCTTGGAGATTGTAGCTGTCAGGGAAGCAAGTAAACGAAAAGGAATTCCACAGGCGGGAAGTGTGAGAAAAGAAGCTGCTGGAGTAAAATTTGCATTTACAATTTATTGGTTTCACAGTGAAAGGGTGGGACCTAGTTGCTAATCTTGTGGCTCGAGTAAATTTATATAGAGAGGGCACCAATGAGCCAAGTTCGTCGAAGCAGAAGCTGTGAAAGTATTTGTAGAAGAGACATAAAACACATACTCCAACATAAAACCTGTGACCACAGATCTTCACAACTAATATCCTACTTAGCTGTGCCATAGCACGTAAACCCTTGATTTAACACATTCAATTAGTAATGTATCTGTTGCTCTGCACCTTAAAATGTCATTGACACATGTTTGAGGGCTTCTCCACTTGCTTCCTGTAGATGTAGGAGGGAGTATAAATCTGTGTCATCATGAAAAATGTTAGCTTGGCTTCATGAGCAAAGATTTACTATATTAAGTTATATATTTTTGATAATGTGTGAAAGTATTGACTAAACTAAAATGTTGGTGAGTATTTTGTGTTTTTTAAAGAATTACATCATTTTAATAAAAATGTTCTTATATATATCTATCTATAGCAATTGACATGTTGTAGATCTCCTTGTCAAGTGTGACGCAATGGGTTGCTTTCTAGCCTGTCAGCTACTTACTACTTATGTAGTGCTGAGCTAATTTGCATGGGATACTACCACGACCATCACTATATTACAACATTATTATTATTATAGCAAAGGTCACAATACTACACCCTTCCTGAACAGGAGTGGTCATAACTCCTTGTTCTTCCTGCTACTCTTTCTAATAACTTTTGTTGCATACTGTCATTCTGTTAGTTCTTTGTTGGGACGCCTGCACCTATTCGGCTATAATGGACTATTCCATAACTATGTAAAGTAATGGTGGCATCTACGTAGGGAGAGAGTGTGCCAAGCAGCCGATCGACAAGTCTTACGACGGTTGGGACGATTAACCTTTATTCTTGTATTGTATTGGATACTAATAACCTTTGTAAATACTATTTTCATGGAATACAACAATTAACCTATTCCTGTTGTTGAGTTATTTATTCTTACTCACGACATAACACTCTTCTTGTTGTCTCTTCAATGGCGACCTTGGTCTTTTTTCATCCTCCTCCTCATACTCATCTGTTTTTTCACCTTCACTTAATTCCATATTCTGCTTAATCTCGCTTCTGCAACTCTCCGTCTCTCCCTGCCCCTGCACTTCCATTCTGTGGTCTGCCCTATTATTGCACCTTCCTTCCTCTTCACATTCTTGATCTTCCATCTCCATATCCTCCAACACATTCTTACTTCTAAACTGGTCAGCATGCACCAAAATACACTGCCCTTTCTTTTCGGTTATGGCTTTGTTGTTTCCTTTCTGTAACAGGAAATTTGCCTCTTCCAGATTCACCACTTTGTTTTTCTTATACCACACCGTCTTCCTCATAGCAAAGAACATTGTTATAGGGGCTCTGATCTGCCTTCCCATTAGCACCGATGAGCTCAGTTTTCTTCCCTCATGTGGGACAGGCCTATAGCTCACGAGCATTTTTGATAAGAATCCCTCAATACTCTCATTAATAAGTGAAAATGCATTCAAAGTCATTATCACTGTTTGCATCATTCTCTCTGCTATCCCATTAGATTGTGGATAGTATGGCAGTGTCTTATATGGAACACATCCAATCTATCTAATCTAGACAAACAAACTCTCATCCCAAAACTCAGGCGCATTATTTGTAACTATTGTTTGAGGCAATCCATTTCTCGGAAACACGGTTCTTAAAACCTATTTTACTGTGGCCACTCTTCTATTTTTTACTTTGATCACCTCTGACCAACCTGAGTACACATCCACTAGTATTAAAAATGATCCCATATCCCTGATCTGCACATGGTCTATGTGCACTCTAACCCAGAGCTGTGCTTCCTTAGGCCACAAATGAATTTCTTTCTGCCAGAAACTTTTTTATCTCATCACACCTCCTAATATATTCTTCAACATCCTTCAAATATCCTGGCCACCATGCTTGCAGTTTTAACCTTCTCCATGTTGCTATTACTCCACAATACACATTGTGATGCACTTCTCTCAATACATCTTTTCTCAACACCCATGGAGCTACTACTATGTCTCCATTACATACTATACCATTCTCTAGGGTCAACTTGTGTCTTGCCTCTTTGAATGGTCACTTTACCATTGAGTAATTACTCTGCCTATTACATCTTATTCTTTCCTTCACTCTGCTTAGCACCGGATCCTGCTCGGTTTCACTTTTAAGTCTCTTTATAGAAAGCACATCAGTCTCCATCCAGTGAATTATTCTATCCTCATCAGTTTCATGCTCCTCTTCTGCTCCATTCAAGAACTGTAACCTTGACAAGGCATCCACATGAGGAATAGTGTTTCCTTTCACATATATTATGTCGAAATCAAACGCCATGATTTTTATCACCCAATGCAGTATCCTTGATAAAATAACCTTTGACAATTCTTTTCTTGGGTTGAAAATAAATTCCAACGCTTTGTGTTCTGATTTCAACAAAAACTTTTTTCCTAAAAGAAAATTCCATGCCCTTTCCATGCACTATACAATTGCTAATACCTCTTTCTCAATATTGAGATTTCTCTGGCCATGACACTGACAATTTTTTCTTGAAAGTCGTTTTTTTCCAATTCCTTTGGGTAAGGCATGGTAGAAATTCTTATTAAAGCCTCACATTCCACAGTAGCCAAAAGCAAATATGTTATCTGATTCTCTCCTCCTTACATTCTTGAGTCCTACAGTTTCTTATCAATTCTACAAAAGCTCTCACCCACATTTCAACACGCTCTGGATTGTCCAATGAATCCAAGAATCCTATCAGCGATGCTATAGTTGAGTCTCATATATCTCTGTGTGTAGCAATAGACGTGATGTAGCTCTCCTTGTCAAGTGTGATGCAATGGATTTCTGCCCTGCCTGCTAGCTATTTACTACTTAAATACTGCCGGGCTAATTTGCATGGGATTACTACAAATGTTTTGCAAAAGTTAAAAATCAACAAAGTACCATGTTACATGCCAATATGTAAACAAAATTAAATTGTATGAAACTTTGTTGAATCATTACTCACTTGACATGTATCAGTATCAGAAGACTATGGAGTTGTACTTTGAATGATGGATCTCCCTTACACAAAACCCGAGGAGGTAGATATGGAGAACAGACTGACATCCATGCTGTTGGGACGCCTGCACCTATTTGGCTATAATGGACTATTCCATTACTATGTAAAGTAACGGTGGCATCTACGTAAGAGAGTGTGCCGAGCAGCCGATCGACAAGTCAGTCGTAGACTTCCGGTGACAACCCGGAAGTACCCATTGCTCATACTATGTCTTACGACGGTTGGGACAATTAACCTTTATTCTTGTATTGGATACTAATAACCTTTGTAAATACTATTTTCACGGAATACAACGATTAACCTATTCCTGTTGTTGAGTTATTTATTCTTACTCACGACACAACACATGCACTAGGGCTCCACTCTTTATGTTGCTGAAATGATTCCATATACAATACAAATGGTTTCAGCACCATCATCAGTGTTTTCCAGGATGTTAGTGAATACAGTCATGAACTGCCTTAGCAAATCTAACTCCAGATTTTTCTTCAAGGTGGACTTCTGGAGCCAGTCCCAGGAGTAAGTATATTTGATAGGTAGCAAAGGGTTTAAGAATTAATTTTTCTTTCTCATAGTCTTGTTGCCACCCTAGGCTACACTGCTATTTAACCCAGGCTGGGATGGGTGAGAAATAACAGTTTCATGTATTTTTCAAGGGCATTGGTGCGAAAGTGAATGCAACTATTCCAAAATTTGAACTTAGCTCCCCATTCTGTACTGATATTCATTACACTAACCACACATGAATCTTAAGATTCCAAATGATTAATTTAAGTTCCAGGGGAGATCTATCAAGAAATTAAATATTAACAATACCGATATTAAAGTAATAAGAATGAATCTGGGAATCTTCAAAAAGATATAAATTTTTACTTTTCTCATTTTTGGTGTTAATGGGAATTTAATTTCTCTTAGATTTAAAAAACTGTGAACTTTAAAAATTTGGTTTCTTGTTTTTTATCTTCAAGATATCAAACAAAAATAACAAGATGCTTTCTTATATATATTAATATATATATTGATAATATATATTATATATTGATGAATGGATTGAGATGCATAACATAGTCTTTATTGGCAAATAAAGTGGGATTAGAAAAACCTAGTTTAGATTCTGACCAACACTGATGCATTCACTTTTACACAAATACCTATGAGAAAAGTATGAATCCATCTCTTCTTCTTCTCCAGCCATGGGTTAAATAGCAGAGCAGGCTGGGATTTCTAGCCTTGTTTGCAACCAGTGTAGAAGAAGGACAACTCTGAATTCAGGCCAGTTGGTCATGGAGCTGGCAACATCACTCTGTAAAACCTTGTTGCTATGGTTACCACAGCATCAACACCTAACATGGTAAAGCTATAGCCCTGTACACCACAGAGGGATCAAAGTTTGACTGATCAAATGATGTATAAAACATTCAGTGAATTTGAAATGTTGTCTTATGTAATTACACATAACAGAACGCATCCCTCTCTAGGTTAAACCACAGAAAATGTTCTCTAATTTAATTGTCCATCTATTTAATGGACACTTGGATTCTATCCACTGTATCTATTGGCTTCAATCTTGGAAGCCTCTCCACCTCGTGATGCTAGGGCATAATCACACTGGCCTCATACATAGTTATGGTGTTCAGTCAACCCCATTGTGCTAGATTATCATTGTCCTTACAAGAAGACAAATCCCCTCTTTGACAGATCTTGTTTTTAATCCTGCCGAGTGGGTAGCCATTCTCCTCACCAGAAAATTCTGTCACAGAATGAGATGACTAAATATCTACACGCATATATACATTTTTTTTTTTTACTACTGGACATTAGAGTCAAGTTAGATATACCAATTATAACTATTATTTATCATCAATGACAAAATATAGGGAGTATATGAAGAGGCATCAAGATCAGACTGAGGCCACATCTGTGTTGATCTGGCACTTCCACATTCTGAGAGAAAACAACAATGTTTGGTGATATCATGAGTTAGGTTGGCTCATTTACTGATATATGAACCCTTCCTGGTTTATTTAATATGAAATACAATTTTTACAGAACAAAAATTGACAATGAATTAATAAATAGGTAGCCATAGGTCTAATTTTGCACAAGAAATTAAAAGGTAAAAGATCAAGTTTATACTGGAGTCCAAAAGACAGGCATAAGAGGTCCAGTTTATACTGGAGTCCAAAAGACAGACATAAAAAGTCCAGTTTATACTGGAGTCCAAAAGATAGACATAAGAGGTCCAGTTTATACTGGAGTCCAAAAGACAGACATGAGAGGCCCAGTTTATACTGGAGTCCAAAAGATAGACATAAAAGGCCCAATTTATACTGGAGTCCAAAAGACAGACATAAGAGATCCAGTTTATACTGGAGTCCAAAAGACAGACATAAGAGGTCCAGTTGATACTGGAGTCCAAAAGACAGACATAAGAGGTCCAGTTGATACTGGAGTCCAAAAGACAGACATAAGAGGTCCAGTTGATACTGGAGTCCAAAAGACAGACAGACATAAAAGGTCCAGTTGATACTGAAGTTCAAAAGATAGACATAAAAGATCCAGCTTATACTGGAGTCCAAATGATACAGGGGCCCAACAATATTTTTCGGACACTTTGAAAAAAGTACTTCAAGGTGCTTACTAGTGCCAAAAACTTTTGAGATTGTAAGTACATAGTTGAGGAGTGAAAATCCACTACTAGTGTAATCATTTTTTTTAGTTTGGCTTTGATAATTTTAGTTTTTTGTGATTTTTGCAAAAACTTGCGCGACACTATTTTTCAGACATGACAAAAAATCCTATTTTATTAAGAGCTAAGTTTATGTATATGTTGCTGTATGCAAATTTTCTGCTTATACACTTAGCTGTCATCATTAGAATCAATTATCTGTTCTATTTTACTGGCAAAACAATTAAGTTTAATGAGGTAAAATGCATTCAAAAGAAGTCATTTGTTTGGCACGGAAGAAGTGGGATGATGGCCTCAGCATCAGAAGGATCGCCATGGATTTGAAGCTGTTGAAATCAATGGTCGAATACATGCTGAAAACAAACTCCAAGCGGAAAAAGAAGAGAGGACAGAAAAGATCAATTGACAAGAGGACTGAAAGGAGAATGAAGAGGACTGTGACACGGCTTTTGACATCTGGAGAAAAAGTTACAGCAAGAAAAGTGAAGGAGAAATGTGAATTGGATGTAAATGTCCAAACAGTACAAAGAACATTGCATAGGATTGGTTTGAAGTATGCAAAGGCTAAGAAAAAAATTACACTAACAAAGAAACACAAAGGAGCAAGACTGGAGTGTGCTAAAAGGTGATTAACAAAGCATGTTGACTTTAAGAAGGTTATATTTACTGATGAGAAGCGTTTCAAGTTTGATGGGCCCGATGGATGGTGTATTTGGTCAAGAAGGGGTGAGCCTGCTGTACTGAAAAAAATGACAGATGGGAGGAGGAGGAGTTATGGTTTGGTGTATGATCTTTGCTAATGGAAATATATGGTTGGAGTGGCTGAAAAGACGACAGAACAGTGAAAGCTACAAACAGTTGCTGGACGAGAAAACCCTACCAAGGATAAGAAGAGAGATCGGGAATGATTTCATTCTACAGCAAGACAATTGCAGCATCCATGTGTCAAAACTCATGAAAGAATGGACGGCTAAAGTGAATATGACTACTTTGGAATGGCCTGCAAAAAGCCCAGATCTAAATTTAATAGAAAATGTTTGGGAAATGCTTGCGCAATTTGTCTATAATGGACCTGGAATAACGAAAGAGGCTCAACTATGGGAACAGATACTAGATGCCAAAAAACAACTAATAGAAACACGTAGAGATGTTATTGTGCATATGTTTGATCATTATGAAGAGAGATTAATAAAAGTTATTGAGAAGAAAGGTGATATTACAGACTATTAACACTTTTTCAATGATGTCCAAAAATTAATGTCGGGTGTGTTTTGTAAAAAATGATGAAAAATAAATATTTTTCCTTACCTAATCAACTTTCTTCCATTTTTATTACAGGTATTGTCTTTATATGTTTATGCTATTCTATTGAAGGAATTTCGCCACTCTATGGTACTCGGAAAGTCGAATACTAAAGTGTCCGAAAAATATTGTCAGGCCCCTGTAGACATAAAATGTTCAGTTTATACTGGAGTCCAAATGATAGACATAAACGGTCCAGTTTATACTGGAGTTTAAAAGATAGACAATGTTTGGGTTTACACTTGAGTTTGCAATGATCTGCCTGGTTTCTTTTTAGTGGAGATCTTACTCTTCTGTAAAGCAAGCAATCAGTATATTCTCAGCTCTTCTGATAAGGCCAGATATTATGAGTTATTGAGGTAATAATAGTTCTACCCTGAAACTATAACTGACACCAGGCTTTCTGGGAGATCCTGCTACTGTTTTCACAATAAAAGTTATATGAATTCATGCCAATAATCTTAGTGCCTACAATATACACAGATTAAAAGTCTTGTAAGTAACCAGTATTGAAAAAGTATGTGTAATTAATCTGTTCTGTCATTTATTTGTTAGCCTCATCTGAAACTTTCTTTTAGTTTATTCAACTTGTGTACTGACTCTAAATGATTATGGATAATTTTGTTTATCAAGCAAAAACAGAACATAAGGATGAAGAACTACGAACAAATATTCCCAGAAAAAAGGTAACGGAATGCAGTGCTTGATGCTCCAGTTTTTAATTGGTTGCTTGCAGTTCATTAAATGGTTTTTGATTTTGAAAATATTCATTTGTTTTCTCTTTTTCAAATGTTCATTAAATAGTTTTTGCTTTTTAAAATATTACTTTCTGCTTTTGAAAATGTTTATTAAATGGTTGCCACTCTCAAAAATGGTCATTAGTTTTCACTTTTTAAAATTTTCACTAAATAATTTCCAATTTTGAAAATATTAAGTGAATGTTTCTGCTTTTGAAAATACTAATTTCCACTTTTGAACATGTTCACTAAATCATTTCCACTTTTTAAAGTGTACACTCCAGTGTTTAAAATATTCACTGAATCAATTCCGTTTTAGAAAATTTTTTTAAATAATTACCACTTTTTAAAACATTAGTTTCTGCTTTTGAAAATGTTATTAGTTTCCCTTTTTGAACATTTTTGAACGTTAAGTAGTTTCCATTATTAAAAATGTTTAGTGAATAGTTTTCACTTTTGAAAAAATATCTGTTGATTCGTTGTCATTCTACTTCTCTTTTTCTCTTCACCTTTCATAAATTTAATTTTTGCTAATGTATACTCATGATATACCATTAAAGTTTACTCCTATATTTTAAAACAAATTTTCTTATATTCGATTGCTAATGTCTGTCTAATTTGTTATCTTTTTTACCAATTTTTTAATCAGTTGTTGTCTTTATTTCAATCAAAATTATGTATAAACTGTCCAAAATTTATATTTTTGTTCAAGTGCTTTTAATAATCTCAGGCATTTTCAAGAACTTTTTTGTAAGAAACTAAAGAATGTAGCTCATCTGAATATTTTCCATGGAATTAGTAACAGAGCAGTGAGAGGCTTGAAATGTTTCACCTGTGAGAAAATGGTTGCAATAAAAATAAATTTAAGTATGGGTGGAATAATATTCCTTGTCCAAAGAAACACTATTTTTAAAAAAGTGCTCAATACAAAGTAGAGCTAATAATACTTATTCAGAAATTATATTATAATTTCTGAATAAATATAAAAATAAATTTATATAAATGTAAATAAATCATCACCTACAAGATTCAATAGACGTTTGTTAACCCCCATCAAGACAGGAAAGTAAAAACTAGGCAGCTCCAGCCCAGATATGGTGGTAGTACTCCATTTTCAGCCTGATCTAGCTTTTGTAAATGTAGAGAATAGCAGGAGGAATCAGGTACTTACTGGATTGGTACAAGGAACCAACCATTTTTGCAAAATCTTTTTAAAAAATGCTAAAATGTAGGCAATAATTTTTTTTTTACTATACTAATTGTTGTAATGCTGTCTTTATTTGAAACTAGCAGTATAGCCCGGAGTTGCTTGGGTGTAATGAAAGTGTTAAAACTAATTCATGGTCCTGAAGCTCAAACTCTTTGGATGTTAGTACAAAAGACTAAAAAGCAATAGTTGTTTCCAGTTAAAGTGAAACCGTAGACTGAAAGAAAAATGAATGAATGTAAGTCAAATTTTGATTTCCTGGTATCGATATCAAATAATTTCTTTTTGTCGTAAACTGAATAAATGGTATCATGGCTGAGACTAAGAACTACAATTATACTGACTTAGAGCCAAACCCAAAGCAAAAACTAAAATAAAAGTGCTGAAAAAATACAGACATACAGGCAGATAAACAGACACACACACACAAACATCTTGCCTTTTTATAAATTATCGATTTTCTGCACTATTGTAAGAACTGCAACCTTGAAACTTCTGAATATCATTTTTTATGTCTTTGTCTATGAGTGTATCAAATTTGATTAAAATCGGACCACTCCTTCTATAACCCAATTTTTTCGATTATCAATTTTTGATATTTATCGAGGGTATCTCCACACAAAACCTAGCTAAGAACACTTGCAGACACTTATAGTACAACTGTGTAAATTTTCAAGAAAATCGGTTGAGCCGTTTCGGAGTCTATTGGTAACAGACACACACACACACAGAGACAAAGTTCCATTTATAAATAAGTTTAGATTTGATTTAGATCGCCGAGAATTAGGAAGTCTCTGTTACCTAATTAGGAGGGAGAAATAAATTAAAGAGAGAGGGGACAAAAATTCAAGAGTCTAATGAAAACTCACACCCTAGCTAAGTTAATGTAAAGAAACTAAAGAAAAAAGACCCTAATCTACCCAGTTTTTGAGTAGGTTTAGTTCATAGGACAAAAATCCTTATGTCTAACCCTAACTGATGTCTAAATATTACTCCAGGTCATTTCACTCAGTACAGATGCAAAAGACTTACCTACCTTGTGCCAGATTTTGATGGATGGAGTTGTCCCCTTTCCATCCTTATCTTGACTTTAAGTTGATGCCTAAAGTACACGATCAGTTGGGAAGCAGTAAATTTCTCATCCCCATGAAATTCCTTCTGTAGCATCATCCACAATTCGCACAACACCTAGTAAGCAAAAGAACACATAGTGTTCAAACATTGTCAATGGTGGTACCACATTGCTACAAACAGAACTAACCTTGAGTGGAAAGAACTTTCTGTACTGCATGCAAACCATGAAGTTCTCAATTAATTTGCATAAAGGCGGGTACAACATGGGAGTGGAAGAAGGAATATTCAATGTCTCCTCTGCCTCACCACTGCAAATACACTCCGTCTAAGTTACTAGTCCCACTGAACAAAGTTTCTTGGAAAGACAGAAGGCCCTTCACAGCACTAGCCATGTGAGTGATGCCTCATCATTAGTGAGGGGCATTTCAACCCAGGTACCCAAGCTCATGGAGAGCAAAATTCCTGCTTTGTAAGACTTAGCACATCTGTCAGATTATCTTGAGTGCCCTCCCACAACTAGACCTGATATAATGCCTTACAGATTTTGGAGAGGCCAAATATCATCTGCAAGAATTTGGGAGTGTTTTGACATTCACAATAGAAGAAGCACTCATTTCAAGGTGAACAGCAGGCCTCCTTGCATGAATGCACACTTCTGAGGGATGGGAAGTTTTTATAGGCATCTTCTTTGCAGAATTTACCGTCACTATTGGATTACACACACATTCGGTTTATAAATGCTATGTGAATCATGTATCTATGGATTGAAATGCTAGGCATACACAGACTGCCTTCAGATGGGTGAAGGTCACATCTTGCTACATAACTTGAGGAGGCTTAGTGTCTCACAAGAGGGAGAACAGGACTCCTATTAACTTACATAGTATGGAAGATGGGAAAGGTAGCATGGAGAATTGATAAATGAGAATCAGGTACATGTGCAAAGCACAAACTTCTGCCTTCCTCTTTAAGGAAAAATCCTCACCGCCAAATCACAGATGAACAGCAACCTCAGCCTTCCACCAAACTTCTGACCTGTTCATTTCCAACTGAAGGCCAGGACCAAACTTGTACCACTTTGGTCAAGTATTCTGGCTATGCTGAAGATGTTTTGGCTTCTGCATTAAGGAGAGCTGAGTTGGGCATGTGGGAGAGAGTTTCACTTTGCAAGCCTTTACCCAGGATGGATGGGCTAATCAAGATACTCAGCATCTAGTTTGATAGGGTTGACCATCACTTTCTGGATGCTATACTTTTGTACCTGGATGTAACTTCTGTATGTGACCCTCAGTACGCTGTTGGAAGTAAGCAGAGTAAGATCAGATCTTTTTATATTGTCTTACTGCATTTGTAAGATGCTGTACTTTTGTACCTGGATCCAGAAAGTGATGGTCAAGCAAGATCAGATCTGCTGATGAAGCTCCAAGAATTCTGCAATATTGATGATTCATTTTGGTGTCAACTTCTAGCACAAGGAGCAGTTTATTGTCATAGTAGCAAGGAAGAACAGGAAGTATACTGAGTCTGACTCCGCAACACTGAGTATACTGTAGCTCTTGATAATGACTGAAATTGTTAATAGTACTTGAACAAAAACAGAACAAAAACATTAACTTTGGACTGTTTAACCACAAATTAAACTTGGATACACAAAAACTTATTTAAAAAGTGAAAAAATATCAGAAAATCATTGTCAATTGAATTTTTAAAAGATTGTTTAAATGAAATTCTCTGTAATTATCCTCTATTTTTGCATACACCTTAAACAGTTGGGATCTATATTTAACTAGAATTTTTATTTCTATGATTCTTTTTATCGAGATATCTTAATCAACTGATGCTTATAAATTTACTAGCATCATAACCCGGTGTTGCCCATGCAACTCAGAACATTTTTTAATTAGATGATTAATGCAGCGTGTTGCGATTTCCGAGAGCTTGTAGTCGCCGCCTCACTTTAAAACTCAGTTAAATAAAAAAATAATTATATAAAAAATTGTTGTTTAAAAATTGTTCAAAAATTCCATTAAAAAATCTATTTTCTTTTGTTTTTGCAAAAACATGACTTGATGCTTTGTGTGACATTGTAAACAACACTGCGTTTGTTTTTGTTTCAATATTACGGAGGAAAATATTTACATTTTTTGTTGACTAAATGAATTTCAGAAATTTTCGAAGAATATTTAAAAATGTAGACATTTAATTTTAGAGGAAAAAGTTACATTAATGCCACACAAATTACAAACAGTTGATTTCCTGCATGAAATATTTAACAAAAATAAACTTTATTTTTTTTAAATTTTATTTTCTGAAGTATGAAATATTAAATCTGAAAAAAAAGACTTAAATAATTAGATTAACCATTTGCATGTTTTTTTCTACATATTTTGTTTTTGTTTGAAAAAACACTTTTTTTTGTTAAATATTTTTTGTTTCAAAATTATGGGGAAAAATATTCACATTTTTTTGTTGACCAAATGAATTTTTAAAACGTTGAATTAAAAATTAAATATAATGGCTCATTTTTTTTAGTCACGTTTGACATGTGTGATTTGATTTCTGTGACGTAATCTAGCAACCATCTTAGATGTTTTATGGAGCAAATGTAAACAATCGGCTTCATTGGCCAAAAAGTGTGAATGGGAAAATTGCTGAACTTAAACTCAAAAGTTATGTGTCGACCTGGCTTCCCTGTAAATATGTGTCCCTAGAAAGTTTGAATGGAGAAGCTTAAAAAATGTAGGCATGCATAGATTACAGTCACACACAGATTGCCTTTTATATATATAGATAACAATAAACATTTCCTTTAATAATCAATAAATATTGTTTTATATGGATGCTGTAAAGGTGATTTGTTTTAATTATTCATTTTTTTACATTCTTTTTTAAATTCTTATTTTCCTTAGCAGTTTCTTTTCTTGCATTCATAAGTATAATTTAAGAAATATTTAGCAGTTTTGAACATTTGTATTTGCATCTCTTTTTCATTTTTCACTTTGCCCATTTTTAAATTTCTGCTTATTTTGTTTCTTAGTAAATAAACACATTGCTTTATATTTGCTTGCTAGAGTAGTGTATCCATTTTTGAATTATGACTGTTTTTTGTCATTTTATTAATCCCTTGTGCCTTTTTATCCAATCACAATGTTTTTTTAGCACTTCACTTTAATCAATTCTTTTTTTTTTTTCATGCTTTCAGGCTTTATTAGATTAATTTGTTTGTTTCTATTCTTTATTTTCATTTTTCTTCTGTGCACAATTTTGTGTTTCACATAATTTCATACTCATTTTGTTGTGTTCCCTGTGGAATATTTACTTCATCTTCAAGGTTTGTAACTTAATCCAAATAATAGATGAGAGTAAAATTGGCAAAATATTAATAAAACTTTCTCCAACATTTTTCTCGGTGAACATTTCCCAATTTTTATCCTTTCTCTATCATACGATATTTCATTACCGCTTAGAATAGAATCTGGTGTCTCTGGTGTGAAGAACATTTCAATTAAAATTTCTCTTAAGCGCATATTTCTATTTGATTGAGTGAAACTCCCACTTTTCAACATATCTCCTTTGATTACACAAATTTCTAGTTTTGAAGAAACTAATTCAAAGCCGTAATTTGTACAATCTATGAACTCAGATTGATCCGTTGATGTTTTTGTCCATTGTTCAAATTGATAATTATGCATTTTTGAAATAAGAGAGACAGAAAAGATGAGTTTCTTTTGAAATTATATTCAAATGCTTGAATCAGGAGTTAGGAGGAAAATTTGAAGCAGAGAAATTTTGCTTTCCTCAAAGTCCATATGATTTGCTCAGAATGTGGATTTAACATTCACAATCCCTGGCTTTTAATTAAACCTATATTAATGAAGGATTGTTACCTAAGTACACATTTTATTATATATATCTCCATATATATGAATATGTAACCAAATATTATAAGAGCTTGAAAAGCAAAAATAGAAACAGAAAAATCATATGGTATAACCCTCCTTTTAATCAATCAGTTAACTTCAAGCTAGGACATAAATTTCTTAAACTAATAGATAAGCATTTTCCTAAAAATAATCCTCTAAGCAAAATCTTCAATAAAAATACAATAAAACTAAGCTATAGCTGCTCCAACAATCTAGAAAACATAATTAAAGTACATAACAGCAAAATATTAAAAGCACACAACAAAAATAACTCCAACACTAATACCAGTCTGCCCCATAATAACAACCTCTGTAACTGTAGAAACCCAAACCAATGCCCCATGACCAATAAATGTTTAACAAAATCCCTGATATATATGTGTTCAATTTCATCCATGGAGAATCCTATAGACGAAAAAATATATATCGGAAATACCATGAATGTATTTAAAAAGCGATTTTACAATCACCTCTCAACCTTCAATAACAAAGGAAAGCAAAACATGACATCTCTCTCCAAATACTTTTGGAAGTTAAAAGAGGAAAATAAAATGCCTAAAGTTAAATGGAAAATCCTCAAACAAGCAAGAACAGCTAAATCAATAAAGGAACCATGTTTCATTTGTCTTCAAGAAAAAATTGAAATCATTAAATATATGAATAGCAACAAGCTTTTAAACCAGAGGCATGAAACCACAGTAAGCTGCAAGCACATTAAATAACTAACCTTACAATCATGCTAAAAATACTACAAAAGCCAGAGCTAGGACCCCCTAGAAATGACACACCTTCATTGTACTAACAACACTCCTACATACACCACAAACTGTGATCTAATTTTTTAAAAGAAAATTTTTTAAAAATTAAAAATTCTATAGAAAAAGTCGATTCCCTAAATTCTAAATTAAGGTTAAATATACAAAATTAGATTAATTATAGAAACTGTTCTTAAATACACACATTAAAATTTACCTATTACCTTAAATACAGACATACCTATTACCTATTCACCTATTACCTTAAATACAAATATTTAATCTCTCCTCCTACATAAAATTCTACCTATTACGCACCTATTACCGACTTACCTATTACCTTAAATTTTAACATTAAATTTAATCTCTTACATTAAATTTTACCACAAAATGTGATCTAATTAAAATTAAAAATTTAATAGAAAAAATCGATTTCCTAAATCTAAAATTAAGGTTAAATATATAAAATTAGAGAAATTATAAAAACTCTGCTTAAATAAAAAATATTTTGTACAAAATAAGCATTAAGTTCAATCACATCCCTCCCCACCCCTTACACCTCCCTACTCTGCTCTTCTAAGAAATCCAAAGGATATAGTCTAGTCACAAGATAATAAAAACTTACATTCTAACTGCTAATATTAAATCTGTCTACAAAACTCCCAGACACTCATTAATCAACTATATTCACTACCCACACCACTTTCTTCAAAATTCAAAGGACAATTCACAAGACTTATTCTCTTATCACAAACCTCCACCAACATCCCACACACAACTCACCAAATATAAGAAAAGAGGCTTTCCATTCCTGTCCACACCACCTGAGGAGACATTGTAGTTTCAATGTCAAAACAAATGTATGATTTGTAGTGGATATATAAAATTTTGTACATGTTCTAAAATATAATTTCAAATATATTTTTTTTTTTTTTTTTTTTTTTTAATCATTTCACCCCGAGCAAGGCAGAAACGCCACTGATGTGCAGGGGGTTACATAAGTGTAGAAAGATTAATTAGAAAAGAGTGAGGAGTACAAGCTAGTTAGAAAGGAACAATAGAAAACTGAGAAAGCAGGTGCAATGACAGGTACATGGGCGGAGAGAAAGGGAAGCTTATACAGGGGAGGGGAGAGAGAGCTAGAGGCCAGTGGTTAGTAGGTGAGTATTAACTTTGCTTTTAAATTTCTGGAGGTCGTAGCCGTCAGGAAAGCAAGAATACGGGAGTGAGTTCCACAGGCGGGAAGTGCGAGAGAGGAAGCTGCAGGGGTAGAATTGTCGTCTGCGTTTGGCTAACCTGACTGTGAATGGGTGGGACCCAGTTGCCAGTCTGGTTGAACGGGTAAACACCTGTTGAGGAGGCATCAGTGACTTAAGCTCATCCGAGCAGAAGCCATGAAAGTATTTATAGAAGAGACAGAGGGAGGCCACATTTCGACGATGGGAAAGTGGCTGCAGACGAGTCGCCAGATCAGTACCTATCACATTACAGACTCTCCTTTGGAGCTTGTCAAGAACACTGAGGAGAACGGCAGGGGCACCTGACCATAAATGGCAGCAGTACTCCATGCACGGACGGATGGTTGACTTGTATATATGCAGGATGGATTCAGGTGGAAAAAACATCCTGGATCGACATAGTGACCCAATCTTCTTAGCAGTAGATTTTGCTATGGATTCAATATAGTGCTTCCATTTGAGGTCTGAGGACAGGGTAAGTCCGAGGAGGCGTAGTGTATTACTCTCCGGGAGAATCATCTGGTCCATGCTTATGGGAGGCAGAAGAGGTTGCCTGTAATGGTTGACAGACAACAGCTTGGTCTTAGAGGAATTAAAGTTGACAAGCCACTTCTTGCCCCAGTTCACCACAGAGTGTAGATCCCGCTCAAGGTCAGCAGCGAGATTATGTCTGTCCGCCACGACAGGTTTCTTACTGGAGCGGGAGTATATTGTAGTGTCATCTGCGTAGATGCCTACTTGGGACCTGATCTCATCTGGGAGGTCGTTGATGAAAATAAGGAAGAGCGTTGGGCCCAGGATAGAGCCTTGTGGGACACCAGCATTCGTGCTGTAGGACGAAGAGGCACGCCCATTCAGAACGACCTTCATTTTGCGGTTATTTAAGAAAGATTGGATTAGGTCAAGCAGGCGACCGGTAATACCATAACCGCGTAGTTTGCATAGGAGGCCAGGGTGCCAAACCCTGTCGAAAGCCTTGGAGATATCCAGAGCAACCGCGCGAGCCTCGTCAGACTCATCAAGGGCCTGTAGCATGTACTCCGTTACAGTAGTTAGCAGGTCGGCTGTGGACCTGTCAAATCGGAATCCATATTGCCTGTCGGAGAACAGCTTGTGGGCGGTGAGATGATGAACTATTTCAGCATTTATTATAGCCTCGAACACTTTCCCGAATATTGGTAGGAGACTGATAGGGCGATAGTATATATATATATATATATATATTATGTCGCCAAGTATAAATGAATAACTCAACAACAGAATCAGAATATAAGTTGTATTCTGCGGAAAGACGGTTAGTATGTACAGAAGTGATTAGTAATATTTACAATAGAAAGATACAAGAGTCCAATCCGTCGTAAGAGGTGTGTATATGTGATTACTTCCGGTACGCCACCGGAAGTGTGACTAACTCTTCACTGACTCGCACTGACTCTTCAGTAACTCATTAGAGCCTCTCAAGTGACTCTCTACGTCTCCCTACAACTCTCTTGTAGAGAATCCACCATTGCTATATATAGCAATGGGAACAGTCCATTTGTAGTCAAATATGAGTGGCGCCCTAACAATATATATATATATATATATATATAGGAGAGAATGGAAACCTGTGAAGATGGAGAGGATAATCCAAAAGATTTTATCTAATTAATATAAATTATCAATTAGATAGAAAAAGAGAACTCAGTTGATGTTATCCAGAGCAAATATATTGAGAAGAAAACTCAACACAAAATTAAATGGTTATAAATCCAGAATTTAATTTCAACATTGTAAAGAAAAATCCTTTGAACAAGGTAAGTGTAAGGATTTTTCTTCACGCTGCTAAAAACAATTCTAGATTTATAACCATTTAATTATATGTTGAGTTTTCTTCTTAATATGTACTCTCTCTCTCACACACACACACACACACACACACACATGCACACACACACACACATACATTTGTTACTTGGACAAAGAAATTTTATGAGTTATCAGCCATTTGCAGGTGGTAAGAATAATACCAGTGATTTTATATACCTTGAGAGCTGTTTGTGCAACTTGATGACCAACCAGAGTGGACCTTATATTGTGCATGCATAATCAGACACTCTACTATGTGGTTACTTGATTGATAGTGAGATGCTATCGACTAAACTTGTGTACTGTGTGCCAGTCACATTTCTGTGCAGGATTTCTTAGCAAAACATTTCAATCTGTCAGCACCCCACTCCCATATAGAGTTCAGATTTGTCTCCTAGTAACGGCTGTTTCTTTCTCTGCCCAAGGCTAAAACCACCATTGTAAAGGAGAATTTAAATCAGGAGGGATATTAAGATCAACAAACAGTAACATGGCAGTTAATAGCAATCCTGAATGATTATTTGGTAGCGTGTTTTGATAGGTGGTAGGGACACTTGGAAAAGTGTGACTGGTCCCATGGCTTATATCCACATCACATTGAAACACTGATTACCATACAATCACCAAAATTAAGCAATGTGAAGCCTGGTCAGTATCTAGATGGGTGACCATTTGGGAATACCAGCTGCTGTATATGTGGTGGTATAATGGATAATGGCTTGGAATTGTTAGAGCCAAGTTCCAATTTCAGTTGGGTTCATTGTATTCATTTATATTCAAATGCACTTGGGAAATGTATGAAACCACTTCTTCTCCCCCACTATGGATTAAGTAGTAAGAGTTGTATCACTAAATCAATATTATCTCAAAAACAATTCATACTATCTAAAATTGTTTTCTGGCTTTAAATACCCTGCAAAATATAGATAAGCATAGAAAATGAAAAAAAAATGATTCTAAGGTGAGTATTTGAAAAAGGTGGACTAAGGCAGTATTGCTCAAGGAAGGCCATTTTGTCATTGATATGAACTAACTCTTTTGCCAACTGACCTTGCATGTCTGTATATATTATTTGGGTTTACAGCAGGGTTGGAGAGGCTAGTTGTCTTGTATTGACAGCTGTTTGGTATGATGAATTTGGGGCAGTGTTTTTTTTAAATGGATGATAGCATTAAGCAAAGGTTATAAAAATCGATATTCATTTTTATATATTGTGATAATGAATCAGAATTACGAGCTAAATAATCTGTAGAGTTTGTTTAATGTGTGTTTTATTTTTCTTAAACTTGCTAAATTTTGTTTTGTGAGGATTTTTCTTTATGATAAACAGAATCTGCATTCACTTGGAAGAACTGAATTAAAGAAAAAAGTCAAACCAGTTGTGGATCCACCATTTTCAAAGGTAAGTTTTTAAGAAACGATTATTTATTTATTTATTTATTGTACAAATTAGTCTTTGATTCTTGTTTCCTCTTGTTAAAGACTTTTAACAAACATTAAATATTATTAAAAAAGAAATATTTCATATGTAGAAACCTTAACTATAAATAGCACATTATCAATAAAATTTAATTCAAATCTCCTAAATATATTTCAGCACTAAAAAAAAAAAGCACTAAAAGAAAAAATAATACAAACTGATGCATACGGATGTGATAATTGAAAAAAGCTGATAAAATCTAAATCCAAATAATTGTGATTAGCGCAGCCCAAGCAGTAAAATTATAAAGCGTAAAATTAATTGGACAGTCAAATTGCTAGTTGTACTAATTGGATAACCTGTAAATTATTTGGTTGTAACAAATAGATAACTTACCAATGCTTGCCACCCCCCGCCTAAGTAATTTTGCGTCTATGATGAGGGTAGGGGATGTACACCCTTCCAGCAACCTTAATTATCCCCAACTCCTAATAGATCTTTTAGTTCTCATCAGTCTTTGAGATAGAAATCACACGAACGGCAGTCAAAACGAGGGAAAATTTACTCGCCACAAAATCATTTTTCTCAACCGACTCCATTTTCTTAATAGTCACCTTACGTAAACATAGCGTGAATTGCTGACGAAAAACAAAAAACAAAATTTTAATTAAAATTTCAAATGTGTTAAAAAGGATTTTAAAATTTTAAAAAAATAATAACAACAAAATTTGATCTTTCCTATTAATAATAGCATAAACATTTCAATGATGAAACTTTGTTTTTATTAAGTTTGAGCCCTTTTAAATTCGTAGTTTTTTTTCTTCTGTTTGACTACAACCTCCATCTCACAGATGGTAAAAAAATAACAAATCTCATTTTCTCAACAATTTCCTTTAAAAAAATTACTTGTATAATTTGTTTTTCAGTGCGTGGTTGAAAGAAGTATGCATATTTTTTTTTTCTTTCTTTCAAATGTTCATTTTTACTTTTCATAAGCTGAGAGAAAATATAGATGTTGAGTCAAGGATAATATTTTTCCAAATGAGTTTCTAAAAATCTGTGAGCGTCTTTAATCTGGGCGACAGAGACATTTTGGATTCACTCTGAAAGCGTTAACTAAATGAATGTTTACACTGACCGGGAGGATAAAAGCTTGTCAATCTAAATTCCATTTGTCAGATCTTGCTTTGATGATTGCGGGATGTCACTGTTTTTTGTTTAACCACATATTTCAACGTAAATCAGGCAATATCAATGATATTATTGTAGGTCATTTTAAGTAACTTGTGAATCTTCAATGGCATACTTTTGGGTTGTAAAAGGAATCAGATTTTCTTTTTCTATATTTGAAGAGACACATTTCATTGCAAGATTTTTAATCACCCAATTAAGTTTTTAATCAACTGAGTCAATCAGGCGAGTAAAATCTCAAAGGCTGGTTCTCATATATAAGAGCAAGCTTGTTTTGGTACTTTAGGTTTTTGGCTAGTACAATGTTTCTGACCCCAAGAAGAGGGTATCATGTCTGTATCATCTTTCCTGGGTTGTCTGTCTTCTCATTAGATTGTTGGAGAAAGACATTTTCTTGGTTTTTGCATTATCTACCCCAAAAATCCAGGATTCAAACTGAGTAACTTTGAAATAGGCTAACCTACTGGCAGGTGAATAATATTGGGGCTATTGTATTTCTATTTTGTGAATGACTTCTAGACCGTGCAGTAATCTTGATACCATGATGAAGAGTAGTGTTATGATTGTATCTCCAGACAATTCAGTCCAGTTTATTTATGCATGAATCTCCTGTGGGTGTGTCTCACTATCTAGTCTTTTACCAAACACACTATTATCAACACATGAACTCAATTAAAATGGACAAACCAGCAAACCTTACTGCAAAAAAAGGGTAAATTTTTGTTTTGTTCCCCAAAGGCCTTTACCTCCTTCAAATCTTTCCAAAACATTCCTATTTCCATGCAAATGTATATGCTGAACTCAAATCGATAATTGTTTATTGAAGAAACCTACCTTTGTTTTTCATATTATCGAGCAGAAAAATATGGAGCTTCTTGTTGCTGTTTATCACAACCCCTAACCATGGTTCAAAAATGTTATTCACTGGAGACTGACTTCACGCGTAGTTTTTTGATTTTTCGGTCTTTTTACTTCATTTTTTCAATTACTACACAGAAAATGTGTTCCAAAACCAAACAAATCGCACAGTAATTGCTCAAAGTGTGTAAATCGGCCGAAATAAGTATCCTACTCGTCAAGTCATTCAGTGGTGAATCAGATATGAAAACAGTGGTAAGGGGTGAGATATAGTCCAATTTATTTCTGGTTGATAACATGAGAAAAAGGTAAGTTTCTTCAATAAACAATTATTGATTTGAGTTCAGCATATACATTTGCACAGAATTAAGGATGTTTTAGAAAGTTTTGACAGGGTAAAGGCCTTTGGGGAACAAAACAAAAATTTACCAAAAAAAGTTAGACCCCCTTCCCCCAGTTATACCGTCTCTAATGACAATGTAAGGAGTTTATGTTTCAACTTTTCAGAAATGGAACTCCATCTTTATGAGGCCAAACCTGACCTCCTATTTCTGTCTGAAGCTGGTATCAGTAACTCAAACCCAGTGTAGAAGCTCACAATTCCAGGCTACTCACCCACAGTGAATAAACGCAACAACCTAAATCTCCATGACCACAGACATGGTGTCTACATTAAGGACAGGTTTCTTTGCAGCAGAGATGCAAAAAACAAGGACCCTGGTCTCCCATGGACTCATTTCAAATTGTAATAAACTACTGAGGGCCTTATAAAAACCAGAATAAATTGTAATTAAAATGTGGAATATCTACTTTACATGAGGGTCATTCAATAAATAAGGTAAATTTTTTGGTATAAGGACTTCTAATACAGATAGGGATGTGCGTTGTGGTGCAGTGGATATCAGCTCGGAACAAGAAATCGGGGAGCTGAGTTCAAATTCCAGTTGAATTCATTGCATTCACTTATGCGCCAATACCCTTGGGAAAGGTATTAATCAGTCTCTTCCTTCCAGTTATGGGTTAAATAACAGGATAGATTGGGTTCTATAGCATTGGCTGGCAACCAGTCTACCGCAGAAAGCAATGGCAACCTACTGCGGGATAATCTTTTGCCCAGTCAGTCATGTTGATGAGTAGACAAGGTCATCATGGACAATTTTGTGTGCTGTCCCAACAGATAGGCTCAAAGCCCTTGTGATGTCATTCACTGTCACCCTTCTGTCAGACTGAATGAGGTCATTGACTGATTTGATCACCTCAGGAGACCTCACTTCTGTAGGCCTCCTAGGCCTGTCTTTATTCTCAACACTGCTCCATCCTTCTTTAAACTATTTAGCCCACTTGTAGATATTGTTTTGGCTGAAACATGTGGCACCATACACAGTTGACATTCTCCTATGAATTTCAACTGGTTTGAACCCTTCAGTAACCAAAATCTTGATAACTGACCTCTGTTCAATCCTGGAGCATTCTTCTTGGTCAGCCATCTTTGTTAATCTCCAAAACTCTCAAAGTTTTTTTCAATCTGCAAAAAAAATTAAATCCCTTTGAAAAAGAAGTAAAGGAAAAAAATTTTAAAAAAGTAAGCTTCTATCTGTATTAGAAGTTCTTATACCGAAAAATTCACCTTATTTATTGAATGACCCTGTAGAAGTCCTTATATCGAAAGATTCACCTTATTTATTGAATGACCCTCGTAGAAGTCCTTATACCGAAAGATTCACCTTATTTATAGAATGATCCTTGTAGAAGTCCTTATACCGAAAGATTCACCTTATTTATTGAATGACCATCGTAGAAGTCCTTATACTGAAAAATTCACCTTATTTATTGAATGACCCTCGTAGAAGTCCTTATACCGAAAAATTCACCTTATTTATTGAATGACCCTTGTATATATCTAATGAGTGAAAATTTTCCAGCCAAGTTGTAAACATTTATATTCATATGCAGTTTTTAAAAAAGTAATGGATTTCTTCTTTTATTAATCTGACATATTTTATTGCATTAAACATTAATTTAGTGGATACTCATATTTGAACAAATGCAGCATTTATTAATTAAGCAGTATAATTATTTATATTTGTCTACTAGCCTGAATATTCAAGAAATCTAATTGAAGGAAAATAGACAAATATACCGTTTGATAAATAAACAGAGCATCTACTCAAATATGAGTATCCACTAGAATAATGTTTAAAGCAATAAAATAAGCTGGATTAAAAAATCCGTTGCTTCTTTAGAAATTGCTTTTTTTACATTTGGATACAAAACAGAACAGATATAAAATTTCAAGATTCTATGATGAGAAGGATTTCCTTTAAAAACACTATGCGGCCTTGCTTGATTGGCTTAAGTTATTTGTGGCTGAGTCGGCCTAAAGCACATCAGATCTAATAACAGTTTCTCCTACCAAAGGTGGAGCCACATGTTCAAATAATGCTAGAGGGAGCATATTTTTTTTAATAAGATTTCTCACATATTCAGGCTGGTAGATTAAAATAGATAAATTTACCATTTAATAAATAAATAGAACGTGTACTCAAATGAGTATCCACAAAAATAATGTTTAAAGTGATGAAATTCATACATATTTCAGTTTATTAAATTCAAATTTACTTCATTGATTTCAGCAGGTGGAAATGCCATCCCTCTTTTGTTTTTCAATGAATTTACAAGAAATTGCTCCCAATATAAACAAAGTAAGTATATTTATATTTGACGTTTGATTTTAAGGTTTAAGTGGCATATTAATCTGTTCAAATAATAATACTACAAAGCTAGAAACAGATCAGAGAACAACATAATTATTACATGATAATATTACTGATTTCCTTTCATTTATAATTTGAATTTCTCTATTTAGTAATAAGTCATTTAATTACATTTGAATTTAAATACCTATACCACTGAAAATAGAACAGTATTACTCCCACCATTGCACCTATCCATGGGTGATATACATATAATAGTGTTAGTAATTAATCACAGTCACAATTTGTCTAGTAAATAAACTCCCAATACAGTTTGTTTGCATTTTTACAACATTTTTATGTAATGTTGTCTAAGTTGATCAGTGAGTATTGATCTCGATCTGCTTTGCTTCCCTCTTTGAGGAAAGGAAGTCATTTGGCATAGGTTTGTGTAGATGATCTGGCATTTTTGAGTTGACTGATCGCAACCTGTTGCAAAGTCTCATATTTATCTATTTTCAGTAGATATAATCTGAAAGGTTTTTGAATTTACTAAAACCAACAATGACTATTTGAAAATTCTCTTTTATAACTTGTGAACTATTTTCTACTACATCTCCCAATTTTTAATATTATTTTTTAGATTTTATTTTTGATAGCTTTCGTCTATAACCCATTATTCATACACTCCGCAAATGCATGTTTGTATTTTGTGTGATTTTTTGACATGCCTCTGAAATATTTACATACCACTTATTTTAATGATTAAACATTGAATATTACTATATATATTCCAAGACCTTCTAATAAGTGCCTGAAAGTACAGAAAGTACCATATGTGCTATTGTAGCATTGTGTTTGTAACACAAGGTGGAATAAGGTTAAGGATTAAGAAGTAAAAAAAAGATCTAATACAGCCACGCAAGTTATTGGAAATATATTGTATTTCTGAAATATGATATATTTAACAGGGTCAGTTCATGATCACAAAAAAAAAAAAAAGAAAGAAAGCAAAGTGGGTATTTTTCATCAAATGAAAGTGAGAATTTTGAGATTTACTGGTAAAAAAAGAGATTCTCCTTGCCAAGTTCTTTAGTGATAATCTTTGGATTGGTAGCAACACATAATGAGGAAGGAGGGCTTGGAGAATCTAATATGCAGGGGATGGATAGAAAGAAAGACAGGGGAAAGCTATGCAAGACATACTTGATGGGCTTTAACAAGTGGATGTTGGAACAGGGTTTGAGAGAGACAGCTGGAGGAAAAGTGCTAAGAGTGACAAGGGATAGGGGTAAGTGGAGGTCCGTGGTCACCTACATCCTGAAAGGATACGGCACATAAAGAAAGAAGAAGAAGTGAGTAGATTGTCTCCAAAAAGCTGGGGTAGGAAAGTCCTTTCAGTCATTTTCACCCTCTCCATCACTGACAAGTAGTCAGCAAAATTTCTTTACTGGGGAAATAAAAACAGTCAATACAGATCATGTGTTGTGCTGTTTATTACTACAATAAATCCTTTCTTCTGATGAAAAGACAGCTGATTTGATTTTCAGTAAACAGAGACTGGGCAACTACTGGTGTATTGGCTTGAAAGCGCTAAACTAAATTTAATAGTTACTCCCATCATTTTGTTAATGTTTGATTGATACTGCAACCAATTAACAAGAGCCTTTCTTTTTATTTACTGATATGCATCCACTTTTTATTTAAATATATATATATATATATATTACTTTTAATATTACTGTATCTTGAAGTTAGGCCAAGTACAAGTACTGGTAGTCTACAGCACATGAGTAAGTATTAGTCGACCAGATAACCCAACTTTGCATATAAGGCCTAGAAGATAGTCTGAGTCATTTTCGAAGAAAAGTGTGTGTAGGGGTGGGAGAGTTATGTGCCATCACATTTGTTAATTCAGAGCTATAAAATGGGAAAGTGGTAGGCATTTAGGTCTTTTTATATAATTATGAATAGCGCAAGTGGTAGGGATTTATTTTGCTAAGAGTGGAGCCACAATTACAAGCCAATCTCCTCAAAGTATAAATTACTTCAATAGATATTTCAGCAATTAAATCTTTCAAAATTACTTGTATATGAATAGAACTCTCACTTGGTTCCTGGTAACCAAATCCAGAATTTCTTGTTTATGACACCTTGGCACTTCTCTTTCACTTTGAGAGCTCACATATCAAGAGCTGACGGGTTGTTGTACAATTGACAGTTATCAGGTAGCTTTTCCTTTTAAACTGTATTTAAACTGCAACTCATTTTATTTAAGTGCAGTCTGAGTGAAATGAGTTTTTTCTCTTTCATGCCACAAAGCATCTTCCATAATTTACCTTAACTTTTCAGTTAGCCTGATGAATATTTATGAGTGTTCTAAAATTTAAAAATTTTGAAAAAATAATTTTTACTTTTATTTTTAAACACTTTTAGCAAAATAAAATTTTTCTTTTTGTCTTTATTTTCACTACTTCACTATATAAAAAACACACCAGTAAAAATTATTGTCACCTTAATTTTACTCGTCAATGTCCTCTTAGATGTAAAATTAGTGTTATTAAAAATTTCCTTACAAGAGTGTACGAGAATTCATCCACTTGCCTGCTTTACTTTAAAGAACTTAATAACAAGAAAAGAATGCTTGTGAATAATAGCTTTCCTAACCATCTCACAGACTACCATATTAGATGTTTTCTTTCTAACATAACCAATAGCAACAACAAAAATATGGAAAAAAAACAATAAAATTAATATTTTCTACAAAAATCAAATGCATAGCAATTATAAACAGGATGAATCTTGACTTCGAAAAATCATCTGAAAATATGCAACTCCTGTTGATTTAAACAAAAAAACTAATTATCTATGACACAAAATTTAAAATGGCTATCCCATCATCAAAACTAACAATTCACCTGCAAGATTTAAACTATAGAGAACAAATATTATTTATGAATTTATATGTACAATTTCCTGTTATTGGCTAGTTTAATGTTATCAATAACAGGAAATTGTATGTTTCCCAACATTTACACAAATGTAGTGGAGGTAAATTCAGAGTAATGCTTATCTACCAAAGTGCAGATTATGACACACTCATGATGTAGGAAGAAATATTTGTAAATCAATACAAGCCTTCCACATGAAAAACTTAAGACACACACATAGACACACTAAATTCAAATTCGCCAAAAAAATTTTGTGCAAAAAATAGTAAAAAAGGACTAGATGACCCATACAGTAGAATTGAGTCAAAATCACTGAAAACAATTTTGAAGTATAAAGACAAAATCAAATTTTGCAAGTCAGTGTAAAAATTTTTATGGCCAACGAAATGTGACTGACTTCCAAAACAAAAGAGATTTAACGTGCGAGGGTGACAAAAGCCAACAAACAAACAAGCAGCACACATATGAACTTTCTGACCTGCTCACCACTTATCTATATATACACAATATTTTGGCCATCAAAAAGCAAACAGATCTTGATATGTAAAGTCACAAGTTTATTTACCTGAAAAAAGTCAAGTTTAGATTTTAAACACATGTAGTGATGCAAATACCATTATGGACACTTAATATATCATACATAAAGCAAGTAATATTAATAATAATAACAACAATAAATCTACACTTTAAACAAAACATTCACAGTTTCTCACACTTTCTTCTTCTATACCAATTTTCTCTCTTTGGAACAACTCCTGTTCCTGTTTTTAATATATATATATATATATATATATATATATATATATATATAATATTAAGAATACATCAATGTTTTAATGTATCCTACTCATAACATCACAGGTTATATCAACTACTTGATATACATTTTCAAAATTGCAACTTACGATTTATTAACTAAATATGTCTGGTACGTATATAAACAGTTTGCTTGACAATCTTATTTAAATGATAAACATTGAAGGCATTTCTCTTTTATCAAATATCTGAATATTTCCTTTCAGAGTGGAAAACGTCTGGCTCATGAGAAAAATCTAAAAATGAAGGAGAGAAAAAGAATGATATTTACAAAAAAGCTACACAAAATGTATCAACTTGCAATGGCCCACCAAGCTACTTTTTCCAGGTAAGCATCTTTTTGGATAAATAATCATTTGAAATTAAAAACTTAATATTTTCATGACTATAAAAAACACCTGGTTCTATCAGGTCTGACTTACACAGCTAGGACCTGCCCTACCACTTACATAGTAGCTAACACCCCATACTCTCTCTGTATTCCATCAGTGACAAGTAAGTTCCACTCAAACAGATTCTTCTGCCCTATAGAAAAAACTCCCAAAAGAATGTTTCTTTGAAGATATGCCACAGACAGGTCAATTTTCTTTTAAATTTAATTTAGCAAATATATCCTTTGTATCTCCTACAGAAGGTAGCAGAAGAAAGTAACAAGAAAGGACTAGAAATAAACTGCACGAAAACCGAATACATGGTCATCAGTAAAAAGGGCAGCCCAATATGCCAAATACAGGTCGGGGATACTAGAGTCAAATAAGACATGGAAAGGAAACTACAAGACCTCCTACAGAAGGTAGCAGAAGAAAGTAACAAGAAAGGACTAGAAATAAACTGCACGAAAACCGAATACATGGTCATCAGTAAAAAGGGCAGCCCAATATGCCAAATACAGGTCGGGGATACTAGAGTCAAATAAGACATGGAAAGGAAACTACAAGACCTCCTACAGAAGGTAGCAGAAGAAAGTAACAAGAAAGGACTAGAAATAAACTGCACGAAAACCGAATACATGGTCATCCGTAAAAAGGGCAGCCCAATATGCCAAATACAGGTCGGGGATACTAGAGTCAAATAAGACATGGAAAGGAAACTACAAGACCTCCTACAGAAGGTAGCAGAAGAAAGTAACAAGAAAGGACTAGAAATAAACTGCACGAAAACCGAATACATGGTCATCAGTAAAAAGAGCAGCCCAAAATGCCAAATACAGGTCGGGGATACCAGAATCAAGCAGCTACAAAAATTTAAATACCTGGGAAGCATTATAACAGAAGACGGAAAGTGTGACACAGAGATCCGAAGGCGAATTGGCATGGTGAAGGAAGCATTCCAGAAGTTGAGTAAAGTATTAAGAAACAGGATAATTTCGCTAAAAACTAGAAAGAGAGTACTGGATTGCTACATGCTGTCAATATGGCAGTGAATGATGGACAATACCATCAAAGATGAAGAAAAAACTTGAACAACTGAAATGTGGTTCTACTGAAGGATACTGTGAATATCATGGATCGAGCATCTGAGAAATGATGAGATCTTGGAAATGATGGAAACAAAAAGGAAATTAATACTGAGCATCAGGAAGAGACAGCTGAAGTTCCTGGGATACGCAATGAGGAAGGAGGGCCTGGAGAATCTGATACTAACAGGCCAGATAGAAGGAAAAGGAGACAGGGGAAAGCAACAGATAACATATTTGAAGGATCTAATCAGGTGAATGACGGAACGAGGATTGCATGGTGTAACAGGAGAAGGCATGCTCAGAGCCACCAAGGATAGGGATAAGTGGAAGGCCATGATCGCCTACGTCCTGAAGGGACAGGGCACATAGAAGAAGAAGAAGAAGAAGAAGTTGCTAGGGAATTTGTATGTGGGAAGAGGCAGTCATTCAACCCTGTCAAAAGATCTGCACCTAAACAAATCTAGTTATTTTCCTTTCCAATATAAACCACTGACATGGCCCATTCAGAGTAATCTATTTTTCAATAATTCTGCAGTTTTCTAACCTATCGAGTTCAGTGTTAATAGCTAGCAATGTAGCAAAAGGTATATATATATTTCTTTTTGGCTTAAAAACTGGTATCACATTTTCTTTTAGTTTAAAAAATGCTTTTGACTTTGTACATTTTCCCAACTCATCTGAGAAAATATTTGGGAATTTATTTTTTAGTTTACTCAGTGTTTCTTTAGCCATAACATTTTCTTCTGAGGAACAATGAACTTTTCCAGAGAATGAATTAATCAGCCAATTTCTATAGTTCAAATAATTCTAGCCAATTGACACCTAGTAAGGTGTAATTTGAGTTGGAAGTTTTTAATAGGTAAACATCTGCTTTTTTAGTTTTAACCACAATAGCAACATTACATGTAATTTTCCCCAGAAAAATCAATTTCTTGCCTGATATTTCTCTTGCAACTTTGTTGTTTTTTGCAAGTTATGCTTGCTAATTCTTTTACAAGTTTATTCATGTATAATTGTTTGGCAGACCGGCTGCAGCCACTCTCACACCGGCGTGATGTGGCTTCCCTGTGCCTCTTCTACAAGTACTTTCATGGCTTCTGCTCCGATGTGCTTAGATCACTGGTGCCGCCTAAGCATGAATGTACACGAGATACTAGATTAGCAACTAGGTCCCACCCTTTTACAGTTAAACAAATAAGATGTAACCGTAAATTCTACTCCAACAGCTTCTTTTCTCACGCTTCCTGCCTGTGGAACTCCCTTCCACAAGTCTGCTTTCCTGACAGTTACAATCTCCAGGTGTTTAAATGTAGGGTCAATAGACACCTCCTATCACACTAACTCCCAACTATTCTCACAACACTCTCATCTACCCAACCCTCATTCTCGGTATCCTTACCCGCCTATCACCCACCCTCTGTCATTTCCTATATTTAATCAGCCTTTCTCCACTCTACGTAGCCCCCTGCACAGTAGTGGCAGTGACATGCCTTGCTCGGGGTGAAACGCTTATAAAAAAAAAAAAAAAAAAACAAGTATCCAACTAAAAGCTTACTGTAGCATTATTCAATTTTGCCTGTAACAAATTTTCTTTTGTCTAAACTTTCCAGTTTTTTGCTGATAGCACTACTTTCAACCAATTAGTTTGTGTATTTTTTCAACTTGCAGTAGCAAGTGACTTATTTTTGCACAATTAAAACACTTTTTAGTTTTAAAATGGACAGTCCTTTCTGAAATGAAGCATACCACAGCCATAGCATAGGTTAAGTTTTGCAATATTTTATTTCAGATTTTTACTTTTGTTAGTATTGTCTTATTTCTAGTGCTTTTTTTAGACTACTTTTATTTTCAATTTTCACTATAACATGCCTTAAGCGGACAATTTTTTTGGCCCTCTTCAGCAACATGGTTAACTTCAAACTCTGTTCAAGTTTAGTAAGAATTTGAAAGTATATTTCCCTATTGTTGCTTCATGTTAAACCTTTAACAAAGATTAGACATTTAAATTTGTCTGGAGAAAGTTCATCCAGTTTAAATTTCTCTCACTCATGGTTGACTTTATCAGCATATGAGACAAAGTCTTCATCTTTTTCCTTAGTAAGGTTCATGCACTGCCAACATGTATAAAAAAGTGAATTCTTTTCACCAAAAACTTTTGATAACAACAACAGTTTTCTAAATGACACTTTTCCTAGAGTATTCAGCAGAATGAAATTCAGAACATTTTTCACATTCAGCAGGGCACAATTTTTGTAACAGAAGACATACTTTATTTTTATCTGACCATTCTTGACATTTTTCTTTGAAAATGGCCTTGTACCTTATGAAGTATGATAGGAATGTAATGTTTTCTTCTGGAACATACTTAAATTCACTAATTGAATTAGCAACTGAGTTCAGCAAAAATGAATTTGACCTATTCTTTGTTTTTCTAGGATTGCCTTTATATGTTCTTGCATTTGTTGTAATAGTGTCTTCTGGAATTCTTGCTGTTGCTGACTAATTGACTTTAATACTTCCATAGTGTATTATGTTTACACAACTTGGAAGAAAAAGTTTTTTTTTCTTTTTCATATGAGTTCAATTTCTGTGTCACCATTGTTATGTTAGGTGAGAGAGAAGCAAAAATAAGTTTTTTCTTTTTCTGTGTGAGTTTGAATCCTCATCGCCACTGTTTTGTCTGCTTTGTGTTGAACAAAGATAACACAATCAAGAAATTTATTGTTGCTTGAAGTCAACTTAGCCTTGCTGAAATCTGTAGTAGTATATGGAGTTCACTTATGGCTAACAGTCTTGTAGCTGTTACATAACTGTTTCCTGTCTTCTCCGACAATTATTGGCATTAGTATTATACCATTCGAGTGAGTTCATGCCACATCAGATTTATATGAATTTCTAAGTTGTTTCAACTTGATTCTGTAGGTAAGCATTAGTTGGATTTATACTTGATTCTATAATTTGGGTTTATACTTGATTCTGTATGTAAACATCAGTCAGATTTATACAAGTATATAGGTTGTGTTTCTACTTGATTCTGTTGGTAAATATTGGTTGGATTTATACTTGAGTCTATAATTTGGGTTTATACTTGATTCTGTATGTAAACATCAGTCAGATTTATACAAGTATATAGGTTGTGTTTCTACTTGATTCTGTTGGTAAACATTGGTTGGATTTATACTTAAGTCTATAATTTGGGTTTATACTTGATTCTGTATGAAAACATTGGTCAGATTTATACAAGTATATAGGTTGTGTTTCTACTTGATTCTGTTGGTAAACATTGGTTGGATTTATACTTGAGTCTGTAGGTTGGGTTTACACTTAAATCTTTAGGTAAACATTGGTTTGCCTTTTGTTTTCAATCATCCATCTAAAATGTAGACCATTTTTTGTGCTGCTGAGAGTTACTTTTCTGCAGTGGATACAGTTAGTGGTAATAGGGCCGTATAGAAATGTGATCCCATTAATCATCTCACAGTATCTGATGAATTCTATGATTGAAAATCAGAAACATACTTTATATGTAAGCATAGTTTATTTTTTATTTAGAAGTGCAGAGTGATTTTATGGTCAGCAATATGTAATATGAATTTGGTGAGGAGAATTCAAATTCCAACTCAGATAAGTTTGTGTTCACTTCCTACTAATTTCCCTTGGAAAGACAGAAATCAGTCTCTTCTTTCACTCCAGATATGGGTTAAATAGCTGGGCAGATCAGGCACTGTAGCATTGATTGGTAAACAAGCTTAGAGGAGGATAACTTTGAATTCAAAATCAGATGTTGAATCCCCTTCACTCTCTTAACTATGATTAAAAATGAGGGTGCTGCACCCGAGTATAGGAATAGATTATACTAAGGGAAGGTTCCGGGTAGAATTCTCTTTCAAATCTGTAGGCTAAGCTACATTAGTATGAGAACTACACTTACTATCATTGAAATCTGTGGGATAAAGACAAAAGTGGGTTTTCTTTTTTTAGTGAGCAAAGCTTGATGATGATAATGAACATTTAGATATTCATAACACTTAATGTTGGAGTTGATTGATTTGTTTTTTTATGAGTTATCAATCTGTTATCGTTTATTTAAAGCCAAAACATATTTCGAATTGTAAGAATAATTTTTTTTGCGTGTGGATATTGCATTGACAATCTTCCCAGAATAACAATGATTTTTCCAGCTACAAGGCATACTATTTAACTCACAGTTTTTTCATCCCTTTCTCAAGGATATTTGTGTATAAGCAAATCTAATGAACCTGACCAGAATTCGAACTTCAGAGTTGCATTACCTCATTACCTGCACAAGGCTAGAGACCCCTGTTTACTCTACTATTTTACTTATAGCAGAGAAGAGACGAATTCATGCCTTTTCCAAGAGCATGAATACAAAAAGGAACACAACAAACTAGACGAGAATTTGAACTTTGTTTTCTGATAACCATCATGCTTTGTCCACCTTTGTAAATACATGAATATATTTAATATTAATGGTTGAAAATTGCTGGATAGAAAACTCCCGTAGATTTTACCTGCTATGATAATCAAAATTCAAATGTTGGTGTTAATTTAAACTTCATCACTGGTTGCTAGCATTTGCAACAAAGTTGCTACCATTTCAGCCACTGAGCAAATATTCTTTAAAATTTTGACTTTCTGTTCTTTTAGTTCAAAATATGTGTTCTATATATGTGTTCTATATATGTGTTTAAAATATGTGTTCTATATATATGTTCAAAATATGTGTTCTATATATGTGTTCAAAACATGTTCTATATATGTGTTCAAAACATGTTCTATATATATGTTCAAAATATTGTTCTAATTAGAGTAGATAGACTAAACTATCGCCCGGTTCACACTCCACCCACATCTATTGAACAGGTGCAGAGGCTCATCCCTTGTTTCCTGTTTAGGTTGTGAATTCCGGTTTTTCTCTTTTCCAATCTTTTCACTCTTACGTAGCCCCCTGCGCATCAGTGGCATTTTCGCCTTGCTTGGGGTGATATGATTAAAAAAAAAAAATATATGTGTTCATAATATGCGTTCATATATGTGTTCTATATATACGTTCAAAATATGTGTTCTATATATGTTTAAAATATGTGTTCTATATATATGTGTTTAAAATATATGTTCAAAATAGTTGAAAATAAAATAGATGAAGTAGCATAGAAAAATTTTGAACAGTTCAGGGAGTTTTATGTGTTATGTGCTAAACACTGATTGTTGTTGATTTTTATAGGATACTTGCAAAACATTCAGATGATTTTGGTCCTGACATGGATCCTCTCGGATCTGTTAAGGTGAGAGAATTTCTTTTTCAGTTTAGCCCAGCAAAACTCAAACTTTTAAATAGGTATTATTTTAGTCATCAATCAGTTTTATCATTTCATTATTTGATGAAGTGTTTAATATTATTTTCTTTTAAACAGAGGGGCATCAAATAAGTCAGATATATAAAGAAGAAAAAGAAAAAAAAGGAAAAAATAGAAGATAATTTTTTCCTTTTCAGTACAATAAAATATTTTATATAATTTATGTTCAGAAAAGAAAAATATAAGATCACATGAAAAGTTACATAAAAATCTTAGCCATAATACCTTGTCTGCCATTTTTAATGAAACCTGCATATATACAGTACTGTGCAAAAGTATTAGGACAAGAACTATTTTATCTTTTATGGGGTCTATTGACAAAAAATAAACAATTTAATTAAAGCAATTTTATTTGATTTATTCAACAAATGCTTTAACAAAAAAATACTTATTACAAAATAAATTTAATATTTAGTAAAATAGCCTTTTGCTTTGATCACAGCCTTCATTCTGTCAAGCATTGACATCACAAACTTCTTCAATGTATCTAATGATATCTCCTGCCAAGCAGCTTGTATTTGTTCCCAAAGTGTGTCTTGTAAAGTAACATTAGATTTATTAATTTTTTTATCCAAAATATCCCATAGATGTTCAATAGGATTGAGATCAGGGCTTTGTGGAGGCCAATTCAAATTCCGAAGACTTCCCTCCTCTTCCTTTTAAGTTAAATAATTCTTACAAAGGTTTGACTTTTCATCCTGTATTTGAATTTCAGTGAGGTTTTTATGAAAATCACCCCTGTCCTAATACTTTTTGTACACTACTGTTAGTGTGCAAAAGTGTTAGGACAGCGGTGATTTTAAACTTTATTTTGATGCTTCATAAAAGATAAAATAGTTCTTGTCCTAATACTTTTACACAGAACTGTATATATGCAAATGAAGGGACTTGTATATGTGTGTATATATATATATATATATATATATATATATATATATATATAGAAAGTACTTGAAAAAGTAGAAGAAATAGCTTGTCGTCACAGAGGACACGCAGAGCTGTGCTATGACTACTGATACTCACATTGATATGCGAACTATAATAATAGCATCGCCAATAGGATCCATGATTTCACTGAATGACCCTGAACACGTAGAAACACAGACGAGAACTTTTGCAGCAATTGCAAAAGTAAAGAAATTAAAAGACTCAAAACCGATGGAGGAGAAAACGAGATAGCTGATTTATTTCTTGCTACAATGAGATGCGAAGCTGTGAAGAAAATTTCAACAATGTGCTATCCAAGTGAGTTAGAAGAAATAATGTTTGAGCAAATTGTGAAAGTCACAAAAAAAAAAATTGGTAATAGCGAAAAGAACCAATTATTTGGAAACAAGACAAGCACCTCGGGAGTCTATTATGCAATACTTACACAGATCGAAAGAATGAATAAAGTATTGTGAATTTGAAAAATTGGAAGTACATAAAATAACTACAGAAGATGAATTAATTCTTTTTAGATTAATTGAAGACTTGCAACAGCAAAGCCATAAGTGCAAAATACTAGAATGTCTGCAAAGTAGAGAATGTGTTTGGAAGCTAGCATCGAGTTTTTGCAACAATTAGAGTTGATTAGAGAATTTTATCAACCAAAAGAAGATTTCCAGACATATAGTATGAGCACTCCCAAATCCATAATTAAATGTAAATATTGTAGAAAAAGTCATGTGAGAAATAAGTATAAATGTCTAGCTTTGAGAAAAATATGCTCAAATTACAAGAAAAAGGCCATTTTTAAAATGTATGCAAATACAAAAAGCAAGTAAGAAAAGTAAAAACTGTTCAAACTGCCAAAGAAGAAGCTGGAGTATTTACAATGCATATACAAAAAAAAAAAAGGTAGAGAAAAATAAGGATAAATGGTGAAGTATTTGACATGCAAGTTGATACAGGCAGTGAAATTACACTGATACCACAAAATGTCTGGATGAAATTAGGATGACCGAAATTAAGAAAAAAGCAGTGTACAACTAAAGCAATTTGATAGAATGACCATAAAAACAATGTGTATATTTCAAGGCAATTTTTAAACCCACAAGCATTTTGTAATAATTCCCATTACAGTTGTAGCATACAAAAATGATTACAGATTATTAGGGATTGATATATTAAAAGTAGACACAGCAAGACTAAACAATTCCATGGTAGGAGAAGGAAATGCAGTAGGATTGTTTAAAAGCAAGCATTTGACTAAAGGAGAACTCTCATTCAAAGTATATAGAGTCAAGAAAAGTTCTAGTTTATATCCTACCTTTGGTAGTAGCAAAATTAAACAAAATGATTCAATGAGGCCTACTAGAAAGAGTAATTCAAGATGGTAGTAATTGGGCGTAATTGATAGTAGCAATAAAGAAAGCTGATAGAGATTTAAGGATATGTGGTGATTATAAGATAGGAGTGAATCAGCAGATTCCCGTTCCCAAATATTGAAACTGCAAGCCGTGAGTTAGCAAAAATGGAGTACTTTGCAAAAATTGATCTCAAGTCAGCATACAATCAAATAGAAATTGAGAAATTCAAAGAAATGTCCATGATAAACAACTCTATAGGCTTATTAAGGCAGACATGTCTATCATTTTGGGTAAAAATTTCCGGCCATATTTTTCAAAAAACAATTGAAAGAGTCTTATTGGGAAAAATAAAACATATGATAATGTACCGGGATGATATAGGTGGAGGGGTGAGAATTAAGAAGAGTTAAAATATAAAACAGAGAAAGCTTTGATGAGATTAAAAAAGGCAAAGCTTGATCACAAACAAAGATAAATGTAATTTTGACTGTAAGAAGATCTCATATTAAGGATATCATATTAAGGATATCTCATATTAAGGATATCAAATATCAAAATAAGGCATATCACCTGATGATAGACTAACAAAGAAAATAACAGAAATAGCTGCTTCAACAAATAAAAAGAATTAGAATCCTTTTTGGGGGCTGATAAATTTTTATAGTAAATATATACCAAGATACAGTGATAGAATAAAACCATTTACAAAATTACACAAAAAATACAATGAATTTGAGTGGACACAGAAGCAAACAATAGCTTTTGAAGCACTAAATATTTTGAGGAGCAAACCAATAAGTTTTTGATCCCTATAATTAAATAACGTTAACCATGGATGCAAGTGAGAAGGTGATTGTTGCTGTTCTATCACAAGCAGAACACTCAATTATGTACATATCAAGAAGGTTAACGTCAGTAGAAACTAACCACTTGAATATTGAAAAAGAAGCACTAGTAATAATATCACCCAATCCCTTACGCAAGTAGTGGACTTCCCCGCGCGTTTCTCCGACAACCCTAACGGAAGGGACTCACTTCCAGACCTCTGCTTCACTTCCATCCCAGACTCTTGCACTACCAGACAACTCTGCCCACTCGGAAACTCTGACCACACTGTAGTGTCCGTTAATATTTCACTCCACTCCCGCCCGACCCATGAAACCCAGACAAGTAGAATATCCTACTGCTATCAAAGAGCAGACTGGGATTGGTTCCGAGACTTCCTCTGTGACATCCCTTGGAACAACGTTTTTAGTCTTCCCATCGAAGAATGTGCATCCGAGGTCTCCTCCTGGGTTAAGGCTGGCATCGATGCCTTCATCCCTGCTAGGAAATTCCAGCTTAAATCTCATTCATCTCCATGGTTCTCACCCGCTTGCTCGGCTGCCATTGTCCACCGGAATCATATCTTCCGACTCTATCGTAACTACGCGTCGGACCAAAACAGGCGCCTTTTCACTTCAGCTCGTAATAAGTGTAAAAGGATACTTAACGAAGCTAAGATGTTGTTTGCTGCCAGAATGAAGCAATGCATAGCATGCTCTAAATTCAGCACCAAAGACTACTGGCAACTCTGTAAAAGAGTACTTAACAAGAGCAAGTCCACAATATCCCCGCTAATCAACAAATTTGGGGTCCTCACCTCCCCAGCAGATAAAGCTGAATGCTTTGCCCGCAGATTCTCGAACAATTCGAGTCTGGACTCATCTGGAGTTTTTTACACCCAACTTCTCACTTAGAACCAAGGCACAACTGAATGATGTCCACATTACACCTTCGTTTGTCTCTAAGATAATCTTAAAACTTGACCCTCACAAAGCGAGTGGTGGGGACGGAATCCCAACCATAGTCTTAAAGAAATGTGCCCCTGAACTCTCCTCTGTCCTTCCTAAGCTCTACAACCTCTGCCTATCTGCTTCCTGCTTTCCTGCCTGTTGAAAATCTTCCTCTGTAGTTCCTATATTTAAAAACGCTGGAGAACCCTCGGACCCTGCAAATTACCGCCCTATCAGCCTTCTTCCGATCTTTGGCAAAGTGTTCGAAGCCATTATCAACGCCGAGGTGGTTCAGCATCTCACAGCACACAGGCTCCTCTCGGACAAGCAATATGGTTTCCGCTTCACCAGGTCTACTGCTGATATGCTAACGACCATCACCGAGTACATATACCAGGCACTCGACAGGAATGGCAAAGCCCGAACCGTTGCATTGGATATATCTAAGGCGTTCGACAGAGTTTGGCATGCTGGCCTTCTATGTAAACTGCGCAGCTATGATATAACTGGACATTTGTTTCAACTAATCCAGTCATTCCTCTCTAACCGCACAATGAAGGTGGTATTAAACGGACATGCTTCCCAGAACTACCATACAAACACAGGTGTCCCCCAAGGCTCCATCTTAGGTCCTACACTCTTCCTGATATACATTAATGATCTCCCTGATTCCCTAAGAGCCCAAGTAGGTTTGTACGCCAATGACACCACAGTTTACTCTCGCCTCCTACAAAAATCTGGTGTAGGCGTCAAAGCTAACCTCGCAGCCGAGATTGAAAAAGACCTCCAATCCATAGTGGACTGGGGTAAGAAATGGCTCGTAAATTTTAATGCTTCTAAAATGAAGCTACTCTCAATTAAACATCATTGACAATCTCACCTACCTCCCATTAGCATGGACCAGGCTTGCCTCCCAGAGAGTAAAACACTACGCCTCCTTGGTCTCACACTTTCAGCGGACCTCAAATGGAATGACTATATCAAATCCATTGCTAAATCCACTGCTATGAAAGTCGGTTCTCTGTGAAGGGCCTGGAAGTTTTTTCCGTCTAAATCTATCCTGCACATTTATAAATCTACCATCCGCCCGTGTATTGAATACTGCTGCCATATCTGGTCGGGTGCCCCTGCTATTCTCCTCGAGCTTCTTGATAAGGTTCAGAGGAGGGTCTGTAATGTGATAGATACCGACTTGGCAGACCGCCTGCAGTCTCTCTCCCACCGGCGCGACGTGGCTTCCCTGTGTCTCTTCTATAAATACTTTCACGGCTTCTGCTCCGATGAACTTAGATCACTGGTGCCCCCTAAATACGAATTTGCATGAGATACTAGATTAGCAACTAGATCCCACCCTTTTACAGTGAAACCGATAAAATGCAACCACAACTTCTACTCCAATAGTTTCTTTCCTCGCACTTACCAACTGTGGAATTCCCTTCCACACGATTTCTTCCCCAACAGCTACAATCTCCAGGAGTTTAAATGTAAGGTCAATAGACACCTCCTAACACATTAACCTGCTCCCATTCTATCAAGCACTCTTCCCATCTGCCCAACCCTCATCCTCAATATCCTTACTCATCTGTCACCTTCCTCCTGACATTCCCTATGTCTAACCACTCCTTCTCTTTACCTTCCCCTATGTAGCCCCATGTGCAATAGTGGCAGTGGAATGCCTTGCTTGGGGTGAAATGATTAAAAAAAAAATATAGAGCATGGAAAGGGCATGACACTTTTCGATAGGAAAAAAAATTCTAAATTCTGACCACAAGCCATTAGAGTTCATATTTAACCTGAGAAAAGAATTGCCAAAAGTCACATCATCAAGGATTTTAAGATGGGCAATAAAAATCATAGCATTCAATTTTGATACTATTTTTCATATAGATACTTTATCAAGATTGAAGTTCAAAAATTAAACCAAAGAAAGACAAGAAAATGCTAAAGATAAAATAATACACTTTGTGGAAACAGATGTTCTTCCTCTCAATAAACTGCAAAATAGAAACAAAGCAAGACCAAGTATTAAGCAGAATAGTAGAGAGAATAAAAAATAATATATGGAGCAATTGTTTGATGACAGAGTGACCCTTTGAGGAAACAAAGCCCAAACTAACCATAGAAAATGTCATAATATGCAACGGAGACATAATAGTAGCCCCACAAATACTGAGAAGTCAGTCAGTTAAGTGCCATACGTGATACACGCTTGACTGGGCAGAAGATTATCCCGCAGTAGGTTGCCATTGCTTTCTGCGGTAGACTGGTTGCCAACCAAGGCTATAGAACCCAATCTATCCTGCTATTTAACCCATAACTGGAAGGAAGAGATGGATTAATACCTTTCCCAAGTGTATTTGCGCATAAGTGAATACAATGGATTCAACTGGAATTCGAACTCGGCTACCCGGTTTCTCATTCCGAGCTGATATCCGCTGTACTACAACGCACATGGGACAGACTAAAAAAAGTACATGATGACGTACATTGTGGCATAACAGCAATGTAAAGAAAGCTAAAGTTACAAGCTTGGTGTCAAGGATATTCAAAAGATGTAAAGGAATACATTAAGAAATGCCCCAAATATGTGGAAATAAAAAACCCTCAAGCAAACAGAAATTCACTCATGGCCCCAGAAGCAGAGCCATGGGTTAGGGTCCATATGGATCACGCACATATCAGAGATTGGGGATTATTCTTAGTATTAGTGGATTCATATTTAGGATGACTAGAAGTTGTCAGAGTGAAAGACAGAAAAGCCACGACAATAAAACAAATATTAAGAACTATATTCTCAAGGAATGGAGTACCACAGATACTAGTCATTGACAATGCACCCGAATTTTGTGAGGAAAATTTATGTGCACAGTTAAAACAAATTGGATGCATCCCATATGAGACACCACCATATCACCCACAGTCTAATGGCATTGTAGAAAGAATGGTACTGATGTAATGAATACGGACACACCTTGGTTCCCCCTCACTGTAATAGGATTGGCTGGTATCAGCCATATATACAGACAATGGCAAGGACGTCGATAGAGAGAGTGAGTGAGATCTAGAGATCTATCACCAGAGGTCTATTGACTACGCTTACCCTCTAAGGACACTGCATATGACGAATACAACGATTATGACTGTGGACTAGATTGTTCCCCAGATTACCACTTAACAACCTCGTATTGATATATATCCCATATCAGGTAAAAACCCTGAAAATGGAATTAAAATCATTCTCACTACTCGTGGAAAACATAGAAGCATATTTACCAAAAATGCTTCTCATTTAGAGATCTATTCCACATGTAGAAACTGAGCTTGTCAACATTAATGGGAAGACAAATCAAGGCCCCCATAACTATGTTCTTTGCAATGAGAGAAAAGGTGTGGTATAAAGAGAGTAAAAAGATGAATCCAGAAGAAGCACATTTCCTAAAGCAAACAGTTCTCAATATGGCTATATTAGAAACAAGCTGGAGCATGTGGAAATCAGGAACAAGGGCAACAAGCTGGAGCATGTGGAAATCAGGAACAAGGGCAACAAGCTGGAGCATGTGGAAATCAGGAACAAGGGCAACATATATGCAGAATAATTCACAAGCGGAGATGAGATGGCGGATGTGGGAATCGAAGGTCAAGAACAAGAAGAGGCAGAAAGTTATGAAAGTGAAACAGAGCAGGAGATGAAAGAAGGTGAGAATGGGGAGGAGATGGACAAAGACGAGGAGGAAAATGAAGAGAGACTGAGATCACCATTAAAGAGAAAACAAGAGAGACAAGAGGAAGGACAGTACAAAACAAAAATAATTAAAAGTAGAAAACAAGGGTATACGACCTTTCCGATTCAGGGAGGTGTAGTATCGTATGCAAATGAAGAGACCAGTATATCTAGAGAGTATTTAGTTTTCTAAATACTCTCTAGATATACTGGTCTCTTCATTTGCATACGATACTACACCTCCCTGAATCGGAAATAGCCTGTCATCACAAGAGAAGAAATAGCCTGTCATCACAAAGGACATGCAGAGCTGTGATATGACTACTGTTACTCACACTGATATGCAAAACATAACATTAATCTTATCATTTTTAAAACATGTAGAAGTTTTTACTACCATAAGACTATCATCTCTATATAACCCTATGTCATGTGTGTTAATATCATAGTGGGCAGTGAGGTTGTTTAAAGCAAATAAACCCGATATAGTTGGAAGACTTCACAGAGTCTAATGATCCCTATGTAATGTCAAATTAGTTACCTGAATTATTCTTTATCCATTATTCTTGGTTGTGGATAAAGGCAGATGTTTTGGTGTTCATTATGATTTTGTATTCATCCTTTGAATATTGTATGGTAAATTCTAATGCCAATATAAAAAAATATATATATATATATATATATATATATATATATATATATATATATATATGCATATACACATGTACATATATAAATATCTATATATATATAGCATAATGATGATCCACATATACTGTCTTAATATTATTAAAACAGAATCTAAAACTCTTTCCATATTCAATAATATATCCACTATATGTCCAAATAGTGGATATATTGGTGAATCTGGAAACAGTTTTAGATTCCGTTTTAAAAATCATAAACTAAGCATACGCCAAAACAACCCTTATTCCCCCATAGCTGAACACTTCAATCAACCAGGACACACATTGAAAACTGCAAATGTTTATTGATAGATTCCGATTTTAGTTCCACATACTCACGCAGAAAGAAAGAAAAATACTGGATTTTAAAATTAAATACATATAGGCTAGGGTTAAATAGGGACTTAGGTATTTTGAATCTTTATAAATATTTCAATAGTTAAACATTTTTTAGATACACTTAAAAAAATTTTCTTTAACACAACATTTAAAAGTATTATTATAGTTAGGTTTATGTTTAAAAATATTAAAAAAACTCTATTGCTTTCTACATCACGTGATGTAAACATCTCACGACAGACGCTTCTCATGACGAATGCTTCTAGTTTAAATTTTAAAATCATTTGTTTCTGATGAAAGGCCGAGGTGAGTCTGAAATATCAAATATATATATATAATAATAGAAATAAATAAATACTGTCAAAAAAATACATTTTTAAACTTACAACTTTTTAGTAGTTTTTCCTATATATATATATATATGCACACACACTTATATATATGCATATGCACATATGTACACACACACACACACACACACACACACACACACACACACACACACACACACACAGAATTGTGGACAGAATTATGTGCCCCCACTAAATATTTGTATACTTTCTGAAAATGTAAATATTTTTAAGTACTTGCTGAATAGTTGATTCAAGTTTAGTTTTAAATAATTCATTAAAATTTTAGTAGTTTCAATTTATTAAATTCATATTTATAGATTTTTCACAAAATTGGTGCAGTTCAAATTATTGTCCCCTCCCCACTTATGGACATTATGGTAATTGTAATGTTTTTTTCTTAATTTGACATAAATATCAAATTAAGAACAAAAAGAACATTACAATATACATAATATCCATAAAAATGAAATAATATTGACCTGATTCTATAATATTCTATATGGTAATGAAGACAATATGTGGGTGCCATGTACTGGAATTACACATTCATTCTGCAGTCGTAGTGAAGATGGCTGAACTTGACAATCATCTCCAAATGACAAGAGTTGATGCATACAATCAAGGTGATGGATATACAACACTATCCTAGATCAACAATTTGTAGCACTATCAAGAGACTCATTGTGTTGAGAATAAATTAGGACTGGCAGAAAAATGGTTAATTTCTTGGAGCATGGATAGGAAAATTGTTAGCGATGTCTTGAAGATTTCTCATTTATAAACAGGATGGCAACTAATAATTGTACAAAAACATCAGTGTGTTGAATGTACTGATGAAGACAGTCACCAGACTGCTTTCATCAAATTGGACTTCAACATTGTCGCCAGAGAAAACTCCCCAGCTTAAGGCTAACACACCTAAAATGCAGATTAGCTTAAGCTAGAAGCCATCTAGAACATGGGAGTAAATATTGGAACTTTGTTTTATGGTCATTTGAAACCAAGCTAGAATCATTTAGTCACATCCCATTATATATGGAGGAGAGTGAATGAAGCTCACAAATCAAAAAATACCCTCCCTACAATTTAGCATGGTGGTGGGAGCATTCTGCTCTGGGGATGTTTTTCTGCCAGGAGAACTAGTGAGAGAACAGGGTATTACGGATAAAAGAGCAGTACTTGGCTATTCTTAAAAAGCTGTCTTTGGGATGTCACTGAGACATTCCAAGCACTGAAAGCAATGACCTGGAGAACACATGCTTTGAAATTGTTGCTAAATACTTAGATCACAGCAAAATTAAGTTATTGGCAATCCACACACAAAGTCTGACCTAAGTCATCAAAAATTTATGGGCATATTTAAAGAAAAAAGTAAAAAGAAGAATTCCTTTGAATTTGGAATAAGTAGAAGCTAATGCTGCAGGAGAAGAATAGCCAAAATACCAGTCAGTGTGTTTAGTGATCCTGTAAGGAATTATCAAAAATGATTAAAGGCAATAATCAAGAACGAAAGTTACACAATTGTTTACTGAGGCAAGAGGGCCAATAATTTTGTTCTATGTTAAAAGTTTTTTGGTGTTTTTTGTATCATTGTTTGACATTAAAACAATCGTTTTGTTGTGCGCATCATTGCACATTCTTTAATCCATTATTTCATCATTTGGGAAAATATACTCATGAAGTTTCCATGAAATTTTTAGGTATTACAACTTTATCTTGGTATTGTTTCGGAACTATTTTCTTCGTATTGGTTGATATAAATGTTATTATAGACACATTTCACCCAAGTACCTTCTGGTCATCATCAGGTATCATTGATTGGCTGATATTTAGTTATTTGTTGATTATTGTGATATATCCTGTGATATCAGTTATTGTTCCTTCCTGCCGGATTGGTGGGTCACTACCAGAAGATCCAAGGATTGAACTCATGACCACTGAATGATGGTACACATGTATAACCAACTACATCACCATCTCAAAGGACATTAGTGGTTTAGTTTGGAGCCTTTTTATATTCAATGTCAGATGATTTTGATAACTGGTTATGCCCATAGGTTTGTACCACTTTTTATGATTTAATTTGGTTGATGACCAGTGGGTACTTGGTTGAAAGTAAAAAAAAAAACATCAATATCAACCAAGACGAAAACAATAGTTTGAAACAATACCAAGATATTAAAAAATTACTCATCTCAGAAATAAATACTAAATTATATTATGATTTTATTTTTAGTTATGGAAATGAGTGAATAATTCTGTCTTTGCTGTATGTATATATATATCTATATGTATAGGCTAATGCATATATAAATAATATCATTTTTGATGTAATTTCATATATAATAGATATAACCAAGATCAGTTGAGATTTCACTACAGATGCCCCTACACAAATTTTATTTAAAATATTAAACGATAGTTAAAATTGTTTATTACTTGATTTGATTTTCTTTTGGAAATTTTATGTGTCATTTTTAATTTTCAAAATATCAAATTAAATTTGTATTTTCAGAGAGAAGTTTAGTTTCTTTCATTCAGGATTGATTTTTTCTCAGGAAGATGAAAATTTCCATGTCATCTGTTTGGTGTCCAAGTGTTTGTTTTTTTTTTTAATTTACTTCTGACGTGGGTGTATCGGTTTGTACTCCATTAAATCCGCTGTTTGTTGCATTAGAAATCTGGTAGCTCTCTGCATAATTAAATTGATCAATTTTTCAATTTGTTGATCAAATTTTAGTTTTAAACAATGAAGACTTTTTATTAATTAAAGAAAGCCCAATTTGAAATTACACTTTATCTGTTTAATTTTAAATAAAGCAGTCCGAAATGTAAATGTAGATAATTGTTTTAAAAAAACCCACATTCTTTTTATTAAATCATGTTTACAAGTTTTCGTCCCTTATGGAGATTTTTTTCTTGAATATGAGAATTATTTGTCTGTTTGGTGCCCAAAGTAAAGACTAAAAAAAAAAAAAATGAGGCCAAATACTTTTTGCTTTTGGTGTTTCTGGTCGTATGAAGATAAGAAAAATTGATGATTCTTTGATTTAGTTGCTCCCAGCGTTATTGGATATTAACATCTATTTTGTATGCCTCTCAAGGATTTATTGCTGACTCCACCCTCCTCCTGGTGAAGTATAGCCACCTGGCTTGCTACCCATTTTCTCTGACGCCTTCTAAACCAAGAAACATTCTTTATTGTTTCTTGTCAGGCTACGGCAAAGCAATATTATTGTTGTATAATAAATATTCCAACAAGTTCTGTTTACGAACAACCGTGATGAAAAAATTCATTCTTTTATGAGGCTAAAAAACATCAACTGATAAAACGGAAATCAGTGAGCCCATTAGGATTGAATATCGCCAAAAAAAAAGATCAATTTCTAGAATTGTCATAAAATTTACATCCCCATATAAAATGGCGAAGTCAAAGAATATGGCAGAAGAATTTTTGCCTTTTGTCACTCGGCATAAAATCTTTAAGTGTGACATTGAGAAAATACTAAAAATGATTTTTCATTCAATTTAAAGCCAATATAAAGAGGAATCCATCAGCACAAAAATACTATCTCCCTGTCGCATAATAGGTATTAATAAATATATTTTTCTTTTGATTAATGGCAACACTTATTAATCCGAAAGTGTCAATAATATCCCATTTTTGCAACAGTTGTTTTTATTGAGTTACTAGCAGTATAGCCCAGCGTTGCTCAGATGTAATGAAAGCTTTAAAACTAATCCATGGTCTGGAGTTCAGACTCTTTGGACGTTGACACGAAAGACTAAAAACCAATAGTTGTTTCCAGTTAAAACCAAACCATAGACTGAAAAAAAAAATGAATGGATGTAAGTCAAATTTTGATTTCCTAGTATCGATATCAAATAGTTTTTCGTCATAAACTGAATTTTGAAGGCTAAATAAATTCTCTGAGTAAATGGTATCATGGCTAAGATTAAGAACTACAATTATACCTAATTAGAGCCAAACTTGAAGCAAAAAACTAAAATAAAAAGATACAGAAAAAAATACAGACATACAGGCATATAAACAGACACACACACACAAACATCTTGCTTTTATATATATTATCGATTTTCTGCACTACTGTAAGAACTGCAACCTTGAAACTTCTGAATATCGTTTCTTATGTCTTTGTCTATGAGTGTATCAAATTTGATTAAAATCGGACCACTCCTTCTATAATCCGATTTTTCGATTATCGATTTTCAATATTTATTGGGGGTATCTACAAACCTAAAACCTAATAAATTTCCCTTTCTAGACGCTTATAGTACCACTGTAGCAATTTTCAAGAAAATCAGTTCAGCTGTTTCGGAATCTATAAATTGACAGACACACACACACACACACACACACAGACACACACAGAGACAAAGTTCCATTTATAATGATTTAGATTAGATTAGATAGAAAGAAGCCTGGAATTAATACTGGATTTTTTTAAATCTATGAATTTTGATTATTTTAGAAACCTATAATAAGTATCAACTTCTTCATAAATTAATTATAATTAATACTAGATTATACATTGACATTAATGGTCAAAAGTTAAAAGTGACAATCTTGTGCTTATAGCATTTAAACCTAACTGGGTACTGTTTAAAAACCAATAAAAACGAAGTACCTTTCAAACTTATCCAGTAAGCAAAAGCTACAATTTTTTGATTTTCACCTGTTGTGTTTCCATATTTTATCCAGTTGCTCTCTTAGTTGGTAAAACATTTAAGGTAAAACCCAAAATGACAAATGTTAATCAAAAGGAAATAAGATTAAAAATATGAATTAAAAACAATTTCAAGTGAAATTGGCAACCAAACGGTATTAAATGTATTGTAAATTGCTATCTTAAATGACCTAAAAATAATAATTTATTAAATGTTACTCATAATGAATGGTTAAAAAGCAATGAATTAGCCATTGCATTTCTTTTTAATTCATATAAGAGAATCGGATTTTATATTAGGCATTAATGGGTTAAAGTTATATTGTAGGTTTGGGTACCAATTTCATTGCATTTAAATCTAAGAGAAGTGATTTAATAAAATATAATGAGTTTTCTTAAAGCAAGCAGTTCAAATGTAGAATAAATGAATTACAGAAAGACTAGTTTTGTTGAAGTGATCAGTGATAGAATTCTTGGCACTAAAATGTTCCAGGCCAATTGAAAATTCTCTGTGAAAATCATGAAAAACCACACTGGGTGAGAATTCTGCAATTCTCTATTTTTGCACCTATCAGTTCTGTGTGATTCTTCTGAAATTGAAAGAGGCTGAGAAGGTCTTTTTCATTCAATGCCAAATTTGAAGTTGCCGTAGACAATTATGTCAAATGTAAAACAGAAATTTTCTTTGTGGATAGAATTAAGAAGTGGATAGAACATTTAACTGACTATTATAAACTGGAGATAAACTTGTCAATTTGAAGGGAAGAAATTTATTGTTTATCAAGTATCCTTTGTAATGATAAATATTTATTGGGCATTCACAATGCAAACTCGCGAGGATGTCACATCATGTTTTTCCCCTTGTACTTACACACAATTTCACAATCATCTGTTCATGAGACAAGAGGAGAAAGAACGACATATATTTCACAGACACATTTTGGAACTTCTCTATAAAGATAACAAAAATTATATAAAAACAGTCTTTAAAACAACAAGAAACATATTTAAAAATTTCACCTAAACTCAAAAAAATTAATTAGTAACAGCAAGTGGTCTAAATTGGAAAAAAAGATCTAGTTAATAATTTATCCAAATTCAATCTATCGGATATACAACTGAAATACATCAGCTTTAATCAAAGGTTTGTCACCAGACTACAAAAACTACAAGACAGATTTTATGTCAAAACCACCAAAACAACGACTCTACAATTTCACCAAAGGGTATATCCAAGGTATGCTCACAGCCACATACAAAAAAATGATATATCCATATATATATATAAAAGAATCTATCTATATATATATATATATATATATATATATATATATATATATATATATATTTTACAGAAAGTTAAGTTTACAAATTTAATTGTTGCTTGAACCAGCCTGAACTTTCCTAACAAAAATTCTCATAAATTTTAGTCCGGTAGATATATATATAGTTTTAATTAAAAACAGAATATCTACTCAAGTACAAGTATCAATTAAAAATAATGTCTAAACATATAAATTAAATGTGTGTGCGTGTGTGTGTGTGTGTGTGTGTGTGTGTACACTATTTTTTTTTTCATTATTATTACAATACACTTTATGTTTAGTGGATACATGTGTTTGATTAGATGACATTTTTTAAACGGCATATTTTTGTGTTCATCAACCTGAGTTTTTTAAATTCTTCATTGAAGGTAATATTTAGTGTTTTAAGACCCCTTGTTTCAATCTTTTTATGAAAGATTCTAAAAATCTAGGATGGTAGATGAAAAGTCTGTCTGTTTATAAAACAGAGACGTCTACTCAAATATATGCATTCTACTAAATATAGCATATGTAATAATATTGAATATAATATCTCATTCATAAATTAAAAAAAACATAATATATATATATATATATATATATATATAATCACATTTTTTTCTATTTGTGGAAAGGTCACTGGAGTTTGTTTACATCAGGTCTTGCAGACCACTGCTGTATAAACAGTAAGGGTGCTTGCTGGGTTTTCTGTCAATCAGTCTCTCGCAGTTCATTCCTCTTTCTTATCCTAGACCATTTCATTTTTCTACACCTCTTACATTTCCCGCTAAGTTCCCCCCCAATTAAAAACTTTGACGTGTGGGAGTTGTTTTCATTTTTTAAACAACCTCATTAGCACCTGTAACATAAAAATGATAACTTTATAAAGCAATACTCAAGTTCTGTACATAAAAAATCTGTTTAAATATATATATATATATATATATATATATATATAGAACGAAGAAAGAATTTTTGCGTCCAAAACGTGTTTAAAACAGTACTCGATATATAATATATAGTATATATATATATATATATATATATATATATATAATATATTAACTACTCACTTTCTTCAAAATTCTAACAGTCAATCCAAAGGACTTGTTTATATCTAACTTACCAACCTCCCACACACAACTGACCAAATATAAGAAAAGAGGCTTTCCATTCCTATCCACTGCCTGATGAGACATTTGTAGTGGTTCCTCGAAAAATTATGTATATGTTCTAAAATATAATATATATATATATATATATATATACACACATTATTTACATTGTTCAGACTGTTGTCTTCATCTTTATTGCTATTCACAATGTTTTCCTTTAACAGCATGTTTAGCCTTCAGATGCTTGGAATTTCAAACTGAACCATACTATTTCAATCATTTGGGTATATATATATATATATATATATATATATATATATATATATATATATATTTCATGGAAAAATGTGCATGAAAAGTAATATTCTTGGATATATTAAACTGGAAAAAACAGGACAAGTTATTAAACTGGAAAGTAAAGGACAAGATATTCTAATGAAGTAAAAGATAAAATTTTTACTTGAAGTATTGCAGCTAGAAATAAAATTTGAGTTATTTTTGAAAACATTATTTTTAAAGAACTTTCTTTTTTTTACTTTTGATGTGCGCATTTTTCCATGTAATCCCTTGATTTTTTCAGCATTGCTATTAATGGTATTAAATAGAAATTTAATGTTGAAAACCCCATTCAAAAACATTAAAAAGAAAAAAAATTATATGCAATTCATTAAAAAACAGCAAAAATTTGATAGTATAATTAATTCTGATAATTAATTCCGATAAAATGATAAGTAAAGCAAAATTTGAGTGACAAAAATGATAAAAGATGTCATCAGAATTTAAATATTGAAAACTGCATGCAAAAATATTAAACAGGAAAAAGTTATAAAGAATGATTTATATTAGAAGCGTTTGTCGTTTACCCACTTCATGTAGTTAGTTTCCCTTTTGGATTTCACATATTTCGATGCTGACTTTTTTATCTACTGAACAAAAATTCAAAGTTTTTTAAAATACTAGCTGTCCTATCTAAAATGAGGTAAATATATAATTCTGTAAACTGTTCAGGTACTATTGAGAACTGAATAATGGTAAAGCTTGAAAACTTGCCTAGATTCATAATGTCAGATTTAAGAATATATTCAACCACTTAATTGCAGCTGGCTTTGTCGACAAATAAACTTTGAAAGTTATGTTTAAATATATATTATAGGTTAATTTTTTTAAATTATTTTCATTTCTAGTAAAAAGAATGTGGCAGGGATCAGTTCTTATCTTCATTTAAATTTTAGTTTTAATCTTCAAAAGTAGTAAACACTTTGGAAGTAACTTAATTTTTAAATATTTCATAAGTACAATGGGTGTGTGGCTGGTGTAATGGAAAGCAGCTCAAAATTAGAAATCAGAAAGCCAAGTTCAGTTTCCAGTTGTATTCATTGCAATCATTTTTCAGGCAAATAATCTTGAGCAAAGTATGGATATTGCTTTCTTTAACTCAACTATGGGTTAAACAGTAAACATGACGGGACTTTTTGCTGTGGTTGTGGCTGTTGATCTAGAAGAGAAGAACAGCCTACCTGTTTGTGCATGGCCCAGCAACTCCATCCTGTAAAGACCTGCTGCATTGGATAGAAACTACACAGCAGGAATGCCCAGTGTTCTGAGAACTATGGCAGTCATCCCACTCATGGAGTCTACAGGACTTGAAAGTTGTGACCCACCCCCATACTCCGCAGAGTCCACGAAGTTTGATGAGGAAGTGAAGTCTAGTACAATGAGATTGTGAAAGATTACTTAAATATTACTTTCAATTTTTAATAATAGTCACTGTGGAACATAATTATCAGACTGGTTTGATTTGAAATATTCTAATAATTTAAATTCTACCGAAAAAAGAAAATGATGTCAAAAGTAAATTTTGTTGTATAATATAACTACTTTTTCCTCATTAGGCTATTGACTTATCATTTGATTTTGTACCTCAGTAAGTTAAGGATATGTTTCCACGTTTGCTAGATATTTGTGTATTTATCTGTTAGATGTTTTATATATATGTATATGTATATATTAATAAATATAGATATTATCCAGTGTTTTACTCATGCCTCTAAGTTTCAGCTACATCTGAGTAATCTTCTGGAGGCCAGTATGTGTCTCTTACCTGAAGATTGCTATGATATGCATGAAACTTGTGAGTGAATAAAATATGAATAATATATATTTAATAATATCTTTATCTGTATAAACCATTCTGTACCATTCACACTGAATTAATATATATATATATATATATATATATATATATATATATATATGTCAATATATATATATTAATATATATATATATATGTATATGTCAATATATATACATATATATATATATAGATATATAGATATATATATACAGTACTGTGCAAAAGTATTAGGACAAGAACTATTTTATCTTTTGTGAGCATATTGACAGTAAACTAAACAATAAAGTAATTTTATTTGATTGATTCAACAAATGCTTTAACAAGAAAAAATATGTTACAGTAAAATTCAATATTTCAGTAATATTATTTTGTTTTCATCACAGCCTTCATTCTACCAAGCATTGACAACAAAACTTCTTCAAATATGTCAATATCCTCTCTTTCACCAAGCAGCTTGTATTTTATTCCCAGGGTATTATTTGTAAAGCAACATTAGATTTATTAATTTTTTATAAAACTCATAGGCGTTCAATAGAATTGAGATCAGGGCTTTGTGAGGTAATACAAATTCAAAGCCTTTTCCTCTTCCTTTTTATTTAAATAATTCTTACAAAGGTTTGACTTTTCACCCTGTATTTGAATTGATGAGGTTTTTAGGAAAATCACCCCAGTCCTAATACTTTTACACATTACTGGTAGTGTGCAAAAGAGTTAGGACAGGGGTGATTTTAAACTTTCTTTCAATGAATCATAAAAAAAATAAAATAGTTCTTGTCCTAATACTTTTGCACACTACGATATATATATTTATATATATATATAGTTATTTACCTGTTTATCTGTGTATATGTATATATATTTTTATGATCAGGTTTATCCAGCCAATGATGTAGAATCATCAAAAGCCAGAGGAAGTCAATCAGAAAAAAGGACAAAATTGAGTCTCAATTCAAATGAATTAATGAGGGCATTGGATACTTCAAGAGATGAAATGATCAACGATAAACAACTTGTTTCTGCTGAGCCTTTGTTTCCAGTAATAAAAGAAAGAAACAGATCTTGTATTGAATCATGGAAAAAACCGGATGAACAGAATGACATGCTCGTTAATGATCTAGTTTTGCTATCAGTTGAAGACTCTGCAAAATAATACACTTGCCAATGATCTGGATTTGATGTCAGTTGAAAATTCACAACTCAGAGAAAATAAAACTCTTGTAAGTTCCAAACTGATAAGAAGTTAGTTAACAAGAAAGAATTGAATCTTGTGGAGAATATTTTGGTCAAGAAAGAAATACTTTGTGATGAACAAAGGAAATTAACTGAATAAAAGTATAACACAATATGAATGAAATTAAAAGAAATGAAAGTTATTGACAGTTTTCTTCTCGTTGAGAAAAAAACAAATCCTAAAAATGTTGCCCGTATAAGATCAAAACAGGAATGGAAAGAGAAAGAAAAGCTTTAGATATTTTTTCAGTTTTAAAGAAAAAGTAATTTGTGGACTAGTAATATGGAACAAATTGGGTCTGTAATGTGATAGATACCGACTTGGCAGACCGCCTGCAGTCTCTCTCCCACCGGCGAGACGTGGCTTCCCTGTGTCTCTTCTATAAATACTTTCACGGCTTCTGCTCCGATGAACTTAGATCACTGGTGCCCCCTAAATATGAATTTGCACGAGATACTAGATTAGCAACTAGATCCCACCCTTTTACAGTGAAACCGATAAAATGCAGCTGTAACTTCTACTCCAACAGTTTCTTTCCTCGCACTTTCCGACTGTGGAATTCTCTTCCAAACGATTGCTTCCCCGACGGCTACAATCTCCAGGAGTTTAAATGTAAGGTCAATACACACCTCCTAACACACTAACCTGCTCCCATTCTATCAAGCACTCTTCCCATCTGCCCGACCCTCATCCTCGCTATCCTTACTCATCTGTCACCTTTCTCCTGACATTCCCTATGTCTATCCACTCCTTCTCTTTACCTTCCCCTATGTAGCCCCATGTGCAATAGTGGCAGTGGAATGCCTTGCTTGGGGTGAGATGATTAAAAAAAAAAAAAAACATTTTGACTGTGTAAAAATGCAGATATGAAAATAACTTTTGTCAAAAAATGAAAAAAAACAATCAAAGGTTGTGGATTTGACTTTTATGCTTTTGTTCACATCTGAACTATTTACTCACTACCATAGTTCAACAGGCTGAACAAAGATAAGGTAACAATCAATGAAAACATTTAGGTGAAAGTTAATACAAGCCAAAAATGGTAAATGGTTGAAAATGATTAATCAAATGAAGATCAATAATAAAATGAAAGACAATTGTCAAATAAAAAATCAATGTGAAAGTAAATATAAATAATAATGATAATAACAATAATGACTAGCAGTATAACCCGGTATTGCTTGGGTGTAATGAAAGCTTTAAAACTAATCCATGGTCCTGGAGCTCAGACTCTTTGGACGTTGACACGAAAGACTAAAAAACATTAGTTGTTTCCAGTTAAAACCAAACCGTAGACTGAAAGAAAAATGTCAGTCAGTAAGTCAAATTTTGATTTCCTGGTATCGATATCAAATAAGTTTTTTTTGTTGTAAACTGAATTTTGAAGGCTAAATAAATCCTCTGAGTAAATGCTATCATAACTGAGACTAAGAGCTACAATTATACTTACTTAGAGAAAAACTTGAAGCAAAAACTAAAATAAAAGGGCTGAAAAACCGATTTGATCAGACCCGGTATATATTATCGATTTTCTGCACTATTGTAAGAACTGCAACCTTGAAACTTCTGAATATCATTTTTTATGTCTTTGTCTATGAGTGTATCAAATTTGATTAAAATCGGACCACGCCTTCTATAACCCGATTTTTTTGATTTTCGATTTTCAATATTTATCAACACAAAATATTTATCAACACAAAACCTAGCTAAGAACACTCGCAGACGCTTATAGTACAACTGTGCAAATTTTCAAGAAAATCGGTTCAGCCGTTTCGGAGTCTATAAGTAATGGACACACACACACACACACACACACACACACAGAGAGACAAAGTTCCATTTATAAATAAGTTTAGATTTAGATATTTGACAATGGTTTGTCTAATAAAAAGCAAAGATAAAAGTAAATACTAGTAAAATATAAATAATGCTTGACAATGATTTATCTAAGAAATGAAAATGAAAGTAAATATTCTTCAAAATTGATAATAATTGGCAATGTTTATCAAATAAGATGTCAGTAAATATGAGTTAAGTTTAATAATAGTAGATGACAATATTCTCATCTAATTCAAATGAAACAATAAGCAATAATGGTTGATTTAATCTAATATCATCTAATAAAAAAATAAGAGAGACGTATATACTAACCAAAAATGGATAAATATCAAAAGAACAAAGAAGGTAATACTAATTTACATTCAGATTAACATCCTTATCTTTGTTGTTATTATCACTATGTTTCAGGGTGAGACAATGAAATCCAACATAGCTGATCATGTATGCAGGGAAAAGAGTGGTCACCAATCCTTGTGGAATGAGGTAAAAATATTAAATGAAGATGAACACTGAGAAATCAGACATTTAAATAGAATTGGTGCATATGCTAGGCTATGAAAACCTTCTCAGTAGGCCAAGCATAGAAATAAATACCATTTAAGAGTCATTTATAAATAAATCAAGAGAAATGACTGCAAGGCTTCAACAACAGTGGCAGTAAAAAAAGTAAAAAAAAGAAAGAAGAACCTAACATGAATGCAGTCAAGCATGACAGGAGCAGGCAGGATAGAAAAAACATTGGCGAACCTAAAGGAGACTACCACCACCTTTAAATTTGTTGTTTTTCATTTTTTTTACTTTTTTCAGTGCAATCTTATCAATTAAATCTTAAACTTTTCGATTGACAAAAATATTTGGAAAAATTTCAACATTTAAACAATGTGGGGGGGTCTCAGTTTTTCATACAACGTTATAGTAAATCGATCCTCCATTTTGGAACCACTTGCTGGTACGACATTACCACCGCCTGTAAATTTATTGATTATCAATTTTTTTTTTACATTTTTCAGTGCAATCTTATCAATTAAACCCTAAACCTTCTGATTTATAAAAAACTTTGTAAACACTTCAACATTTAAACAATTTTAGGGGTGGGGGGACACAGGAACGATTTACTATAAGGTTGTATACCTTATAGTAAATCGTTCCTGTGCAATTAATGTTTTTGTTTGCACATATTCAACAACTGAATCTTTTGCAAAATTTCTGAATAAAGCCATTCTTGAAGTTTCTGAGATAGATGCCATCATAAGAACTGAAGAAAACTTGAAAAAGACAAAAACAAGAGCAAAAACTCATCCTAAAAAAAACAAAACGAAGCGACCCTAATGCGATTGGTTCCAAAATAGAGGATTGATTTACTATAATGTTGTATGAGAAACTGAGCCACCCAAAAAATTGTTTAAATATTAAAATTTTCCAAATTTTTTTAATAATCGAAAATCTTATGTAATAACTGATTAGACTGTGCTGAAAAAGTAAAAAAAAAGTGAAACACAACAAATTTAAAGGTGGTGGTAGTCTCCTTCAGTTTCACCAAAACATTAAATTTAAAACTCCACTTTTAGATTCAGAATTATCCCACCGAAGAGTAGCCTAGTAAATTAAAGTGTTGGTTCATGAATTAAGGAGTTGTGAGTTCAAGAGCAAGATGAGATTCTCCCTGAAATGAACAGCAGAGTGAATACAATCTAGATTAAATAAAGAATTCAGTTTGAAGTTCCCTGAAGGTTATTTGGATTGACAGATACCTGGAGAAGTTTGGAGAGAACAATGGCCAAAATGTCATGATAATAACAACAAGAATGAGGACATTAATCTGAAGGTAAATAATGATAATGTCTCATCCCAAACATTTTTACTTAAAATTTCAACTTGACAAAATGGTTGCCTTTCAAAGATAGGGGATTTTAACCTATAATTTAAGCCCCATTTAAAGTCTTGGTTGATTCTAATATATTTATAAAGCAACTTTTGAAAAAAATTATTATTGAATCAAATGGATATTATTCTTTCTCTAATGTGGAAACAGGCATTTTTTTCTCTTTTAATCTGATCATCCTTGAAGAGAATGGTTTAATATTTATTATTTTTATTATTATTACTTGAAGGGAATGGTTTACTATTTTAGCATCCTTTTAGTCATCTGTCTAATCTCTAAAAATAATTGGTCTAATTTGTAAGTAGAACAAGGCTGTAGATATGAGCAACTTTGTACTAGCCATTTGTTATTGTTTATTGCTGATTTATTCTTTAATAAACCAATTGTTGAGTAGTGAAATTTATTAGATATGTATATAATTCAAACTTTTTTTTCTTTAGAGAGAAAAACTGTTTCAGTTAATTCAAGTTTAATTTTAATTTCTTATCATAAAACCTCATTCAGTAATTTTCTTTTACTTTGATTTAATATCATATTTAATCAATATAACTTCTGCTTGATGTGAACACCTTTTGTTGTTTTACTAATTTTTTTGTTGCAGTTGTAAAAATATTGAATACTTGACACATTTGGTCGAAGTTTTTCCCATCAGAATCTATCCTGCACTTTTATAAATCTACCATCCGCCCATGTATTGAATACTGCTGCCACATCTGGTCAGGTGCCCCTGCTATTCTTCTCGGGGTTCTTGACAAAATACTACGAAAAATCTGTAATATGATCGATACCAACTTGGCAGACCGGCTGCAGTCACTCTCTCACCGGCATGACGTAGCTTCCCTATGCCTCTAGTATAAATACTTTCATGGCTTCTGCTCCGATGAACTTAGATCACTAGTGCCCCCTAGGTATGAATTTGCATGAGATACTAGATTAGCAACTAGGTCTCACCCTTTTACAATGAAACTGATAAAATGTAACCGCAATTTCTACTCCAGTAGCTTCTATTCTCACACTTCCCGCCTGTGGAATTTCCTTCCACATACTTGCTTCCCCGACAGCTACAATCTCTGGGAGTTTAAATGTAAGGTCAATAGACACTTCCTAACACACTAACTCACACCCATCCTCTCAAACACTCTTCCCATCTACCCAACCCTCATCCTCAGTATCCTTACTCGTCTATCACCCTCCTTCTGACTTTTGCTATATCTAGTCACTCTTTCTCATCACTTTCCCCCTATGTAACCCCCTAACCACTCTTTCTCATCACTTTCCCCAATGTAACCCCCTAACCACTCTTTCTCATCACTTTCCCCTATGTAACCCCCTGCACAACAGTGGCAGTGAAATGCCTTGCTTGGGGGTGAAATGATTAAAAAAAAAAATCTTAGATATGTTAATGAAGGAAAGCTAGAAAAAAAAATTATTAACTGTAAGAAGATAAAATGCATAGTTGTTAGCAAAAAAAGACATCCCAAGATGTGATTTATATTATGGGGATGTAAAACCAAGCAGATTCATAAATTCATTTATCTGTAACAGATGGCAGAAAATGTAATACAGAAATTCAAATGGCAAAATAAGCTTTCTAGAAACTAAGCAAAGTATTGAGACAGGAAAATTTCATTAGAAACAAAGAAAACAAGATTGAATTGCTATATATCTAATTTTTGATATGACAGTGAATGATAGACAATCTCTTCAGAGATGAAGAAGAAACTTAAAACAGCAGAAACATGATTCTACAAACAAATGATGAGACTATCATGAACAGAAGTGGTGTGCAAAGGTCTGGTAGCACCTGAGGTGAAGATTGTGGCTGGCACCCCCTAGCACCACCCCTAACAAAATCACAACAGTATTAGTTTATTCTCTTTTGGACATAATGAGCAGCCCAAATTGATCACTGTAAGTGGGGTCTATTTCCACTGCTAGACAGCCCTTTTAGGAGACATTTTTAAAACATGCTGGCATCATTTGAACCCTCTCTAAAATTTTCTTTGCAGTTTTTGCCAAATTACCAGCAGCCAGATATAAACATTTTAAAACTAAAATTAAAAACTATTTTATTTACTCTTAATATCAATTTTAAGTGTATTTGCTAAATAAAAACAAAAATAATATACTCCACCAGATGTGCCCCCTCCTCAGGGAGTGCCACCTGGGGCCACCACCCCATCAGCCCTCTCTTTTGCACACCCCTGGGAGCAATGAGTTTTAAAGAAATTAGGAAATATAAGAAAATTTATACTTACAATCAGAAAGAGACAGTGGAAATTTCTGGGACACATGAAGAAGAAAGATAGTTTGGAGAATTTAACACTCTCATGGAATACTGAAATAAGCAGGGGTGCAGAAACAACGAGTAACCTGTTTACCAAATTTGTGTGACTAGTTGGCAGAATAACAAGGGAAGTTACTTCGAGCATGAAATGAAAAGAAATTGTGGTGAGCCATGATCACTCATGTTCTGATATTAGACAGGTGCAGTGTGGCTTAGAATTTTTAGGAACTGGTCTTTTTAAAAATATTTTACCTAAACAATATATATTTTTTTTATATATCAATGATGTTTTATTAATATATCTCTGGAAATTAATATTATCTGGTCTTGTAAATAAACTAAACAACATAAATTTTAATGCCTCCAAAACAAAACTGCTCTCCTTTAATATATCAATGATGTTTTATTAATATATCTCTGGAAATTAATATTATCTGGTCTTGTAAATAAACTAAACAACATAAATTTTAATGCCTCCAAAACAAAACTGCTCTCCTTTAATATATCAATGATGTTTTATTAATATATCTCTGGAAATTAATATTATCTGGTCTTGTAAATAAACTAAACAACATAAATTTTAATGCCTCCAAAACAAAACTGCTCTCCTTTAATATATCAATGATGTTTTATTAATATATCTCTGGAAATTAATATTATCTGGTCTTGTAAATAAACTAAACAACATAAATTTTAATGCCTCCAAAACAAAACTGCTCTCCTTTAATATATCAATGATGTTTTATTAATATATCTCTGGAAATTAATATTATCTGGTCTTGTAAATAAACTAAACAACATAAATTTTAATGCCTCCAAAACAAAACTGCTCTCCTTTAATATATCAATGATGTTTTATTAATATATCTCTGGAAATTAATATTATCTGGTCTTGTAAATAAACTAAACAACATAAATTTTAATGCCTCCAAAACAAAACTGCTCTCCTTTAATATATCAATGATGTTTTATTAATATATCTCTGGAAATTAATATTATCTGGTCTTGTAAATAAACTAAACAACATAAATTTTAATGCCTCCAAAACAAAACTGCTCTCCTTTAATATATCAATGATGTTTTATTAATATATCTCTGGAAATTAATATTATCTGGTCTTGTAAATAAACTAAACAACATAAATTTTAATGCCTCCAAAACAAAACTGCTCTCCTTTAATATATCAATGATGTTTTATTAATATATCTCTGGAAATTAATATTATCTGGTCTTGTAAATAAACTAAACAACATAAATTTTAATGCCTCCAAAACAAAACTGCTCTCCTTTAATATATCAATGATGTTTTATTAATATATCTCTGGAAATTAATATTATCTGGTCTTGTAAATAAACTAAACAACATAAATTTTAATGCCTCCAAAACAAAACTGCTCTCCTTTAATATATCAATGATGTTTTATTAATATATCTCTGGAAATTAATATTATCTGGTCTTGTAAATAAACTAAACAACATAAATTTTAATGCCTCCAAAACAAAACTGCTCTCCTTTAATATATCAATGATGTTTTATTAATATATCTCTGGAAATTAATATTATCTGGTCTTGTAAATAAACTAAACAACATAAATTTTAATGCCTCCAAAACAAAACTGCTCTCCTTCAATCGCCATAGAGAAACATTCCTACCAGCCATCATCATGGCTAATGCTAGTCTCCTTGAAGGCAACACAATGTATCTCCTTGGCCTCACTTATTCAATTGACCTGAAGTGAAATGATTACATCAAATTTATAGCTGCATTTACTACTAGGTCAGGTCTCAGCATCAGGCCAGAAAGTATTTCTCATCAAAATTTATCTTACACATTTATAAATCTAATATAAATTAGTCCGGGCAGTGAATACTCTTGCTATATGTGGTCTGGTGCTTTTGCTATTCATCTCGAAGTTCTTAACAAAATCCAAAGATGAACCTACAATATAATCGATCCCAATTTGGTATCTCACCTTCAGTCACTTTCTCACCAATGGGATATGGCTTCCCTCTGTCTTTTCTACAAATATTTTAATGGCTACTGCTCTGATGAGCTCTTTTTTCTAGTGCCTCAACCACAGGAATTTAAGTGTGCTACCAGGTTGGCATCTAGGTTGCCAGACATGCTACAATGTGTTTGGCAGGAGTTGGATTACGGACTTGATGTGTGTCGTATCATAGGTAGTGCACATATTGAACACTTGTGACACTTTGTGAAATCGGTCATAAAATCAAAACTCCTTTGAATATCTTGTTCAAATTTTTATAAATAAATCTTTTATTGTTCAGCATGAAGCCTATTTAATTTTGTTTGTCTAGGACATGTAGTTACTCAGATATTCACATTTTAAATTATGTCAATCTTTTGAAGGACACTCTGTATTCAGTCAGTTGAGTGCCATACGTGATACATGCTTGGCAATCATGTCTCGAAAAAGACATGACTGACAGGGCAGAAGATTATCCAGCAGTAGGTTGCCATTACTTTTTACGGTAGACTGGTTACCAACCAATCTATAGAACCCAATCTGTCCTATTATTTGACTTATAGCTAGAGGGGAAAGAGATGTATTACATTATTAAGTAGTTATAAGTGGGAGATCAGTTTATTACTTCATAACAATATAAAACTGGTTCCCCACTTTATATCCAGTAGAAGCCATAATAATTTTTCCAACTATTATATTCAGTCAGTCAGTTAAGTGCCATACGTGATGCACGCTTGGGCGATCATGTCTCGAAAGAGACATGACTGACTGGGCAGAAGATTATCCCGCAGTAGGTTGCCATTGTTTTCTACAGGAGACTGGTTGCCAGCCAAGGCTATAGGACTCAATATGTCCTGTTATTTAACCCATAACTGGAGGAAAGATACAGATTAATACCTTTCCCAAGGGTATTTGTGTGTAAGTGAATGCAACAAATTCAACTAGAATTCGAACTCGGCTCCCCGATTTCATGTTCCGAGTTGATATCCACTCCACCACAATGCACATCCTACCACTCTGTATTACTTTTCTTTAATTGCATTGTAATGTTGCTTGGGAAGAAAAATCTTAAAAATCGATGTAAAATTAAGATTTAAACAAATTAAACAGATTCTTTTTCTTTTAATCTGGTCATCCCTGAAGAGAGTGATTTGGAATCATTATTTTAGTATCATCTTAGCCACCTGTCTAATCACTAAAAATAATTGCAGTCTAACATGTAAGTAGAATAAGGCTGTAGATATTAACAGATTCAAATTATAGCAGATGCATTATTAGAATATATTCTGTTAATTAATCAGTTTCAGACAAAATAAAAGTCTCCTTTTATTGAAAATAATTATGGAACCTTTTACCAATGTGCCTTCAGCTTCATAATGCCCTGGTGGTAGAAATCAAGTGTGTTAAATGCAAACAAAAAACAACGTCAGTGAGTGCATGCTGCAAGTCTACTTCAATTATAAAGAATTTCTCACAAAGGTGATTGTCCGACAAATGGCAGAAGTGGTAATCTGTTGGCACAAGGTCACAGGAAGTAAGATGAATGGCACAGTGTTTCTCAGAAAAGTTGCCATATAGTATCCCTGGTCACTCACACCACATTTGACCTGGCATTGTCTCATGGTTAACTAATGCTGACTCCTTCTTCAATGCCTATTCTGACTGCTAAGAGTACAGGTTCACAGTGACGGTTTGGCCTGTTAGTAGCAGCTCCTAGTAAACTACTTTTCAACTAGTCTACCAGATACAAAGCATGATATTGCATGTGTGTAGAAGTGGTCTTGTGGTATGAAGCACAGATCCTCATTGTAACAATCAGTGTCTAGCATGCTTGGGAGGATCATACACTCAATCAAATATGGGTACTTGCAGTACTGGTAAAGCAATGAAAAAGAGGCACTCACTCATTGCTTATTGGCTTTCATCTGTGTGGGGTACCCACTTGCTGAACTTGTACACCTTCCCTATGCAGTGCAGATGAAGTCTGACTGTTTCAACAAACCTTGAAGTATTTGGCAAGCTCACAACATGTTTGGTCATCACCTGCCCTCCTCTATCACTGCCTTCATGGCCTCATCATCCAGGATCTGCGGTAGACTACTGCGGGATTTATCACAAAGTGACAGCTCTCTTAACCTGAACTTCTGAAATGCCTAGCAGTGCATTGCATGCAAAGGCTTGACATATTCAGCGACTTAAGAGTTGCTTTCTGCAAGTTGCATTAAGTCATAAAGCAGAAAACTTCGAATGAGCTGCTTTGACATTGGCATATTTCTTCATTGCAGCTTGGGTTATAACTGACATGTTGTGCAATCCACATGCATTGGTCAAAAGCAATGCTCTTGGCTCACTGCTTTCCTGGCACGACACTTCCTCATTTGCATATCAGTGTTCACTTCTTCCCACATGATGTAAAAAAAAGCAAAAACTTTTTTGGTTAGCTTATAAAATAGAATTTAATTAACTTAAGGAGGAAGATAAAATGTAATATACAACAAAAGTTCATGCAGGATTTAAAGCATATATCAAATTATTAATTTGGAAAATTTCTGTTTTTAATCATGTATAGTAATTAGAAATTTTATATATTTCAAGTAACCATCTTTTAAATAAAGTGTAACATTATTCTGTTAAATATTCAAGTGTATTCATGTGTACCGTTATGTCTTTATATCAAGTATAAATAAAAGGAAAACACATCAAGTAGTTATTCTATGTTCAAATGATAGTCCAAGTAGCAACAGATGTAGCAGTCTGAGTGAAAGTAGTAAGAGGAGTCATTAAGAAATTTTCTTGTGTCTAGTATATTTCCTGTCATGCAAAAACTATCTTCATATGAAGAAACGACTGATAAAAAAAAAAAGAAAACCACTTGTTATAAAACATCTCAACACTTTCTGGAATATAAAAATGTTGAGTTTACATTTTGTCTGCTTTTTTCTTTTCCTTTCTTTTTTCTTTGGTCAGATAAAAAAAACTTCACACTGCATTTTGTACTGAGACTGAAAAGAGAACTTTAGTTTAGGCTATTGAGAAAGCTGCTTTTTTAAACTGAAATATGCTTGAATATACAAAATCAATGAACATTTCAACATCTTTCAATTATGGAAAATATGTTTTGGATGGAAGCCAAATTTAATAAAAGTTTTCTATTTGAAGACTGTTTTATCATTTATCTAAAAAAATTAGGGATGAATTTGACACATGAAAAAGAGATTACTTCGTTTAATGCCTACATTTGTTACCTTCAGGGTAATTCTTAGCTTGATGTTTGCAAACTGACTGTTCACAAAGGGTAGTTATAAAAATCCATACTATGTTTGATTTGCATCTATTATAGACAACAGGTTTTGTATATTTGACAAAGAATGAAAATGTGTATAATTTAATAAAATGCATGTATTTAAATGAAAGGTGTTTCTACTTTTGATTTTGTTATTCTTGTTACAATAAGAACAAAACAAAATTATGTTTTCTAATTCTTCCACATCCAGAAACCTCTTGTGTCTTAGTGGCTTTACAGCCTTTTAAAAAATATGTATTTGTAGATGATGTTCTGAAAATAGTGATAAGCTAGGAACCTTTTGAAATTGAGATTTTATTTACATTGAATAGCATTTTCTTTACATTTATACTTGTGTAGTGAGAAGATGAATGCAGGTCTAACTTAACTAAAACTTTATTCAATTTAGAATGAATCATGTTCTATTGGATTTCCTTAAATACAGAATATGTTGGAAGGGGAGATAATACCACAATCTGTATTTTTTTTCTGAATCTTATGAATTATTTTTAATTCAATCAAGTAAAAAGTGAAAACAAACACAATTTGATTTAAGTTATAAAAATTATATTAAAACTCTATTGTATTATTTTCCACATGTTCAAAATAAAATTCTGTTTTTCATCCATTGATACTGTCTGTCATTGGTCAGGTCCCAATGTTACTGGATTAAAAAATGCGCAGATGTATTTCATAACACTTTTGGAGTGTCAAATAGTAAAGAAATGAGAACATATAAACGTGAATTAAATAAAAATTCAGCATTTTCAAAAAAGTTACTGAAGGCCGCATATATATGAGAGTAAAGTGACCAAAATGGTGCAATATAAAGCAATGCCAATGATCACAGGGTAGCATTCACTGACCGAGCAGTCAGTGCTACTTTGGTTGAATTTTATAAAAATTGTTCTATTAAAACAAATTTTCAGGAAAATAGGTTTCTCAAATCTGTAGCATGTGTGCAGAAATTAGTAACCTGAGTTATGCCCCTTAATACAGGACATTTCCTAAATGAGATTCTGATGTGGGTGAAATAAAAATGAAAGTTTGCTATGATACACGGACACTGTACCCCTTTTTGAACACGTGAACTTGCAATAAATAACTATCAAACAGTCCTCTTTGTCTCTCCATACCGAAACTCCCATCATGGAAATATTTTGAAGTCCAGTGTCTCTTATCGTTCTTTCCGGTACTGATGAAGGCCATCTATTAATTTTTTGTTTGAATTAGTGTGTGGAATGTCAATATCTTGATTATGTCATTATATTCTCTTCAAGTTACATGTGCTATCCATTTTAGCTGTTGCTGCTGTTGAAAGTCTTCAATTGATGTTGTTTCTGCTTGTTTTCTTTTTCATTTTTACTCATTAATCTGAAAAGGCGCTTGTGAGAAAACTGGTTCAAATGAATCAATGTATAAATCACTCTCAATAAACTGTTTTGTTGTTTTTTAGCATTGTATTAGAAATAGAAAAAAATTTGTGTGCCAACACTAAGTTCAATAGCAGATCTGGTAATGAACAGTCCAGCAGGCAGCATATTAACAATGGAGTCAAAAACCCAACCTTCCTCTCACAACAAAAATTGCACTTTTGCTCATCAAGATCAAAAGTTGTATTTTCTCTCTCAAAGCACAAAAAAACAATCTATACCCAGTAAGTAAAAGCAACAACCTTTATTCCCTGAGTGATTATTCTGATTTGTCATGCCAGACAGGGAGGAAAGAGAATTAGCATAGTTTTTGATGCCCATAGCAGCTCTTTTTGTGCTAACAAGTTTTGATAATTTTTCTTCAGCAGACCACACACGAAACACAATCTCTTTTTTGAGGTAAGTGATTTTCTCTTTCAATACAAGCATGAATCTTATAAACATGACAAACCTCAGATTAGTTCAAAATTTAATCATGAAGTGAGGCGTAACTTTTTTGATGCAGCTAATGTTATCCCCACTCAACTTAAAGAAAATAACTAACATTTCTAACTCTCATTAGGGTTATATTTGAAGCTCAAATTTGTCTCAAACTTAAGAATTTGCTAAACATGACCAGGCGCAACTGAAATTACTTGATGCTTATAAATAAAGGAAAACAAAAAATAAAATATTTAAAAAATTCAGTCCAAAAAGTCTAGCATTCTTTTATATTTCCCATATTTTTTTCGTAACTTCTTTCTGCTTTGAATGAAAACCAAGATTTCTGCCAATTCAATAATGTTCAACTCTTCATTTTCTGTTGTTTGTTTTTTAAGGCAGTTAGTGTTCATGTTTTATAACAATTTTTCAATAGTTAAGGCCTTTTTGAATGCACAATTTGAGTGACATCATGTAATTGATTTGCTGGCAAATTGTGTGTGCATAAAATTGATGGAAAAAAATTTTCTTCAATGAAAATTTCACAGCTACTTTTTTGTTTTCGATTAAAAAAAAATCAAATTATGTGCTCGTTGCACATTGCTGATTATCAAATTAACATTTTTCAGATAATTTTTTCTGCGTCCAAAACAAAATCATTCTTGTTGTGAACTCCTTGAATTCTTAATTAAATTATTTTACTGAAAATGGGGAAATTTTTTTTCCCGAATAAAGTTTCTTTGCAAATAGAATAGTTTTTCTATATAAAAAATTGTGTTAATGACATTTTGTTTCTCTTGATTTATAGAATAAATTTTATTTTTTATGCACAATTCGGCAAACTGATTTACATTTTTTACAAAATGTGATGAAGTCAGTTTGCCTTGTGCTTTATAAAACTGGGATGAAGAGTCCCAATTGCAATTGATTTTCTCTGGCGAATCATGTTGAAGAAAGATTTTAAAGTATAAATTAATAAATACAAATCATTATTTCAAAGATTTGAACAATTCCCAATAATTAATCTCTTTGATTTGATCCCAAATTATTAAAAATGATTTGAATTGAATGCAATGGCTCTAATATTTTAGTTTTAGTTTTGTAGCATATCAAGTTCAATGAGTTAACAAAATAATAAAGCATTTCATTATTCTATGTTATCTGCTAGTATAACACATCAGATATACAATAATCAATAATGTGTCTTTAATAATACCATTTGGATAGTGTTGTAAAGATCTGGATGTAAAAAGGAATATTCCAATTCATAATGCTTAGCTAATCCTTTCTATCATAATAAAGAACACAGCATTTATTTGTGTATGTGTGTGTGTGTGTGTGTGTATATATATATTGTGTGTATTTTGGCAGCATTTTTTCATTGATGTAGGTTTCGTTAAATAATATAGACAAGTTTTGTCTATTTATTTTATGCAGGATCGTTTCATATAGTCTGATAAGCTTGATAGTACTATCGTTAAAAGACAACAAGAAATCGCAGTAATTGTTGATTTTTTCATCAGGTCTGAGCTTTCGGCTTACATAAGCCATTATCAATGAGTGAACATATAAGTTATTGACAAATAAACAAAGAGAATTAAATGTAAAGACAAGTCCATTTTTAACGTGGCGGATGGCCGAAGATGGTGACAAAATTGTGGTGGTATGGTTCTTGGTCATATGAGGGCATGAGGGGTTTAGTCTGCGAGCTACTACTGCTATGAGTAGAGGGAGTAAGCGTAGTAACTATGACCTCTCCCGTCGATTACAGGTTCTGGAGTATGTTAGTAGAGATATCAAAATTTATTTTATTTAAGCTAGGTTTAAGCTGTTTCATGCAGATAGCTTCTAGGATTTTGAGTTTTCGTTTATTATTTTCTTGTCTAAGTATACATGTATTTTCAACAAGTATTTTTCTGAGAAGTGTGCGTTGATAACCATGGTATTTTAAATGTCGGAATATGTTTGAATTGTCATTTAAGTGTAGTGTAAGATGCCTTGAGAGCATGTTGATAGTATGGCCAATGTAGATACTGTTTAGTTTGTTAGAGATACATTCTTGAAAGGAGCATTTAAATTTATATATATATTTTCTTTTTTTTTTTAAAGTGAGAGGTTTTTATGACTTAGAAGGTATAAATAGTTTCTGGTTATGTTTTCAATTTGCAGTGTCATTAATTTATTCTCGATATGTCCGTAGTAAAAGGGTATCAAGTTTAGTATTATTTTCTCTTTTTTTTATATATTTAAATACTACAATATATTTTTATTTTTATTTGCACCAATCGTGCCTTTTTAGTTTTTATTTTGTTTTTTACTCTGTTTAAAACCTATTTTTATTTATGTATATGTTATGGTGAAACAAACCTATCTCTCAGATATCCCTCCTATATTAATAAGAGTTAATGTGAGACGTTCTTAGAAGTTCTAGAGAGTTCTTTAGAGTTCTATTGGAGTTCAGTAGAACTATTAGTTAGTTCCAGTTTGGACATAGTTGGACTAAGGCAGTTGATTTTAGTCGGCAGTTAGCCGAATACTAACGAGTCAGCTTACAGTAGAAGATTACCAAGTTCATAACATTTTGGTTGTGTTAAGTCAATTAGCAATTGACATAGCACGATTATAACCTTCAGTGTGAAAACTACTCCACAACAGTATAGTGTGACGTTATTTCAGATTCATTATTGTGTCATGTAAATGAATGTTTATATTTCTTTATTTTTTTAAAATTTTAATTATTATCTAGTGTGAAGCTTAAACAGTGTCTACAGAACACTGACATTTAATTTCCAAAGCACAATAAATCTTTATTTTTTATACTTCTGATCATATATAATTTTTCATGTAAGCACAAAAAGCATGGGTCATTTAAAGACCTACATGTTCATGCTTCTTTTAATATTTTTCATTTTACTTATATATATATATATATGTGTGTGTGTGTGTGTGTGTGTGTGTGTGTGTGTGTTTATATTGTATATATAACATGCTAAAGTCCGCCTTCCTCTACTGTGCACTCATAGCTCAGAGGTAGAATCGCTAACTGATGTCAATTTGGTCAGGTTTCAATCTTGGCTAAAAGCAATCAGATGTCTAACCTGTGATACACCAAATCAGGACTGTCTACAGATGACTATATATATCCCTATTATCATACTCAGGGGGCATAACCTGTGAGTATATATATATATATATATATATATGTAAATACATGTAGTATATATATATATGCATATATCCAAGTATAAGGTAGATATGGATGGAATAAAATTCCATATCCAATGAAACACTATTCTTAAAAAAGTGCTCAATACAAAGTAGAGCAAATAATATAATATTTATTTAGAATTTAGTTATAGATTATTTAATTATGAATTTATTAAAAATTATTTATTTAACAATTTATTTTGAATTTTAGTTATAAATTTTAAATGAATATATCCACATATATAAGTAGTATATATATATATATATATATATATAGCCTTTGAGATTTCACTGGCCAGTTAAAGATGATTAAAAACTTAATTGGGCAATTAAAGTTGATTGCTTTACTTGCCCGTGGTTAATTAAATATCTCGCAATGAAAAAGGAAATTTGATTCTTTTGCAACCCAAAAGTATGCCATTGAAACTTAACAAATTACTTAGAATGATCTATGATGGCATTATTATGCAGGTCATTCGTTTATTAACGCTTACAGAGTGGAGCCAAAATGTCTCTGTCACCCAGATTAAAGACGCTCACTTGGAAAAATATTATCTTATATTTACTCCCCGATTACGAAAAGTAAAAATGAACATTTGAAAGAAAGAAAAAAAAATACGTATACTTCTTTGACCCACGCACCGAAAAACAAATTATACAAGTAATTGTTTAATAGAAAATCGTTGAGAATTTAGGTACCTCCATTCAATTGTCAAAAAAAAAAAAAGCATATGATGCCAAAAAGGCTCAAACTTAATAAAAACAAAGTTTTATCATCAAAATGTTTATGTTTTTATTAAGAAGAAAGATCAAATTTTGTTGTTATTATTTTTAAAAACATTTTAAATCCGTTCTAACACGTTCAAAATTTTAATTAAAATTTCATTTTTTTGTTTCCATCAGCGATTCAGGCTATGTTTACTTAAGGCGACTATTAAGAAAATGGATTCGGTTGAGTAAAATCATCTTGGTGCGAGTAAATTTTCCCTCGCTTTCAACTGCTGGGCAAGTGTTTTCTTTTTCAAATTTCAAAGGCTATATATATATATATATATATATATATATATATATAAAATTTGTGATACAATTAAAAATACATTGTGACACGGAAATTTCTGTTTGGAGTTTTCTATCTCATCATCAGGCAATGTTAGATGTTAGTTCTGAAAATGATTTTTATTTAAATACAAGAAACAATACGTTTGTTATTTATAGATGTGGGAAGACATAAAATTTATGTGTGTGTTCCATTTAACTAATCAGAATAGAGATTCACTTTAAAATTTGACAAGTAGTTTCTATTTTTAGGGAATAGATGCTTTCTCCCTTCATCCTTAACAGTCAAAGTGTCACCCTAATTTTAACCTAATTTTATTTTTATTTTTATTACCCTCTCTAGATCCTGTTACTTTAGATGTGTACATTCTTGTACCAAAAATGTTCTTTCAGCTTTTCATATCTTGACCTCTTCTCACAGAAAAAAAGGAAAGAGATGACGAAAGAAAGAAAGAAAACATTTTATATTTTTGGTCTAACTTAAAGGGGCTTTTAAGTAAATTTACTATTCTTACTTAAATTCAGTATGTATTTAATTCTATTTTTTTCCTATTAATTTATGAATAATATTTTTCTTTCTTATTCTAATTTACTTTCTAATATCCTCATACAATCTTTCAAATATCTATTTAATTATTACAAAAAAATTTTTAAATATCAATTAACTTATTTTAATATCTATTCAGTTATTATTTTTCTTAAGTAAATTACTGGGTATATGCATGTTAATAAATATAAAGTTATTTTTTATTTTATTTTATCCATCTTTTAAGGTGGACATTTTGCAATGTTTACGTATGACATCATGTTTATTTAATGGATTTTTATTCTTAGGAAATTTAATAATATATAGTTTTTCATATAGACACAAAGGGTATGGGTCATTTAAAGGGATATTTAAATGATTGTTTTATCTTTTGGAGATCAACATGGGAAAACATAAATAAACTACACAGTCTACTACAAAGCTTGCACTCCAAAATTAAGTTCATGCTAGAATATAGCTATAATGAATTGCCATTACTAGACATACTCATAAAAAACAAAAACAATTACATCATCACAGACATTTACCATAAACCCACAGACACCCATCAATACCTTCATTTCAAGTGTCACCACCCTAAAAGTTGTTTAAAATCCATCCCCTACTCCCTAGCACAACAAATTTGCACAACAGTAGCTGACGAAACCCTCCGTAAAATACGCCTAGAGGAACTACGAAAACCATTACAAACAAGAGGATACCCTATTCCACTAATAAACAAGGGTTTCCAACTGTCAGAAGAAATACCATTAGAATCTCTCCGGAATAAAAAAAAAAACATGAAAAAGAAGAAAACATTCTAACATACGTTTCCACACACAACAGAAACAATCCAGAATTATTTACAAAGATCAAAACACACATAGAATTACTCAACAAAAATGATAAAATAAAGGAAATCTTAAAGACAACTAAAATAATTAAAAGCAAACGCCCCCCCCCCCCCAAATCCTAATCTCATGAAAATTCAAGCAACACACAACACAGGGGGTCACAAAATGCAACAAAAATGATGTGGGTATGCAACATAATAATAGAAGGAAAACATTTCAAGTTCAAAAACACGTCTATCTACATTCGAAATAAAAACAGATCTGAGCTGCAACTCTAAGAACGTAATCTATGCTCTAAAATGCGATGAATGCGCAAAAATATACGCGGGGGCGGCACAAGGCCTGAATAAAAGAGTAGCCCTGCACAGAAGTAACATTAAATTAGTCAATAACAGGAAATTATATGTCTCCCAACGTTTACATGAATGTAGTGGAGATAAACTTAGAGTAATGCCCAACTACCAAAATGCAGATTATGACACACTCATGATGCAGGAAGAAATATTTTTAAAAAAAATACAAGCCTTCCCTTAACAAAACAACATGAAAAACCTAAGGCACACACACAGACACACGAAATTCAAACGTGGAAACGCACACACACACACACACACACACACACACACACACACACACACACACACACACACATTAAATTCAAATAGTATCCCAAAAACAATAAAAAGAACTAACTGACCCGTAGAGTAGAGTTAAATCAACATCGCTGAAAACAATTTTGAAATAAAAAGACGAAATCAAATTTCGCAAGTCAGTGAAAAAAACTTTTACAGTCAACGAAGGCGACAGAAAAAACTTAACGTGCGAGTGTGAAAAAAAAAAAGAAAAGAAAAGAAACACGCACGCGTGCATATGAACTTTCTGACTTACTTACCACTTGACTTATCTATTTAGACACGATACCGTGGCCACCAGAAAAGCAAACGGATCTCGACATGTGAAGTCACAATTTTATTCGCCTGAAGAGAGTTAACTTTAGACTCGAAACCCGTGTAGTGACACAAATACCATTATGGACACTTAATATATCATACAAAAAGCAAGTAATAATTATAATAATAGCAACAATAAATCTACACGTTAAACAAAACGTTCACGACTTCTCGCACTTTTTCTTCTATATGTATGTATATATGTAGCATATATATACATGTATAAATATATATATGTGTGTAAAATTTTAGCTGTATATAAAACTGTATATATATGTATATATATGTAGTATATATATATATATGTATATATTACATGTATTTATGTATGTTGTATGTATATATATATATATATATGTATATATATATATGTAGTATGTATATATATGTATGTACGTATATATGTAGTATATATATACATGCGTAAATATGTAGTATGTCTATTTGTGTATAAATACGCATGTATATAAAACTACGTATATATATAATTATATATATATGACTATTATATTATGTTCTCATTACGATTGAGCTCTCGAGAGAAGAAAACTTTAAAAACAGTGACCAGTTCTGCGATTTACGCCTTACTCTTTTGTAATGAATTGATCTTTTCCTGTGACTGGCGTGTATATACAGCGCATATATATATGTAAAACGCTAAAATTTCCCTTCACACATTTCATGCGCATATGGCTTAGGAAGCAGGGACTCTGACTGACACCAAATCGGTCGATTTCGATCCCGCCTGGAAGCAAGTGGAAGTTTTGCCACACTGATGAGATGTGATACAGCAAAACAGTCTTGTATGTGGATGATTAATATATATATAACTCTTGAGAGTGTTAATAAATTCCTTGTTTTTAAAGTAATATATATATGTGTGTGTGTGTGTGTGTTTCGTTAAAAATGACCGACCAGGAAGATTTTATTCATTTTATATTTAATTTTTTCCGTATTCTTACATGTTCCTTTTTTGCTGGAGATAAGGAATATAAACATTTCCATAATTTTCGACTTTCCAAGTGCTTTCAGTCTCTTTTCACAGACCATTTTCAAGGATATTAATTTTTCGGTTTGTTATCCTCATGTTTAACTGTAATATAATTCTTGGTGTTTTAGTGCTTTTTAGAAAAAGAGAATTCTTTAAAGCTAACACATAATGCGCGCGGCTGGGCATCGCATGAGAGTATGTCTGTTTTTTAGTTTTTTTTAAAAAACCTTTCAAAACGCCATTTCCACTGTTAAATAATGTAAGGTTGATGGTAGAAGAAAATTGTTTGATATATAATGCCTCTCTTATAGTGAGGTGCCTTTGATATTGTGATTTAAATAGTATTTTGTATATTCAACCAAAATTTTTCTTAAGGGTTTTTGTAAGTTATGGGTCAATAAATGTTTTTTTTTATTGCACTATTATTACTAGATAGGTGGCATGTAAGGCGTCTACTCAGGGAAGTGGTAGTATGGCCAGTATATGTAATTGATTTATGACAAGAAACACAATCTTGTACAGGGCATTGAAGTTCATACACTATATTAGTCAATTCTATTTTAGATTTGATGGAGTTATTATTAGAAACAAGATTTGCTGTCATCCATTTACTATAATGCTAGCAGTATAGCCCGGCGTTACTCGGGTGTAATGAAAGCTTTAAAACTAATCCATGGTCCTGGAGCTCAGACTCAGCCTAAAGAATATTTGTGTGAAGTTTGGTGAGAATCGGATAAAAATTGTGGATTTGTATAAAGGACATACAGACAAACAGACACACACACACAAACATCTTGCCTTATATATATATATATATATATATATATATTATCGATTTTCTGCACTATTGTAAGAACTGCAACTTTGAAACTTCTGAATATCGTTTCTTATCTCTTTGTCTATGAGTGTATCAAATTTGATTAAAATCGGACCACTCCTTCTATAACCCGATTTTTTCGATTTTCGATATTTATCGGGGGTACCTCGACACAAAACCTAGCTAAGAACACTCGCAGACGCTTATAGTACAACTGTGTAAATTTTCAAGAAAATGGGTTCAGCCGTTTCGGAGTCTATTGGTAACGGACACACACATACACACAGACGCATATCGTTCTGTTTATAATTAACTAGCATCATAGCCCGGCGTTGTTCAGAGTTTTTTCACTATTTATGCTGTAATGGTAAGGTCAATTGCTTAATCAAAAAGCTCCAGTCTAAGGTTGCCGTGAGGCGTAAGTTTAAAAAAAGATTGCGAAGTAAGTATTGGTTTTTGTTGTATTTATAAAACGGGAATCATGCTTGGCAGATTTTGGCAATAAACGGGAATGATGTCTGTACAATTGGAAGGACGAGTGCTGGCATTATAGGAGTCTGTAATGTAATGCGATGAGGTTGTGATGCAGAAGAAATAGATGCATTGACCCTGCAACTTCGGAGAGGTTGACACCTTGTAGAAAACGTGAAATTGTTATGGCATATGATAAGGTAGAAGTTACACAAAGCTGAAACATGCCGTTTGTTTTCATAGACAGCCCCAGCATACAAAGCGACCAGCTTCAGGTAAAACCACATCCACCAACAATTTTCACTTGAGTCAATAAACCAGAAATGCTTCTACCATTGGATCTACACATGCAACTGAAAATGATAAGTGTTCATTTAAACATCGATTTCTTCATCTTCGTCATCTCCTTCGTCTTCGCCATCTTCTTCATCCTTTTCTTCTTCTTCTTCTTCTTCTTCTTCGTCGTCGTCGTCGTCGTCGACTTCCTCATGGTATTCGTCTCCTTCTGTGTTTTCTTCACTGACTTCGTTTCATCTTTGTCTTCGTCTTCATCATCATCATCATCATCATCTTTTTCTTCTTCTTCTTCTTCTTCGTCGTCGTCGTCGTCGTCGTCGACTTCCTCATGGTATTCGTCTCCTTCTGTGTTTTCTTCACTGACTTCGTTTCATCTTTGTCTTCGTCTTCATCATCATCATCATCATTTTTCTTCTTCTTCTTCTTCGTCGTCGTCGTCGTCGTCCTCGTCGACTTCTTCGCCTTCGTCAACATTTTCTTATTCGTTTGCAATAAAATATGTTAATGTTTTTGTGTGCTATTTTTAATGCTAGTGTCATGTAATTTTTGTAAGAATAATTTTATTTGTTTATCAATGATGTAGTTGGGAATGTTATTGTTGACTAATGTTTGCTTTATGTGTTGTAGTTCGCTCAAAAATATTCTTTGGGAGGAAGAATTTTGATGTGCTCTTTTTAAAAAGTTTGTTAATACTGCTATTTTATATCTTTCCGGGCATTGGCTATTATAGTTCTTCTTCTTCTATGTGCCCTGTCCTTTCAGGACGTGGGCGATCATGGTTCTCCACGTCTCTCTATCCCTGTTGGCTCTTAGTATGTTTTCTCCTGTTACATCTCGCAACCCCCGTTCCGTCATCCACCTGATCAGGCCCTTCAAATATGTTATCCGCTGCCTTCCTCTGTCTCTTTTCCCTTCTATCTGGCCTGTCAGTATCAGGTTCTCCAAGCCCTCCTTCCTCATTGCATGTCCCAGGAACTTCAGTTGTCTCTTCCTGATGCTCACTAATAATTTTCTTTTTGTTGCCATTCTTTCCAACACCTCATCGTTGCTCGCATGCTCGGTCCACGATATCCGCAGCATTTTTCTGTAGAACCACATTTCCGCTGCTTCAAGTTTTTTCCTCATTTTCGATGATATTGTCCAGCATTCATTGCCGTATTGAAGAACTGATATTACATAGCAATCTAGCACTCTCTTCTTTGTTTCTAGTGAAATTTTCCTGTGTCTTAGGACTTTACTCGGCTTCTGGAACGCGTCCTTTGCAATGCCAATTCGCCTTCGGATCTCTGTGTCGCACTTTCCATCTCCTGTTAGAACACTTCCTAGGTATTTAAATTTTTGTACTTGCTTGATTCTGGTATCCCCCCACCTGTATTTGGCATTTTGGGTTGTTTTTCTTGCTGATGACCATGCATTCAGTTTTCTTGCAGTTTATTTGTAGTCCTTTTTTGTCACTCTTCACATCTACCTTCTGTAAGAAGTCTTGTAGTTTTCTTTCCGTGTCTGCAATCAGCACTGTATCATCTGCATACCTGATGTTGTTCAAGTTGTGGCCTCAAATAACAAATCCTGGCGTAGCATCTAGTATCCTCAAAATATTCTGGCTGCACAAGTTGAACAGATCCGGTGGAAAGACACATCCTTGTTTTGCACCCCTTTCTATCTTTGTAAATCTGCTGAAATCGTTACCTGCCCGTATGCAGGCAGCTTGCTGCCAGTAGAGATTCTTGATTACTCTGATGTCTTTCCCAAAACTGTTGAGGCTGCTGAGCATCTCCATCAATTCTTTGTGTCGTATTTAGTCGAATGCCTTCACATAATCAATAAACATACATACAAGTTCTTTTTCATTTGTATAAGAAGACTATATACTGGTGTTCTTTTTTATACAGATAGATAATAAATTCGTTGGTTTTAGCTCTATATTGACAACAAGAAATAGGATTTTATTATTGTCCATGAGTTCATAAGTAAATTTCATCAAAGAGTTAGATTAAAAAATTTAATTTTAGATTTACGATTTCGGCTTTTTTTTTTTTTTTATCAAAACAAAAATGTCGTTGACGTACCTTGTGCAAATTTTCCGTTTGTCAGTTGTTTTAAACACATTGTTTTTGTAAGAATTCGAGAAATTAAGAAGTAATGGGTTTCCCATACTCACATCGTTAGTTTGTATGTAGATGTTACCATTATGGTCCGAAAAAGAAGTTCGCGTGAAAAAAAGAAAAATAGAGAGACGCACACGCGATGTGTGTAAATGTCGTATATATATATATATATATATATATATATATATATATATATATGTAAAATATATGTAATATTTATACACCAGGAAAATATATTTAAAAGCTTAGTTCGAACTTTAGTTACTATGATATCTTCTGTGGTTGTGAAGTAGAAAACTCAAGCCTTGTGCCAACCATATCCGAACTCCCCACAATTTTTTCCAGATCAGAAGGTTGGAAGAATATAAATTGTTACGTTTGTATGTTTAAATAAAAATTCATTTACAGAACAGAATTCCATCAATTTGTAGAAGTGAGATTATTAACTGTGAGAGAAAGAGAAAGTGTAGTACAGAGTAAAATTAATCCAGAGTTCGTAATTGTAGTGAAATGAGTGTATGCAGACAAAGATTAACAGGGTAGTAATAAAGTCTGCGTTCTTTTCTTTCTTTTTACAGACGGCGAGAGAGGAAGGAAAAATTAAAGGAAAATTGTACTTATCGACGTTAATTTTTAGGAGTCAGTTGAAGTGTTTTATTGTTGTTGTTGTTGTTGTTGTCGTCTTCTTTTTTGTTGACGGTGAAAATAGTGGGGATTATTATTACTAGATAGGTGGCATGTAAGGCGTCTACTCAGGGAAGTGGTAGTATGGCCAGTATATGTAATTGATTTATGACAAGAAACACAATCTTGTACAGGGCATTGAAGTTCATACACTATATTAGTCAATTCTATTTTAGATTTGATGGAGTTATTATTAGAAACAAGATTTGCTGTCTTCCATTTACTATAATGCTAGCAGTATAGCCCGGCGTTACTCGGGTGTAATGAAAGCTTTAAAACTAATCCATGGTCCTGGAGCTCAGACTCAGCCTAAAGAATATTTGTGTGAAGTTTGGTGAGAATCGGATAAAAATTGTGGATTTGTATAAAGGACATACAGACAAACAGACACACACACACAAACATCTTGCCTTATATATATATATATATTATCGATTTTCTGCACTATTGTAAGAACTGCAACTTTGAAACTTCTGAATATCGTTTCTTATCTCTTTGTCTATGAGTGTATCAAATTTGATTAAAATCGGACCACTCCGAAAATAGTGGGGACGAAGAAGAAGAGATAAAAAAATAACACACGAGAAGAAGAAAAAGAAGGAAATGGAATGTATGTCGTCGAAACATGCCCGGTTTAGTGACTTGAAATTTCTCCTTTACATTGTAGCGGTGTCTTATCTGATCTCTGCTCCCATCTGACTAATTCCGTTATCAAACATATTCCATCAGCAGTTGAACGTCGCATTAACATACACTCCAGTAGCAAAGAAACAATTTATGATAAAATCCTTAGGGATAGCGGTTACCAATCTCGTGAGATCAATTTTGTGGGAAGATATAGTGGCTCCAGAAAGAAAAATAGAAACTGAAAAATCATCTGGTATAATCCTCCATTTAATCAGTTAGTTAATTTTAAAATCGGACATAAATTTCTTAAATTAATTGATAAACATTTCCCCAAAAATAACCCTTTAAGCAAAATTTTCAATAGGAATACGCTAAAACTCAGTTATAACTGCTCCAACAATTTAAAAACATAATTAAATTACATAACAATAAAATATTGAAATAATACAACAAAAACAATTCTACTACTCATTTTAATTTGTCCCATAATAAAAACTTTTGTAATTGTAGAAACTCTAGCTAATGCCCCTTATCTAATAAGTGTTTAACTAAATCCTTGGACTACATGTGTTCTATCTCATTTTAGAAAATTGTAGGGTTTCTAAAGATTATATTGGTAATACAATTAACTTTTTTAAAAAACGTTTTTACAATCATCTTTCATCTTTTGCTAATACGGATAAAAAAAATGAAATCACTTTCTAAATATTCTTGGATGTTAAAAGAAGAAAAAATACTTAAAGTTAAATGGAAAATTCTCAAACAGGCTAGAATATCTAGATTGGTAAATGAATCATGTTTCCTTTGTCTACAATAAAAATGGAAAATAATAAATACATGAAGAGTGACATATTACTGAATCAGAGACATGAAACTACTGTAAATTACAAACATGTTAAAGAATTAACCTTACAATCCTGCTAGAATTATAAAATCTAAGGTTTGAAACTCCAGCAATTATTAACTTTTTACAGTATTAATCTTACTATCTTGATAATTTACATTAACTATATGATCTTACTTCTGATATTTTTTATCTTTATTTTTATTTTTATTTTTTATTAGAAATTGTGATCCATTTAATATTTTAAACTTTGAATTTAATTTTTACTATTATTATTATTTTTAATGTTAACATAAATTTTTTCCTTTAATTTTTATTATTTTTTAATTTAATTTTTCCTTTAATTTTTGTTATTTTTAAATTTAATTTTAATATATCTTTTATAATTTATTATATTAGCACTAATGAAATTATCTCCGTCTTTGTTTTTTAAATGTCATCAGATTTGCGCTTTTTGAATAATTCCTATGTTTGTGTATGTGATTTCATCATATAAAAAAAATGCCAAAGGATTTGGTTTTAGACAATGTTAAGTACAAATGTATCTATGTACAATTCATTTCCGGCCAAAGTTTGAAATTTCTATTTCTTTGCAGCTTCTGTTGTCTTCTTTTGTCTCCGCATCACTTTCTTCCCCTTCTGTGCATTTTCTCACTTTTTCTTTTTGTTAAGCCCAGACGTCGCGTAGCCGATATATGTATATACCTATATTTTACTTCCTACCAAAATTTGGGGTATATTTCTCTCTTCTTTCTTCTTGTTTCTTTTCTTATCTCTTGTTTTCCTTTTTATTTCCTTTGTGTCCTCTTTCCTCTTTCTTTTCCCCACTTTTTTTGATTTCTCTTTTTGTTTTCTCATCTTTTTTATCCTCTTTACCTCGTACGAAGGATTTTTCCAAAAAGGAAGTGAATTTTCATAAATTTTCTTTTAAAAATAACGTTTATAACCATCATTACTAACTACCTGATAAGACATTATTCTTTAAATGTCGAAACAAAATGTACAATTTTGTAGTAGATTGTAGTTTGTACATGTTCTAAAGTATAATTTATAATAAATATTCATTGCTTTATTTTTATATTGTATGTATTAAATCAATGTTTTGAACGTTGCTAATATTTTCTTCGTTCCTTATTCATATATATATATATATATATATATATATATATATATATATATATATACTAAATCGTTATAGGTCAGATTTAAATTAGACAAGTAAACAGTTGTATTAGAAAGTGATCAATAGATATATAAAGAAATAGGACAAATGAAAAAAAAACGCTTCATTGAAACTAGATTTGATTACGCGTTTCACCTTTCTAGACTTCATCAGATCTAAAACGAAAGAAAGAAATGTGTGTCTGCTTACATAATAAATCATTTGTACTTTTCTCGGCAAAGCTGGCGTTTCTTGTGATGAAAGTAAAGAATGAGAACGAGTGACTTTCAAAAAGACCGTTAATAATTATTCGCTATCTTTTCTTAATAGTTCTTAAATAAAAGATACAGAGTAGATATTAACGGCCTTTTAAAAAGCCACTCATTTTCATTCTTTTCTCTCATCATGATAAACGTCAGCTTACCGGAGGAAAGTAACAATGTTTTATTATGTAAGCATTACACACAAATTCATACACACATATTTCTTTCTTTCGTTTTTTGGATTTGATGAAGCTTACAAAGGTGAAACGCGTAATCGAATCTAGTTTCAATGAAATGGTTTTTCATTTGTCCTATTTTGAAGCTATAGGGAGATTTCTTAATTCGGCCTTGTGTCATACATAACCGAACTTCCTATAACTTACAGATCTATTCGTTTTCATCATCAGAAGGTTGTCAGCAGGTTGGAGATTGGTTGGTTGGTTGCAGAAGGTTGTAGATTGTGTGGATTTGTAGAAGAATAAAAGTATACATTTTGCATGTTAAGATAGAAATTTATTGATAGAGAAGGATAACATGAACTGTAGCAGTTAATATTCAATGAGAACGTTAAGGGTATCAAGAATTGTAGAAATGTTCGTAGTAGTAATTTGTTGGAAAGAGTTTATGCGTATGTATGTATGTATAAGCGTTTGTTTGGTAGAAATGGAAAAGAAGAAGAAGTAAAAGGAATCAGCACACGAGAAAGAGAAAGAGGACGAATGTGCGACGCAACCTCACGACCGGGTTGACTTGAAGTTTCTCCCATTACATTTTAGTGTGTCGTCTCTCTTCTTCCATCTGACTGACTGGCTGATTGACACTGACCGAAGCGTTTTATAGTCATTTCGTTTTTTTCGCACGAGATTGCTAAGTCTTCTCAAGTTTTGCAAAACGCTCCCATTGGTTAAAAAATCAATTTAACATCTACTCGCGAAATCCGGTTTCGACTTTTTCTTTAAGCACATGGTCAATCCTTTTTCTAATTGGCAAAACCAGGATTTCACACATCATTGTGAATTTTTGTAAAAGTGAAGAAGGTTGCTTTTAATTCTTAATTTCCTATCTACCACAATTTCTTTAAAACTACCGGGATTCTATATCCTATTTTACACACACACACACACACACACACACACACACACACACACACACATATATATATATATATATATATATGTGTGTGAGATGCGAGATATAACCACACTTCTCTCCATTTCAATATAACTTATGAAAATCATCGAACTGTAAAACCAGTAAAGTTAATCTAAATATATATTCTTAAAGTCTCCAGTTGTATTTTCAAGTTTTCATTTATATATATATATATATATATATATATATATATATATATATATATAGTTGTAACAAAGTTATAGAACTGGTAGGTTTTTTTTACCTGGCGTTCGTTCATTTACTTTTATAAAGAGTGCTCAATACAACGTAGAGCATTATATTGCAATGGTTGTTACAATGGTTTATAAATTCATATCACCCGATGAGAAGCGCACGTATTTTTGTGTAGTGATACTATGAATTTATAAACTATTGTAACAACCATTACAATATATATATATATATATATATTGTAACAAAGTTGTGGAACTCGTAGGTTTTTTAATCTGTTCTTCATGCATTTACTTTTATAAAGAGTGCTCGATACAAACGTAGAGCGTTATATTGTAATAGTTGTTACAATGGTTTATAAATTCATAGTATCACTACACAAAAATTTTCGCGTTTCGAAGCTACTTTAAGTTACCCGATGAGAAGCACCTAAAGTAGCTTCGAAACGCGAAAATTTTTGTGTAGTGATACTATGAATTTATAAAACATTGTAACAACTATTACAATATATATATATATATATATATATATATATATATATATATATATATATATATATATATATGTATGGTACCGTGCAAAAGTATTAGGCCAAGAGCTATTTTATCTTTTATGAGGCATCAAAATAACGTTTAAAATCACCCCTGTCCTAACACTTTTGCACACTATCGGTAGTGTACAAAACTATGAGGACAGGGGGGATTTTTCTAAAAACCTCACTAAAATTAAAATACAGGGGAAAAAGTCAAGTAAATTGCTAATAAATATTAATTATTTAACTTAAAAGGAAGAGGAAGGAAGGCTGTATATATATATATAATTTGGAAATACAACTAGAGACTTTAAGAATATATATTGACAGAAAATAATTTAATTAAAGTAATTTATTTGATTTACTCAACAAATGCTTTAACAAGAAAAAATACAAAATAAATTCAATATTTAATATAATACCCTTTTGCTTTGATCACAGCCTTCATTCTGTCAGGCATTGACATCATAAACTTCTTCAATGTATCTAATGTTATCTCCTGCCAAGCAGCTTGTATTTGTTTCCAAAGTGTGTCTTGCGAAGTAACATTAGATTTATCAATTTTTTATCGAAAATATCCCATAGATTTTTAATAGGATTGAGAACAGGGCTTTGTGGGGGCCAATTCAAATTCCGAAGTCTTCCTTCCTCTTCTTTTTAAGTTAAATAATTAATATTTATTAGCAAATAGCAATTTACTTGGCTTTTCACCATGTATTTGAATTTCAGTGAAGTCTTGAGGAAAATCACCCCTGTCCTAACACTTTTGCACGCTACCAGTAGTGAGCAAAAGTGTTAGGACAGGGGTGATTTTAAACTTTATTTTGATGCTTCATAAAAGATAAAATTGTTCTTGTCCTAATACTTTTGCACAGTATTGTATGTGTATGCATGTATGCATATATGCATGTATACATGCATGCATGTGTACATAAAATAAATTTTGGAGTAACGGACCACAAAAGAACGAAAATGCTTTTGATACAGCATAATTAGTGGAATCATAGTTTTTAGATGTGTACATGAAATAAACTTTGGAGGAAAAAATGAAAAATCCTGAAAATCCCTGACGACAATCTTTTCCAAGATTTGTTTTGCCTGTTGAACAAAACAGTAATTTTAACTCACATTTCCATCTATTTAGTTGTATATATCAACACATGTAGACATGAATTGTATCCACTCAGACTAACACAGCTGCCTTCTTGATTCCTACACAAAATTAGTTGAAATAGTAACAAACAAATTTACCAAACAGTCATAACAAGCACTATATAAATCTCATTTATAGGTTTCTTAGTTTTTAAGAAAACAATTTTTAGAACTACTAATTGAATTTTGTTCAATGATCAAGTTTCATTCTTTAGCCACAGGAATATTTTTTTAAAATCTGTTTAGAGAAAAATGATCGCTTCATTTTTTTCCTTCTTTTTTTAGTAGAAAATAAATTTACATTGCAGCTGTTGAAGGACAAGAAAAATATAGTTGCCTTTGGCATTGATAAACTTCTGCTTCAGGTGTCTTACCAAAAAACAAATAAATCATTTAAATAAACACATTTCTTACTGGGTTTTTTGTTGAGAATAAATAGAAAATCGTAAAGAGAAACAAACAAACGAGTTCCTTTATATAACTTTGAAAAACTACACGTTGTAAGTTTTTCTTCCTTTTCTTTGTTTCTAAACTGTTTTTCCTTCTTCCTTTACGTTTCCCTCCAATTTCCAAAAACGAATGATATTTTTTTTCTTTTGCCAACTAATTAACCCTTAACCTTGACTATAAGGCACATGTTTAAAAATAAACAAGTCCCCTTCAACAGAGGTTATTCAAGACAGAAAAGTTTACTGCACCTGTTCCTGGAGAGTTGTTGTTATTAACTTTCTTTGCATCACCATTTCCTTCTTCCTGGCACAGGTGAGATATTTGCTCTGGGAGAGTAATTTCAGGATCTGTGCTTACCTGCAGAAAAATAGAATTATTCTTTGGGAAAATGACATTCACATAAACAACAAGCCGAAACTGTCTATTTCATAAGAAAATGAGCATAAACAGGTTGAAATAGACACAACAGATATAGATAAAAACAGACTGAGATAGATAGATAGATAGATAGATAGATAGATAGATAATGAAGCGACTGATAGATAGATAGATAGATAGATAGATAGATAGATAGATAGATAGATAGTGAACAGACTGTAATAGATAGATAGATAGATAGATAGATAGATAGATAGATAGATAGATAGATAGATAGATTTCCACTGCGGAGAGGAACCCAGACGAGGCTCAGCCAAAGGGCAAAGACTCGTTTGGAGCAAAAAGAAAAAAAAAAGAGGAGACTGACGCTGCCTTGTGCAGGGTCTACGATATATTTTTGAACGAGCTTAAGAGCTCGGAGATTCCACTTTAAAGAGATCTTGTGCTGCATTCCTCCCCCGCGAAAAGGTAGATAAATGCCTAAATAGATAGGTAAATAAATATTATTTTTAATCTATACTCGTATTTTTGGAGGACGCATATTTTCTTAACAAGATTTCTCCTCGATTATACAAACCATAATTCTAACATTTTTACGCATTTAAAATAACCTGGTCACATACACAATTCCGGAAAACCCTAGTTGAAAACACAACTCTACTTAAACATGAAAACAATAAACAAAAACTAAAAATTCTCGAAGCTATATACATAAAATAGTTGAAACCTAGCCTGAACAAAATAAACTATGAAATCTCCATAAATGTCCTTAAATACCTATAATTAATAACAGAAGCCATTGGTTTATTCTAATTTGGTTTATTCCAATGGCTTCCCATATTTAATATTACTTGTTTTCACTCTCGCTTGGTCATGTGTGACGTCACGAGCTGTGATGCGACATTCGCTTCCAGCGTCTTAAATGCCCGAGTTTATTGTTGCTTTGAAATTTTCCATGTAAACAAAAACAGTTTGTCATTATCGTTTGTCCGTGCTTATAATATATAATATAATTTGACATCTTTAAAAATGGCTTATGTAAGCCGAAAGCTTAGATTGGATTATTAAAAAATTATGTATCAATATTGTAATTTTCTTTCTTCATTTAATGATAATGCTATTAAGTTTATCAGAGAATATGCAAAAATTTTGCATAAAATAAATAGACAAAACTTGTGTATATTATTTAATGAAACATGCATTAATATATATATATATATATATATATATATATATATATATATATATATATATATATATATATTGAATTGAATATATTCAGTTGTCTACCAATGCAATATAAGATCAATAGAAAACCCTACTATAAATAAAGCCTAAAGCGTATATCGGATCTACAAAGAACACTTTTAAGCAGCGCTGGTACATGCACTTAACTTCATTCAAAAACAACTTATATCGAAACCAAACATCCCTTTCTTCATATTTTTGGAAACTAAAGGACACAAAATAAAAACACATAGTAAAATAGAAAATCCTGGAAAAAACTACAACCTTCAACTCGCTTAACGACATCTGCCCTTTATGCATAACTGAAAAGCTACACATTCTAAGGTACCCCAAAAATGGCAAACTATTGAACCGTAGAGACGAATTAGCAGTGTTATGTAAACATCAAAAATATTTTTCGTTAAAATTTAATTAACCAAAAAATATCTCATTCACATGAAATAATCCTCTCCAAAAAGGTAATTAATACCCATGTTTAATCCTCAAAATAAAAAAAACCAACATCGTATACATAAAAAAATAAACTCACACAACATTAATAGCAACTTTATTCCATCCACTCATAAATAGTAGTAAAATAAAAAGTATCTACCCTTTCTTAAAAAACCTTACATCCCAATATAAGAATTACCCAGACAAAAAAGTGACCTGTCCAAAACAAAGCTACTCCGCACCCCTCTCCTAACACAAGGCTGTATCACTATGGCTACAAACTGCCGGCTAAATCGTACTAAACTCCCACCCCATACACTTACATATAATATGACCAAAAATAAATCGTTTTCACCATTTATTTTTCATTTCAACTTATCACCAGAGGAGGAGCAAGCGTAGCTTCCAAACGCGAAGATTTTTGTGTAGTGATACTATGCTTTTATAAACCATTGTAAAAACCATTACAATATATATATATATATATATATATATATATATATATATATATATATATAAACAGTTTACACTTCTGCGATATATGCGTTACTCTTCAAATGAATTGAGTTCTTTCTGTGACTGGCCTGTGTATACACAGCTTATATACAATTCGTTAAAATTTCCATGCGCCTATGGCTTAGTGGGTAGCCACTCTGACTGACACTAAATCGGTCGAGTTTCGATCCCGACCAGAAGCAAGTTGATGTGTCTAGCTACACTGATGAGCTTTGATACAGCGAAACAGACTTGTATGTGGATGACTAATATATATATATGAAATGAATTGTTTGAACATTATTTTTTATCGATACTCGTATTTAAGTAGATATTCTGTTTTTTCAATTAAACAGTATTATATTTTTATATCTAAGTCAGTTAAGTGCCATACGTGGTAAACGCTTAGGCGATCATGTCTCGAAAGACTTGGCAGAAGATTATCCCGCAGTAGGTTGCCATTGCTTTCTGCGGTAGATTGGTTGCCAGCCAAGGCTATAGAACCCAATCTGTCCTGTTATTTAACCCATAACTGGAAGGAAGAAACGGGTTAATAATACCTTTCCCAAGGGTATTTGCGCGTAAGTGAATGCAATGAATTCAACTGGAATTTGAACTCGGCTACCCGATTTCTCGTTCCGAGCCGATATCCACTGTACCACAACGCACACACGATAAATTGTTATTACGAAAATGTGGGCCATTTGGCAGGATTCGAGCCTATTTAGATAGGGGAAGCTACCATTTGATCTGGCAACGTCTTAGACCGCTCGACCACCAATAGCATCCAGGTTTTATATAGCCTATATAACACAATTTTCGATTCATCGCAAACAACCATATCTGCTCTGAAATGTATCGTAATGTCAACAAATGTAAACATGTCACGGAAATTCACGAATTTTAACGAAACTTGGTTATAAACAACCGACAATTTGAAATGAACATATTGAGAATAAGAAAGAGAGAGAGAGGGAGATATATATAAACAAAATAAGATAGATTTAAGCAAATTGAAAGCATGAGATAGATATAAACACAAACACACACACACACACCACCACCACCACCACCACCACCACCAAAGACAAAGATGTTTGCAGATGAAAGGAGAGAACAATGAAGAATAAATTCTTAGTATTTCTTACACTTGAGCATGCAACATACAACAGGCCATGCATGAATATTTCTTTTTGGAGCCAAAATCCAGCATTTTGAAGCATTAGGCTTTGCAATTTGTTTATAGTTCTCGCTAATGCAGGGTGAACTAGAAACTGGATTCTTGTTTATAAAAACCCAAGATTGTTTTTTTTATGAAATAAGTATTTGTTATTTTAATCATTAAATTGTTTTTAAAATAGTGAAAATGTTTTGTATGATAAATAATAAAACTTTTAATTTTTCCAAAAAAAATAATGAAAATTTATTGCACTAAGCTACGCACTCAAGTAAAACCAATTGTACTTTGTGACCCCTTGACCTGTTTGCACTTCTCCCCACAATTTGGTTTCAATCGGTCAATGTATGGCTAATTTAAAGAGTGTGGCAGATGGATGGTTGGACTAACGGAAGTCACAGAATTTGATAGATAGATAGATAGATAGATAGATAGATAGATAGATAGATAGATAGATATAAAATTTTATTTTATGCAATATAAGATTATATTTTTAAATAAATCTATAAGACATTAACCACAGAAACATTTTATTAATTCATTTATCTGAATGAATTATAATGATAAAAATTATTATTTATTAATTTTTGTCCTTTGGTTCAGGATCGATGCATGGCATCTTTTCTCTTCATTAATCAATATCGAAGGCACCTGGTTTCGCAATCCCAAATGTACAACAATACCTTCTGCAATGCACAAAAAAAGTATTGTTGGTGCAGTATTGATGCCAGATAGACGATGGTCATGGGGACCAGACAATTTTTAGATTGCTGATAGCACCCCACGTTAAAACGAGCTTGTGTTAGATCTGATACTTGTGTGGAGGTGGATAAATACTTTATTATTAATTGTTATGCAAAGTTAATATGACTTAAATCAAGTATGTAAAATAATTTAAATTTTTCGGAAGTCTTTTTATCAGAGGATGGAAAATGCGACATACAAATCAGAAGGCTCATTTGGATAGCAAAAGGTGCCTTCCAAAAACGAAGCAAACTATTAAGAAACAGAACGTTTTAGAAAAATGAAGATAAACACTAATACTAATCTACTACTAGGAAGGTTGGTTCACTGTGTCGGACCGGTAAGTTTTTCTCTTCAGAATCCATTTTGCACATTTATACATCTACCATTCATCTGTGCCATATCTGGGCGGGTGCTTCTGCAATTCATCTTGATATCTCTCGATAGAATCTAAAAGAGGATCTGCAATATAATCAATCCTGTCTTTCTTCAGTCACTTTCTCACCAACGTGATGTGGCTTCTCTCTGTCTTTTCTACAAATATTTTTTCCCTGGTAACCCTACCACGTGCATTAACCCGTGCTACTAGATTGACACCAAGGTCCCACCCTTTCATCCTCGAAATAGTTAAATGTAACCTCCTCTTCTACTCTAACAGATCCTTTTCTTGCACTTCCCGTTTGTGTAACTCCCTACTGTTTGCTTGTTTCTCTGATAGTTAAAAAAGTTTAAATGCAACGTCAATTGCCATCTTTCATCTACTTGAATCCAATCCATCTCTTATCTTTTCTTCAACATCCCCCTGTACCTTTTTTATTCTCTCACTGCAACCCCCACCTTGCGCACCAATGGTATTTCTGCCTTGCTTGGGGTGAAATGATTAGAAAAATAAAAATAAAAACTTAGCATCAGTCAATTCTGAGAGAATTAAGGTCCTACAATGTTTCATTATTGGCAGTGACAATCTTAACAATTAAAAGATATGCAGATGGCACAGCGTTGATAACAAACACAGACAAGAAACTGCAGGCATTCCCACAAAAGGCAGTAAAAAGGAAAGCAAGAAGAAAGGAGTAAGTGTCAAGCGTAAGAAAACAGAAAAACCTAAAATACGAACTCAGAACTGGAGATACCAAAATCCGAAATTTAAGCATCTAGGAAGTGTTGAGGACACAAAATGCAACACCAAAATTCAAAGAAGCAGTGGAACAACGGAAGATGCCTTCCAAAATTTAAGCAAAGTATTAATTAATAAGGAGACCAATATGCTAACTGCAATTCGGAAAATCTAAAATATAACAAGTAAAAAAATTCAAATTTCACAGGGAAGTGTTTTGACAGAGGATGGAAAGTGCAACATGGAGATCCAAAGACGCATTGGCATAGCCAAAGATGCATTTCAGAAGTTAAACAAGGCTTGAGGCAACAGAAATGTGGTTTTACAGAAGGATGCTGAGGATTACCATGGACGGAGAGCGTGTGCAACGATGAGATATTGGAAAGGCTGCAAACGAGAAAAAAACTCATACTAAATATCAGAAAGAGACATATGAGATTCCTGGGACACGTAATGAGGAAGGAGGATCTGGAGAATTTGATGCTCATAGGTTGGATAAATGGAAGAAGAGACAGGGGAAAGCAGCGCGAGATGTACTTGTTAGGTCTGAGCAAATGGTTGACGGTGCGGGACTTAGAAGAGATGCCAAGAGAAAAATTATTGAGAGCGAAAAGAGACAGAGCCAAGTGGAAGTCCATGATCAGCTATGTCCTGAAGGGACACGACGCATGAAGAAGAATTAGATAATAAGAAAAAATTATCAGAAACAAAAAAATTGTACTGGACTGCTATGTAAAACTTTGTTGTTGCCCACATGTTCAGTTCATGGTATTCTCAGTATCCTTCTGTAGAACCACATTTCTGTTGTTTCAAATCTCTTTCTCATCTGTGCGGAGACTGTCTAGCATTTACTGCCATATAAAAAACTGATATTATGTAACAAGTCAGTATTCGTCTTTTTTTAAAATGAAATTTTCCTGATTCTTAATAATTTACTTAGCTTTTGGAGGTCATTTTTCTCGATAATTTTTCTTTCATTCACTACCTTCTTTAGTAGTTCTTGTTTCCTTAAGCTCATGGGGGTATTCAAACTCATGTCTTTTTTCTCAAAGAACTTCAATAAAAATCTATCTTCTTTAATATATTACTTTGAACGGCAGATGTAACTGACAGATACATCCGTTTGTAGGTAAAGTAAAAAAATGTGACAAGGATGTGGTTGACAGATACATCCAGCTGTAAATAAAAGTAAAAAAAAGGACAAGGACGTAGTCGACAGATATATCCGACTGTAGTTGATGTCATCAAAGGGAAACGAATAAAACAAGCTTAAAAGACAATGAACAACCAGGTTTTGGCTGACAGATATATCCGGCCATAGATAGTCTAAAAGCCAAGATGCGTGAGGGAAGAAGCGTGACGATGTGAGTTGCGTGGAAGTTTTAAAACTATCTAAAGTCTAGAATTTTTGGCTGAATAGGCAGAGACTAGCTAACGACTTCCGATAGCTCCTTCGTATGTGCCAACTCTCTCCGGCTACTTCCATGCTTCATATAACCATCACCGTCGAAGAATAAAAATATAAATCTACATATATATAGATATATATTAGTCATCCACATACAAGCCTGTTTCGCTGTATCACAGCCCATCAGTGTGGCTAGACGCATCCACTTGCTTTTAGCCGGGATCGAAACTCGACCGATTTGGTGTCAGTCGGAGTCTCTACTCCCTAAAGCCATCGACGCATGGACTCAGAAAAGGGAAATTTTAACGTGTTGTATATAAGCAGTGTATACACACTCCAGTCACCGAGAGAACTCAATTCATTTCTGAAGTCACGCATATAGCAGAAGTGGAACCTGTTTGTAAAATTTTATTCTCCAGAGAGCTCAATCATAATGAGAGCATTATATATATATATATATGTTTCTCTTTGTTTGTTCAGATCTGGCATAATATACAACATAATCACAATGTTATGAGAATATGATATCCTTCAGAAAACCGAATAGTCATCCGCAGACAGATCTGTTTCGCTGTATTACAGCTCATCAGTACGGCTTAGACTCCGGTCGCTTCCTAACCCAGGATTGAAACCCGACCGAATCGGCGTTAGTCGGCGATTCTACCCCTAGGTAGAAGAAGGCAGGCTTTTTAGCGCGTATAAAACACACACACACACACACACACACACACACACACACACACACACACACACACACATATATATATATATATATATATATAAGTGTTCGTCTTTGTTCAGATCTAGCATAATATACAACATAATCACAATGTTATAAGAACATGATATCCTGCAGAAAACCGAATGTAACCAGTTAAAACTAATCTCCAAGTTTTTACTTTTTATTTTTTTTATCGGAACCGAACTTGTTCTTAGAAATATTTATTTTAATTTTTTTTTGTTTTTTCTTCATTTTCACAGCTTACCAGTTTCAACAGCTGAGAGGTTATTTATTTTTCTCTCTTCATTGTAAATATTTTGTCGGCTCTGGAAAAAAATATCTTTCTTCTCAAATGCATGTAAATCATAAAAAAGGCAGTATTTAATCGATACAAACTGAACCTTTTTTTTCTTTCTACCTTTGCAGAACACGAACTAGACGTGTGAATCGAATCAGATTAAAATATGAACTCAACTGTTTTTAAACGAATAAAGTTAACTTGGTAATAGAAGAGACCTTATTTCATGTACAAGTCCAAAGGATATCTATGACTCCACTATTAATATTAATATTGTATATTCGGGCATATCAAAAGCATTTTCGTTTTTACAGACCTTTACTTTTAAGTTTATTTTGTGTGCATATCTAAAGATTATCCATGACTATATATTATGTTATTATTATAGGATGTATCAAATATGTTTTCGTTTTTTACAGACTTTTATGCCAAAGTTTATTTTATGTACACATCGGAACGAGAATTTGGGGAGCCGAGTTCGAATTCCAGCCGAATTCATTGCATTCACTTACACGCAAATACCCTTGGGAAAGGTATTAATCCGCCTATTTCTTCCGGTTATGGGTTAAATAACAGGACAGATTGGGTTCTATAGCCTTGGTCGGCAACCAGTCTACCGCAGAAAGCAATGGCAACCTACTGCGGGATAATATTCTGCCCAGTCAGTCATGTCTCTAAAGAGACATGATCGCCCAAGCGTGTATCACGTATGGCACTTAACTGACTGACTGACACATCTAAATACAATCTATCTATCTATCTATCTATCTATCTATCTATCTATCTATCTATCTATCTATGTGTTCATATTCCTAAGCGTGTTCGTATCTATCTATCTATCTATCTATCTATCTATCTATCTATCTATCTATCTATCTATCTATTATTGTAATATAGCAACAACTCTAAGTAGTGTGCTTGTGGTGCAATGGATATCGCATAGGAATGAGAAATCGAAGAGCCGAGTTCGAATTCCAGTTGAAGTTGTTGTATTCACTTACGTGCAAATACCCTTAGAAGATGTATGGATCCATCTCTTCTCCCTTCAACTAGAGGTTAAATAGCAGGACAGATTGGGTTCTATGACCTTAGTTGTCAACCAGTCTACTGTAGAAAGAAATGTGAACCTACTGTGAGAAGTCAATCATTTTAAAATGAGATATGATCACCCAAGCGTGTTTAACGTACGGCAATTAACTGATTAATTAGTCTTATGAAGTTTTATTTGACTAATTCATATTTAGCACTAAAAACGTTTTTTTTTTTTATAATAGTGGATGGTTCCAAGAGAGAGGGAAGATGCGATGTGCATATTTTATTACCAAAATTATTATTATTATTATTATTATTATTATTATTATTATTATTATTATATAAGGTTTTGTTAGAGGACCATTTTACAACATTTTGCACGAAAGCTAATTTCATCTACACACCTAAATACACACCCAAATACATACCTAAATACACACCCAAATACATACCTAAATACACACCCAAATACATACCTAAATACGCACCTAAATACATACCTAAATACACACCTAAATACATACCTAAATACACACCTAAATACATACCCAAATAAATACATACCTAAATACACACCTAAACACATACCTTAATACACACCTAAATACACACCCAAATACATGCCTAAATACACACCTAAATACACACCTAAACACATACCTTAATACACACCTAAATACACACCCAAATACATGCCTAAATACACACCTAAATACATACCTAAATACACACCTAAATATATACCTAAATACACACCTAAACACATACCTTAATACACACCTAAATACACACCCAAATACATGCCTAAATACACACCTAAATACATATCTAAATACACACCTAAATACATACCTAAATACACACCTAAATACATACCCAAATACAAACCTAAATACATACCTTAATACACACCTAAATACATACCTTAATACACACCTAAATACACACCCAAATACATACCTAAATACACATCTAAATACGATGGCTTCAACAGGAATAACTTACACACACCAAGTTGAAGTTAAAAAAAAAAACAGAACAGGAATTGTTTCGTCTATGTCCAGATATAAATGAAATCATCATATTTACATATCTACAGAAGAATGCTGAGGATAACATGGACCAAACATGTGAGCAACGACGAGGTTTTAGAGAGAATGCAAACGAAAAAAAAAAAACTTATACTTAGGGTCAGGAAAAGACAGCTGAGGATTTTGGAACACGTATTCAGGAAGGCGGCTGTGCGTTGTGGTGCAGTGGAAAGCGACTCGGAGCGACAAATCGGAGAACTGAGTTCGAATTACAGTCGAATTCCCTGCATTCACTTACATGAAAATACCCTTGGGAAAGGTATTAATCCTTCTCTTCCCTCCAGTTATGGATTAAATAACGGGACAGATTGGGTTCTATAGCCTTGGATGGCAACCAGTCTACAGCAGAAAGTAATGGCAATCTACCCAGTCAGTCATGTCTATTTCCAAGCGTGTATCACGTATGGCACTTAGCCGACTGACTGAATCAGGAAGGAAGGCTTGGCGAACCTAATACTCACAGGACGAATAGAAGGAAAGAGAGAGAGGAAAGCAGCGCCAGACATATTTGATAGGCTGGAGCTGGTCGATGGCGAAGCAGGGGTTGGGAGAGTTACCAAGAAGAAAAATATTAAGAGAGACAAGGGATAGCGGGAAACGGAAGTCAATGATCGACCACGTCCTGAAGGGACACTGCATATGAAGAAGAAGAATTGTTATCTATCCTGCCTTTTTTTGAATCTCGAAAAACAATAATTTATTTCATGCTATTAATAGCCATCAAACAGAAGTGAAGATATTAAAAAAATCTAATTTATAAATAAAATTTTGTCTCTGTGTGTGTGTGTGTGTCTGTGTGTGTGTCCGTTACCTATAGACTCCGAAATGGCTGAAACGATTTTCTTGAAAATTTACAGTTGTACTATAAGCATCTACGAGTGTTCTTAGCTATGTTTTGTGTCGAAATACCACCGATAAATATCGAAAATCGATAATCAAAAAAATCGGGTTATACAAGGAGTGGCCCGATTTTAATCAAATTTGATATACTCATAGACAAAGACATAAGAAACGATATTCAAAAGTTTCAATGTTGCAGTTCTTACAATAGTGCAGAAAATCGATAATATATATATATATATGTTTGTGTGTGTGTCTGTTTAAAAGTTTATCTGCCTGTATGTCTGTATTCTTTCAGCCCTTTTATTTTATTTTGCTTCGGTTTTGGCTCTAAGTAGGTATAATTGTAGTTCTTAGTCTCAGCCATGATACCATTTAATCAGAGGACTTATTTAGCCTTCAAAATTCAGTTTATGACGAAAAAAAACTTATTTGATATCGATACCAGGAAATGAAAATTTGACTCACATCCATTCATTTTTCTTTCAGTCTACGGTTTCACATTAACTGGAAACAACTATTGCTTTTTAGTCTTTCGTGCCAACGTCCAGGACCATGGATTAGTTTTAATGCTTTCATTACACCCGAGCAACGCCAGGCTATACTGCTAGTCCTTAAATAAACTAGAGACAATAAAACGGGGGCTATAAATACAGAGGTAAAAATAATTCTACAGTTAAAACAATCATAGTCGTCGGTCAAGGTCTGTCATTTTATTATTTAAAGTTTTTTTTTCTTCACCTCAAGTAAATCAAATGGAAAGGAAAATCATTACGATAACGATTCAGTTAAACAATAAGAAAACAGAAAAAATATAAACAACGAGACACATTTAACCAATAGATGCGCCATAATGATTATTATATTTGGATGAGTGCGTGACAGTGTGGTGAGTATTTGATTGATTGGGTGAATCATTTATTAACTACTCCCGACTTATTAGAGTACCTTGACGCGGTGTAATGGTTAACAAGCATGTCTTGCTAGAACTTATTATAATTGAGTAGTGAGTTTGTTCCTCACTGAGTATCCTATACTTTCTGCCTTGTGCCACACTTGAGCGGCGATTAGAAAACCACCTTATCTCCTATTAGTCTAGTTAGCTGGTGTGCGTTGTGGTGCAGTGAATATCGGCTCGGAACGAGAAATCGGAGAGCCGAGTTCGAATTCCAGTTGAATACCTGGCGTTCACTTACGCACAAATACCCTTCAGTCAGTTAAGTGCCATGCGTGATACACGCTTGGGCGATCATGTCTCGATAGAAATATGACTGACTGGGCAGAATATTATCCCGCAGTAGGTTGCCATTGCTTTCTGCGGTAGACTGGTTGCCGACCAAGGCTATAGAACCCAATCTGTCCTGTTATTTAACCCATAACTGGAAGGAAGAGACGGATTAATACCTTTCTCAGGGGTATTTGCGCGTAAGTGAATGCAATGAATTCAGCTGGAATTCGAACTCGGCTCACCCGATTTCTCGTTCCGAGTCGATATCCAATGCACCACAACGCACATCCGATCAAATACCCTTAGGAAAGGTATTAATCCGTTTCGTTTCTTCCCTCCAATTATGTGTTAAATAACAGAACATGATTGGATTCTATAGCCTTGGCTGGCAACCAGTCTACCGCAGAAAGTAATCGCAACCTACTGCAGCATAATCATTTGCCCAGTCAGTCATGTCTTTTTCGAGACATGATCGCCCAAGCGTGTATCACGTATGGCACTTAACTGACTTACAGCTGATATTTCCAACACGGTTAGGATTATGGGAGAGCAGCTTTTATATTACTAAAATCCTGGTTTAATTTATTTTATTTCAAATTAATTATCACATTGTCTACTGACAACTATGGAGATTAGTTTGGACTTCATAGAGAAATTATTCGGTATTATGGCGATTGTATTAAGAATGGTAAGTAAAAATGTTTTGGTGACCTTTGGTGTAAGGAATAATATCGAAAGTTTGGGTCAGTGATTGTGAAGTAGGAGAGTAAACGTTAGGACAGATGAAGGCTAGCTCTTACTCGTGCCTCAACTTTTTGGCCTTGTACCAGTTTTTATCATTTATTATGGATGTACCATTTTAACTCTGAATTTGTGTGCGACTCCCGGTGGAAGAGTTTTATTTACTGGATTTATTCAAGAACATGTACAGTGTCATCTAGATGTCATGTTTTATTATATTCAACATGTAATATTGTGACTACTATTGGTCTACTCCGGGGAGTGGCCTCATTGTTCATTCATAAATAGTCTTTGGTCGACGGCTTGTGCAGTAATGTTTGTATAAACAGCTGCTCTTTATTGTTACTATAGCGAACAAACCATGCTCTTTGTAGGATTTAAGGACCAACTACTATTATTTCTTAATCTGTCTAACTATCCTGGTGAGATAATTGCAGTTTTATTTATTACCTCAACTGAAAATGAAGACATGGCTATATAATGGACTTTAAAGTAACTGGAGTGATTCCATTTATTTACAACTGGTCGATGCAGAAAAAATATTTTTAATTAAAAAGCAAAAACAAGAAAGAAGCCATAGAGAATTATTAGTAACAAGACGGACATACGGATTCGAAGAAAATAATATATAAAAAAAATCAGAATTAAGATGAATTGTAATTAACCGGACAACAGTTTTAAAAATAATAGCTAAATTGATAAAGATGTTTTCTTGGTTGCAGCAAAATCCCCGTTGAGCAATTCTTTTCACCCAACAAAATTAACAAGAAAACTGTTTTTAATTGCGGAGGAGAGGAGAAGAATCTCAGAACAGGATTTAGTGGATTTGAATTAAATCAATCAAAACAAATTGACATTCAAAGGTTTCTTCGGCGTTTCAAGCAAGAAAAATAAGCAACCAGTCAGCAAGAGATATTTTTACGAAGAGTTTCTTTGTGAACCATGTTGAAAACTGGTTGTATTTATTTTACATAAAAAAAAAGCTGTATAACTTATTTTGAATTCAAAGTAGTTAAAAAAACCAAAAGAAAACAGAAAACCCTCTTCTTCCTAGCAAAAATACTGAATTACAAAATATTTGTTTATTTTTGCTAATGTCTTGACGTTCTTATCGTTAAAAAAAAAAGAAATTGACTTCAAATTTCGACCTGAAAGCAGATGCTTAAATTCCGTACTAAACAGGTGAGTATAATTATCTTTTTCTTTTCTCCATTAAAAAAAAAATCATTTTTTTTTGTTTGATAAGTTAAAAAAAATTATCTTTCATTTCGTCGTTTGATCAACAAAACTGTTCCAGTGGGAAGAGATTTCTAACGACAGAAATGAAATGAAACCAAAAAGAATTTGTGATTGGAAAAAGTCTTTTATTCATGCTAATATATTTTTAATCAATTTTCAATAATTATTGATTTTATTGCCGACACAAAGTATTTCTGAAATTGACAGAAACGGACGAGACCTTTGAATCCAAAACACTGTTTTGTTTTGCTGAAATGCTTTATGAAAAGGCAAAATATCGGAAAATATTTCCAAATACGTAGTTATTTACCCATATACCCTTTTATTTAAAATATCTGACCGGCGCAGATTCAACATGGGGTGGTATAAATTCCGAAATAGCAAACTAAAAAAAAAAATAATTTTTTTTATAAATAAAATAATTATATTTAATCATAGATTAACATTTATGAAAAAAATGCGTTGCATGTCTTTTTATTATTAAATTTTATTTTACTGACTCGACTAATAAATTTTGATCCAAGTTATGACGTTTGTAGCTCCAAATGCCCTTTTCTGTGCAACTTGACATTGAAAGAAAAAAATTAAAATAAAAAAAAAAATTCAATGTGAAACTGAATCCAACCATAAATTAATCTCTCGTTAACCGCCACAAAAATCATCTCAAATATCAAAGAACATTCTCCTGACCCGCGCCACTGTTTCTATGTGGCTCTCATTACGGTTAACAGAATATTTAAGAAGAGGCGTTTGTTGTAATTGTTTTTCTTGCAAGGTTTTGTCAAAGGATCTTTTGTCCTTGGCACGTTCACCTGTAGAGTCAAGATATTATGTTAGAGGCCGCAAGGCAAACAATCTTTTTTTTTCTTTTCTTTTTTAACTTACGTCTTTTTTTTTTAAATTTTTTCTTTTATTATTTCTCATTATTTTTTTATTATTTTTATTAGTCAAATATTTTTTTTTTTTCGTTTTCCTCTTTTCTGTTCTTCCAAAATTTTCTTATCGAACGATAGAATTAACTTGAAGACATGCCTTAATTTTAATTTATGCCTTGTGTGGTGCAGTGAATAGCGACCCTGAACGAGAAATCGGAGAACCGATTTCGTTGCATTCACATACACGCAAATACATTTTTGGGAAAGTTATGAATCCGCCGCTTCTCTCTCAAACTATTGGTTAAACAGCAGAACAGATCGGCTCCTATAGCCTTGGTTGGCAACCGGTCTACTGTAGAAAAAATGGCAACCTACTACAGGAAAATCTTCTGCCCAGTCATTAATTCACATCAAGACCTAAAGAATTTTACAAGTAAGGTATTTATAAGCTCGTTGACAGATGAGATCAAATTATAGAAAGCAAAGGTCGTTATTGTTAATATGTCAGTGAGGTGTATTTTATTTTTGTAAGATTTTTTTAAAAAATTTGATTCCGATCAATATAATTTCGGTTTAAAATACACCAGGGTATTTTGCTTACTGGAATTAGTAAATTTAATCCGTTGGCTTTCAATTAAAGCTAATTTTAAAGCTTGAAGATAACGTATTTATTTTTTAAATTTAGGTATAGAAAAATGAGTGGAGGTACCTAATGTTATGAATAAAGATTTTCAAAAACACAGTTTTTCATTTTCAAGATGAAATTTTAAATTAGCAAAAGCTTTTGCACCGACCTGAGATATATATATATATATATATATATATATATATATATATGTCTGTGTGTGTATTATAAATTATAGTTTAGAACATGTACAAATTATTAATCTACTACAAAGTGTACATTTTGTTTCAACATTGAAAGGACAATGTCTCATCAGGTATTTTTTTCTTCGTTCCTTATTCATTGGATATATGGTAGACTTTGAAAAACAGTAGCTACTCTGGCATCTACGCATCGTTCATTCAGCAATGAATTAGAACACTCTCAGCTATTGGGCGTGTATAATGATAATATACACGCTAAAAGTCTGCCTCCTTCTACCGCCCGTAGCTCAGAGGTAGAATCGCCGACTGACGCCAATTCGGTCGGGTTTCAATCCTGTTTAAAAGCAATCGGCTGTCTAACCGCACTGATGAGCTGTGATACAGCGAAACAGATCTGTCCGCGGGTGACCTAACAAGCAATAATTGACACGGAGACTTGTAATGATAGTCGTCAAAATGTGACAAAAGGTATGTGATTTAATTTCTGGAATCGACTTTCCGCTCGCATGACATGAGACACAACAATAAGTTCTCATGCCTCATTCTTTTTTGGAGAAATAATTCAATCTCATGGCTGTGACTCTCAATAGCCATGATTTTCAACTTCCTGAACTTTTCTAGTGGGCGTTTCATTTTCTAAGATTTATCAACTCATTGCGTGTTACTTAAAGACAAAACATAATTTTAGATTGCAAGGAAGAGAGATAATAATGGTTTAGTGATACAAGGCTTACTAATTAACCCATAGCTGGGAGGGAAGAAGCGGTAGATTAATAAAATTTTCAAGGGTATTTGCATGTAAATGAATATCTAATCTAATCTAAACTTATTTATAAATGAAACTTTGTATGTGTATGTCCGTTACATATAGACTTTGAAACGGCTGAACCGATTTTCTTGAAAATTTACACAGTTGTACTATAAGCGTCTGCGAGTGTTCTTAGCTAGGTTTTGTGTCGAGGTACCCCCGATAAATATCGATAATCAAATATATCGGGTTATAGGAGTGGTCCGATTTTAATCAAATTTGTTACGCTCATAGACAGACATAAGAAACAAGACTCAGAAGTTTCAAGGTTGCAGTTTTTACAATAGTACAGAAAATCGATAATATATATATATATATATATATAATTTTAATCATATCACCCCAAGCAAGGTGGTAACGCCACTGATGCACAGGGGGGCTACTTAAGAGTAAGAAGATTGGAAAATAGAAAGCCAGAAACCACATCCTAAACAGGGAACAAGGGATGAGCCTCTTCACCTGTTCAAAAGACGTGGGTGGAGTGTGAAATATATATATATATATATATATATATATATATATATATATATATATAAAGGCAAGATGTTTGTGTGTGTGTGTGTGTAAGTCTGTTTATCTGCCTGTATGTCTGTATTTTTTTTTTTTTCAGCCCTTTTATTTTAGTTTTTGCTTCGAGTTTGGCTCTAAGTAGGTATAATTGTAGTTCTTAGTCTCAGCCATGATACCATTTACTCAGAGGACTTATTTAGCCTTCAAAATTCGGTTTACGACGAAAAAAACTTATTCGATATCGATAGCAGGAAATCAAAATTTGACTTACATCCATTCATTTTTCTTTCAGTCTACGGTTTCGCTTTAACTGGAAACCACTATTGCTTTTTAGTCTTTCGTGCCAACGTCCAAAGAGTCTGAGCTTCAGGACCATGGATTAGTTTTAAAGCTTTCATTACACCCGAGCAACGCCGGGCTATACTGCTAGTAACGAATTGGAATTTGCACATACAAGCTTACAGCAAGCGGTCACACATCTAGATACTGACCAGGCTCGACGTTGCTTAACGTCGGTGGTAGTTCGGGAACCAGTGACATTCTGAAGTTCGCAGATTCCAATGATTTTTTTTCTTAAGGGAAAGATTTTGAATTGATAGTTTTATTTCTAAACAATTAAGGTATCGGTCATGTAGCTGATAAAAAGAAACTCCTGATGTGACAATGTAGATTCGCTAGAAGAGCTTTCTGACCAAATCTCGGTGCAATGATGGAATATCAAAAGTAATAAAAATCACTGTATTTTTCCAGGTTATTTTCCTTTCTGAGGACGACTCTTTTTGGTCTCGTAAATCCGAAGGCGAAGGAAGCATTCCAGAAGTTGAGTAAAGTATTAAGAAACAGGACAATTTCGCTAGAAACTAGTAAGAGAGTACTAGATTGCTACGTGCTGTCCGTCCTTCAATATGGCAGTGAATGCTGGACAATACCATCAAAGATGAAGGAAAAACTTGAAGCAACTGAAATGTGATCCTACAGAAGGATGCTGCGAATATCATGGATCGAGCATGTGAGCAATGATGAGGTCTTGGAAATGATGGAAACGAAAAGGAAATTAATACTAAGCATGAGGAAGGAGGGCTTGGGGAATCTGATACTAACAGGTCAGATAGAGGGAAAGAGACAGGGGAAAGCAACGGATAACATATTTGAAGGGCCTGATCAGGTGGATGACCGAACGGGGATGGCATGATGTAACAGGAGAAGGCGTGCTCAGAGCCAACAGGGATAGGGAAACGTAGAAGGCCATTATCAAATAAATGCATTCAAATATACATCGCACAACATTTATTTATACTATTCACCACATTACATTTGAATTTCTTTTACAAAGAACTATATTGTATGTTTGACAATTACTTGAAGAGGTTGTGTAGGTGTGTCATTGTAAAACGTAATCTGTATGGCTAGGGAATTGACACATGACTTGATGGTAAATAAATATATACACACTGTGCACAAAATGGAAGCATCAGCACATTGCATTAATTTTTTTTTTAAATACCTTCACTTTTATTGTTTTTTTTAAATACACTTTTTATTGTTTTTTTTAAATACCTTCACTTTTTATTGTTTTTTTTAAATACCTTCACTTTTTATTGTTTTTTTTAAATACCTTCACTTTTTATTGTATTTTTTAAATACCTTCACTTTTTATTGTTTGTTTTTTTTTAATACCTTCACTTTTTATTGTTTTTTTTTTAATACCTTCACTTTTTATTGTTTGTTTGTTTTTTTTTAATACATTCACTTTTTATTGTTTTTTTTTTGTTTTTTTAATACCTTCACTTTTTAAAAAAAATACCTTCACTTTTTATTGTTTGTTTCGTTTTTATTTTAAATTACTTCACATTTTTAAATGCCTTCACTTTTCAAAAAAAAAAAATTGCCTCCACCTTTTTTTTTTTTGGTTTTAGTTTTTTTTAAATGCCTTGTCTTTTTTTTAAATAATTTCACTTTTTATTTATTTATTTATTTTTTAAATGCCTTGACTTTTTTAAAAAATATTTTCACTTTTTATTTTGTTTTGTTTTTTAATTACCTTCACTTTTTTAAAAATACCATAACTTTTTATTTTTATTTTTTTATTTTTTTTTTAAATGTCTTGAATTTTTAAAAAATTCCTTGACCTTTTTTAAATACCTTCACTTTTTATTGTCTTGTTTTTTTGTTTGTTTAAATATCTTCACTTTTTGTTTTATTTTGTTTTATTTTGATTTTTTTTTTAGATCCCTTCACTTTTTAGGTTTTTTAATTTTTTTTTTTTAAATATCTTCACTTTTTATTGTTTTGTTGTTTGTTTTTGTTGTTGGGTTCTTTTTTTGTTTTTTTTTGTTTTTTTATACTGACCTTCACCCTTGAAAATTATAATATGGTAAATACTAAAATTTATATAAATTGTCAACCCGGATATAATGGTTTTAATGGTAAGTCCTTCAGTGTGATAGTTTGCAATGCCATTCTAAAAATGTAAAACAAAAATTTATTCATAGCTTTTTGCAAGTGATGTAAGTAATATTGTATAATGTGAGTAATAATGTTCATTTCAATAACTTATTGCAAACACAAATTAAAATATGTCACGAATAATAAAAAGAAACAACAGAATTAAACACTTTTTAGATTGTTTCACAAAAAATGATTTTATATTTACAAGTTTATAAAAAATGTGAATCCACAATACAATATTATTTATTATATAAAGATGTTTATGAAAACAATTTTATTAAATTTATAAAAATATCTAAGAAATGCCCTTTTTGAAAATTTTTAGTTAACTAATTATGTGTTCAAATTTTCTTAACAAGAAAATTTAAATAAACGCATGACTACGAGTTAACTGTAATTATAAATTTGTTAAAAAAGATTTTTTTTTTTTTTTTTTTTTTTTTTTTATCTGTTCAATACAAGCAAGGCAATAACGCTACTAAGACTCAATGGGTTACTAAGTACGAAAGTATCTGCATTTCTACTTGTTTTTTTCTTCTTAATAATGACAACAATATCTCTTCGGTCTCTTGAACAGGAGTAGAGGTTTGTCCTTTGCTTTCTGTTTAGAATTGGGTTTCCAGTTCTTAAATTCTCATTCTTTTTCACTCCCAGAAGCCTCTTGCTACTCAGTGGCATTATAGTTTTGCTTGGGTGAATTGATTTTTTAAAAAATCTTTATTTACAAGCATAGTGTTTGATCTCTTGATGTGACCAAGCAGTTTAAGTACTTTCGATTTGGAAATTGCTTGATAATGCAAGCATCCAGTTTTCTGTGAGTTTTATAAAAGTTCTAAAAATCATGTTTTAACACAACAAATTGCCGAGGGAGTAAGCAATAGTATTGGTGTCAAGAGAAAAGTCGTTTTTGACACACCATATTTTTTTTTTTTGTTTTTTTAGGGTACGTAGGTTAAACTTTACCAGGGGACCAGTAAAAGCACAAAAAATGATAAATCGGATTCATTGGGTATAGCACGTATACCAAACAACACAATAGGCACATCTGAGCATCACTATCCTTTACAAGCTGTCGTAATACTTCTACTTCTGTGACTGGTAAGTCGGCAGAAATTTTCGATACCTAAGTTTATCATGAAATTTTTAAAATTAAAAAAAAATTTCTTGAAGATTTCATTTTAGATTTAATTAAAAGCTTAATGATTAAATTTATTATTTCCATTAAGTAAAAAATTCTGGTGTAATTTCATATAGAAATTATATAGATTGGAATATCACATTTAATTTAGATTTCTTAAAATTTTCTTAAAAGCAGCCATTTTTTTAATTTTAAGAAATTTGTAAACAAACAAAAATTCATCGTTTGTTTTTTTTTTTTTTTTAAATATTTCAAAAGATTTCTCTAATTTTATTTAAGTAAAATTAGAAAAGTGAAAGTTAAATGAATCTGATTTGAAAGAAATATTACTTACTTATTGCATAAAAAAGTAATATACAATAAACCTTACAATTTGGCGTTATTGGAACATTTTCCAAGTGATCTCTGCTATACTGGACAACTGTGAATAAGAGTGGATGACGATACAAAATGGACTGCAACCCATAGCGTGACTAACTCTGACTACTAACAGCCGCAGATACGACGCTTTATGGAAATATGATTAGCCTCTATAAATAGTTACAAAATAATTAACTCTGTATTATTAATATTTTACAGGTATATCTTATCTTGAAATAAACAGTTTTACCCTGATTCCAAGTGGCTTACGGCCATATCACGTTGAATACACCGGTTCTCGCTCGATCACCGAAGTTAAGCAACGTTGAGCCTGGTCAGTACTTAGATGGGTGACCCCTTGCGAATACCAGGTGCTGTAAGCGTATAGTGACGGATGTGCGTTTTGGTGCAGTGGATATCGGCTCGGAAAGAGACGTTGTGGTGCAGTGGATATCGGCTCGGAAAGAGAAATCTGTGAGCCGAGTTCGAATTCCAGTTGAATACCCTGCATTTACTTAAGTACTGGTACCCTTGGGAAAGGTATTAATCCGTCCCTTCCCTCCAGTTATGGGTTAAAGAATAGGGTAGGTCTTGGGGACCCTGCCCTTAAAAAAAATTCGAAAAGAAAAAAGTATTACTAGACACAAAACTTATATAAAAACAACAATAAATTGTTGAAAGAAAAAGGTATTACCAGCAATAAATAAATAAATAAAAATTTAGTTGGCAATAAATGACCCGCCGGGGTTGATATGCCATAAAAACAAAACAACCAACTTGATTCCAAATGTTTGTCGGGTTACGGTTGCTTGCAGTTAAAGCTCTCACATGTATTTTTAAATGATCAGTTCTGGATAGTTATGAAAATGTGTTAATGCAAACTTTAAGATCTTTTCAGTAAATTTTGTTATTTATTGCAGACCTAAGTCTCTATTTATAAATTAGAATTGTAAAAGCTTTGTTTTTAATCTTCCTCTTAAATACAAATAATATCAGTTAAGTGCCATACGTGATACACGCTTGAGCGATCATGTCTCGAAAGAGACATGACTGACTAGGCAGATTATCCTGCAGTAGGCTGCCGTAGTAGGCTGCAGTAGACTGGTTGCCAGCCAAGACTATAGAACCCAATCTGTCCTGTTATTTAACCCATAGCTGGAGGGAAGAGACGGATTAATACCTTTCCTAAAGGTATTTGCGCGTAAGTGAATGCAGGAATTCAACTAGAATTCGAACTCGTTTCCCCATTTTCTTGTTTCGAGCTGATATCCACTGCACCACAGCGCCTACAGTTCTACAATTGAGATGAAAATCTTTCAGCGTGCTCAGAAATAATGATTGTTTGACTTTGCTATTCTTATGAGATTTTCATTTCACTCCCTTTTTCTCTTCACTAAAATAAAAAGCTAACACTTTACAACCAGCAAAGTGACAGTCTCTGTATCTTGGCCACAGGCTATCATCAAACAATGTCTTACGTGCAGTGCACCTCATTATCTTTGATTTGGTGGCTTTCAACAAAAACAAAGATGTACTGACATCCAAACACGTTTCGTATAATCTGAAAGCCAAGATTTATAACACGTATATCTTACCTGTTTTACTTTATGGACTGCAATAAGGGCGTTTGAAAAAAAATTATCAACTTTTCAAAACCATATTATGAGATTGATGACAAATAAGCGCCCTAGGGATCACATCACAATCAACAAATTATCGAACACAACCCAGCTTAAGCCAATCATATCAATTGTCAAATCGAAACTACTTACACTGCTTGGTCACATCAAGAAATCAACACGCGCTGTCAGTGAAATGTATGTGGAAGGAACGTCAATAGGCAAAAGAAACAGAGATCAACCAGCAAAACGATGGCTACACAATATCCACTTGTAGATCGGATTTTCCCTCCACTGACTTAACTCGGCTGTTTTCGTTCGATCCTTATGAAGAAGAATCTCATATTGATGCACAGTCTGCAACATGTAGCGCAAGATGAACAGTTTAGCACAATTAGAATTGTTTTTGTCAAAAATCGAAGGTACTTTCAAAGGAGAATAAAGGATTCTCACATGAGATTTGTCTTCACTAATGATTTCCTCTAAAAGACAGGTAACATTAATACTGTTCCATAATTGAGCAGAAAATCAAGTTAGTTAATATTAGGAATTGGATATCTGTCGCTTGCTGTTATATTATTTCAGTTGCACAGTGATCCCTGCAGCATGGCTATTGCCCTCTGATTTCGAGGCTAAATGTACGCAGCTGGCTCGCTTTTTTGAATGGGTTATCATTTACGATCCTTAATTTATTTTTTTTTTGTGCTTTTAAGTCAGTTTGTTATATATCATATAGTCTATTTTTCGACGGAAACAATTTTTCTCGGACAAAATACTGCGACCACGGTGTCTGATCGTAGGTGATGGTACAAAGGACGAATGTTGCAATGGTGACGAACATTAAACTTCATAAATTCTACGGCCTTCACTGCTACCGCTTCGGCGGTTATTTTCAAACTTCTTAAGCGACTATTAAACTTCAAAATCCGCAACGAATTCGAGGCGACTATTAAACTTTTCAAATCATAAATCACTTTGTTGGGGGACCACTCAACCCGACTTCTTCACAAAAATTAGTTTCATAATCTTCTGTGGTGATACCGAGCAAAGGCGAGGGATCGGATGTTTGCTCTATAACGACCAGAAAGCAAATGACCAAAACTCGTCGGTGCGCATCCGAGTTCGCGCAGATGTTCCAGTTGAAAAATAAAAATTAATCAAATATCAAATTTCCATTTCACGAGCCTACGTGAATTTTATTTACCAGCCAATGGGAAGCCCAGAATCAAATTCAAGTGTGAAATCCCAAACGAGCTGCTTTTGGTCCAAAAGGCAGATATAAAAAGCCGAAACAGACAGACCGTGACAGACACCAAGGAGAGGAGTGTAATCAATATCCCCTTGACTTAAGTTAAGCGGCTACTATGTTTGCCTCCTTTCACCTCTCCTTACTTTCTTCCCTGTCTCAAAAGTACTTACTGACCTAAGGAGCGAATACATCAGACATTCCTTACATACAAGACGCTTCCACCCTACTCTAAGTATCGAATTCTCCTTGTCAGCCTTCTATTGCCAAAACGAACAACATTCCTAAGCCTTAAATCTCTTTCAGCTTATTATTTGCCATGAACATTTAACCTCCGTTGGACCTATATTCAAGTATTTCTCTAATTGTAAAAACATTAATTGATATGTGTATATATAAATGTTATTTTCAACGCAAGTTGCTTTTCTTGATTTTATAATCATTTTATGACTTATAGTGGGCTATCTACCACAAGGCTAAATTCCCTTAACCTGCAACGGTATACAATTACCCTTCACTAGAACGGAATCCTACTACAAGTAGAAAAAGAATAGATAAAATATCCCCTATACTTCTTTGTCCTTTCGTCGTCACCGTCAGCAACAACAAATACAATCTGCAACAGCGCCTCCGTCTAAAACAAAAGGACCGGACCCAAATGTAAATAAAATATAAAATATATTTTCTTTTTCATACAAAAACATTTTCGGTGACATGCCATGGGGTTAGGTTGCTTGGTCAGAGTTGTCAGCAGCCTTCATCGGGGAGACACAATTTTACTCAACTGTTTGCTTCAATGAGTGTGTCCAGACTCTTCAAAATCAAAAATACTAATAAAGATTTTTTAACTGTCAACTTGACGTCACTTCCGCGACATAGACAGCTAGCTTCCGGTACAAACTTAATTACAAACTTTTGTCACGAGACAAAATAAAAATCCAAATGCGAGAATGTTTTCTTTTTTACGCACCTGGATGACCTTTTTCATCAAATAATATATTTCACTCAAATCTCAGAATATGTCAGACAGTCAGTTAAGTGCCATACGTGATACACGCTTGAGCGATCATGTCTCGAAAGAGACATGACTGACTGGGCAGAAAATTATCCCGAGTAGGTTGCCATTGCTTTCTGCGGTAGACTGGTTGCCGACCAAGGCTATAGAACCCAATCTCTCCTGCTATTTAACCAATAACTGGAAGGAAGAGACGGATTAATACCTTTCCCAAGGGTATTTGCGCGTAAGTGAATGCAATGAATTCGGCTGGAATTCGAATTCGGCTCACCTATTTCTCGTTCCGAGCCGATATCCACTGCACCACAATGCATATCCCGCTAAGCGCAAATATTGTCAGAAATTTTATGATTCTCAAAAATTATGTCTAACGAATATTTAACAAGTTTTCGTTGATTCTTTTTTTTTTTTTTTTTTTTCCGATGAGTTTTTGATCTTTGTGAAAACTGATGCCTGACTATCTATTCTGTGATAAACTCCGCAGTATTTCTCTCTTGCTTTCTTGTGAGTCGATATGCAATGGTTGGATATTTTAATATCAAACTACCCACGAATGATCGTAGCGGATTGTAATTAATCATGACAGAAAAGGCAGACGCATTAAACTTGACTTGTATCGTTAGCTTATTATAGATGAGTTTATTTTATTATAGATGAGTTTATTTTATTATAGATGAGTTTATTTTTGCAATCTATTTTCAATCCAGTTATTGAGAAAAATCGAATCTCAGTTGAGAGTTGCGAATCTTGATAATCCCTTGAGAGTAGCTAATGCTACTGGGCTACAAGAAAGGGGAAACCGACCATTTACTGCCGGCCCCGTAAAGTCTGGCGCCTTTTGTTATATTTTGTGTTGGCAGTTTAACACACGCCTTCCAAGTTGCTTTTATTTATTTATGCATCTTATTTTGAAAGGATGTTAGCAAAATACGCAAGTATTTTTATGCATCAGACAGAGAAACGTGTTACAGTTGGCGAGGAACTTAGCAACATCTCAAATTGACCCCACCCCAAAATATGCTAATGTTTAATGTTCACAAAATTAGGGCACGACTCTATGATCGACCCCAACTAGGGGTTAAATAATAGTATCTGAAAAACTCATTTATTCTCAAACTGTGAATGCAATATTCACTTACAACAACAACAAAAAAAAGAATTATTCTTACACTAAAAAATATATTTCAGCTTTAAGTCCCGAAAGATTGATAACCTATAAAAAATCAAATCAAGGACAATATTCATATGCTTTTATGTTAATAATATATAATCACAACGAATCAGTTTTTAAGTAGCATTAGAAATATAACTATACACTCTTACATAAATTTAATTTATCCTGGTACAACTTACGCACAATTACCCGTGGGGAATGTATGAGTCCATCTCTTCTCTCTTCAGCTGTTAGTTAAATAGCAGGACAGATTGATTTCTATAGCTTTGTTAAAATAAATGGCAACCTACTGCGGGAAAATCTTCTACCTAGTCAAACATGTCTCGATCGCCAAAGCGTGTATCGCGTATGACAACTGACTAATGCTAGGAACACTTCTTTCTCAATCGTTGGCCTGGTGTGTATATAGCTCTGTCTTCTCTCTGTCGAGTGCGTGTATATATATATATATAGAGAGAGAGAGAGAGTGTGTCATCCAAAGACAGTTCTGTTCCGCTATATCACAGCTCATCAGTACGGTTAAACATCTGTTTCCATCCAGGATCGAAACCCGACCGATTTGACATTAGTTGAAGATTCTACCACTAAACTATCGGCGTACGGATGAGGAAGGCAGATTTTAGTGTGTAAATATACGCCAGTGGCCAAGAATATTCAATTAATTACTGAAGAACGTTGCGTAAATAGCAGTGAGTGGCTACTGTTATTTTAAAGTCGAGACACACACACATATATATATATATATATATATATATATATATATATATATTAAACACGTGTTTAAAAGAAAGGATACTGCCTAAGTGTGTGTATATATATATATATATATATATATATATATATATACTAGCATCATAGCCCGGCGTTGTCCGTGCAACTCAGAACATTTTTGTAGTAGATGCCACTTTTTATTTTACATATTGTTTTTGTTTGAAAAAGCTTTTCTTTTTTTTTTTTTTTTTTTTCTTTTTGTTTCAAAATTGCGGGGAAAATATTCACATTTTCTTGTTGACGAAATGAATTTTTAAAACGTCGGAATAAAAATTAAATATGAAGGCTTTCTTTTTTTTTTTTTTTTTTTTTTTTTTTTTTTTAATAAAAATTTTTAATCGCGCTTGACACGTGTGATTTGATTTCTGTGGCGTAATCTATCAACCATATTAGGTCTTAGATGTTTTACGGCGCAAATGTAAACAATCGGCTCCATTGGCTAAAAAGCGCAAAAGGGAAAATTACTGAACTTAAAACTCAAAAAGTATGTGTCGACCTGGCATCCCTGTAGATATGTGTCCCTAGAAAGTTTGAATGGCGTGGATAGGGCACAATCACACACACTCATAGATTGCCTTTTATATATATAGATAATATAGTGTGTGTATGAAGTTAAGCTGATTTTTTGTTTATGTCGGCGAAACCACCGATCCGATTCTGCACTAACTGACAATCAAGTCACGTTCTCGGTCAAGCATTTAACGCTTTTGACGTTCCGATGTGACACCGAGTACAAAACTTATTTGATTTTTCTTAGCGTGAACCTATTAACTATTAGCCTCATCACATATCATTTTCTCTTTCATCAGTGATTCCTGATGGACATTAAATTCGATTCAGACCTCTGGTGTGATTAATTTTTACATTAACTTTGAAAATTACTCCTGAAGATATTTTAATAAGTAGTAATAGCATAAATTATTGTTAAATATCAATTAACTAAAATGATATATTACTGTAGTTCCTGATATAGTTTTATTTTCCTTTCTAAAATTGCTTCCCTTTGTCTTTTTATAACTAGTTTCATCATAATTGTTTGGATGAAATATTCGGTATCGTTCCTAGGCTTTATAAATTCAAGCGCAGTACAAGTTTAGCAACAAGATCTTATCAGTTTACAGTTGAATTTGATAAATGTAACCATAAGTGCTATACTAAGATTTTCTTTTCTCGCACTTCTTCCTCGTGGAACTCTCTTGCAGTTCCATAGTTTCCGGCCAACTTTGATCTTCAAAAATCTACGTGCAATATCAATCGCTATCTTTGTTCCGCTTCTTCATAATAATTCTGTTTTCAAATTATTTCACGCCCAGTAAGCCATTGTGTCTTAGTGACTTTACTGCCTTGCTTGGGGTGAATTTGATAAAAAAAGTAAAAGTTAAACTAATATGGCAAAATGTACTGGATATTAAAACCGATAATTTAAATTGATAAGAACCATTGGACCATATTTCTGTAGATCCAAGAAATATACCGCTCTACCCGTGGTGCTTAAAATACGCCGATATTCCCTTCAGAGGAGGTAACAACCCACCTACAGTATGGCTGAATAGAACACCTGCACTTGTTAGTGATCATCATTCGAAAGCAGATAATTCTATTGAAAATGCGAGTAACTTTTCCTTTATTATTTTACATGTATTTTTATTTTTTATTTTTTTCTGTTGCTACGACATTATATATAATTGGTTATGTATTTGGCAACCACTAAAGTTGTTCCGTAGTTCGCCGTATTAATTACACTGCTATGTTAATTTCCATGGCTGGCAGACCTGAAACAGACCACCACCACCACCACCACGTTTAATTTCGTTGTTTTTCATTTTCTTTTTACTTTTTTCAGCGCAGACCTACCGATTACCTCCTTAGCTTTACGATTGACAAAATATTTTGAAAAATTTCAGTATTTAAACATTTTCTGGGGAAGGGGGGGATCAGTTTCTCATACAACGTTATAGTAAATCGATCCTCCATTTTGAAACCAGTCGCCGGTACGACATTACCGCCACCTGTGAATTTGTTCATTATCAAAATTTCTGGTCTTTTTTCAGTGCAATATTATCTTTTACACCTTAAATTTTATTAATGACAAAAATTTGCAAAAATTTCAATATTTAAACAATTTTAGGTGGGGAACCAGCTTCTCAGACAACCTTATAGTTGATTGAAAATAGAGGATCGATTTATTTTAACGTTGAATGAGAAACTGACCCCCCTCCAAAGTGGTTTAAATATTGTAATTTTTCAAAATTGTTTTTGATAATCGGAAAGTTTAAGTAACAATCGATAGGACTGCGCTGAAAAAAGTTAAAAAAAAAAAATTGAAAACCAACGAAATTAAATGTGGTGGTAGTCTGCTTCAGGTCCACCCCATAGCTTTCAAGACGTGTCATTAAAACATCTCTACCTCTTACGAGAAATCGATGATGACCAAATCTAGCACAAACTGATTTGACATGGCCGAGATATTGACTCATCTGGACAAGTGTATCCCACTGAGTTTAAGGCCAAAATTTGAAGCACAGATTTTGCCACAGATGGGCATTGCTACTTGTGAGGTTGAGGAAGCACCCCACGTTTCTGAGCTACTCTCTTTTCTTCCAAATTTTGTACCCTGTCATTTTCAAATTGGTCCACACTATCATGGATTAAACTACGCCACTGTTTCCTGTTGGATAATCATGATTCCATGTATTGGGGGGGGGGGGGCAACTTTCAGGTATATAGCCTCTTTTTTTTTTTTTTTTTTTTAAATGTGACCTTTTTAGCATAGGAGACGCCTACCCACCTGTCGCGGGATCCTTCATAGATTTCCTAGAAAAAAGTCTGGTGTCCGCCATGCGCACAACATGCCCAGCCCAAAGTTCTTCATGAACATTGCCTGAATTTGGCAGACTGGGGCGATTTAGAACAGATGTTTGCAACTATGCCTTGCCACTTTATACCCATGATTTTTCTAGCGGACCTGTGCATCTTACTGAAAATCAAATTAAACGCCTTTTCACTCAAGACATATGGCCCATTGTAAAAAAAAAAAAAAAATCGTTGCTTAGATCCAGTAACTTGACACTAGGAGTTGTGAGTTCAATACCTGGCTACAGCAGTGTTCAACAAATAACTTAGAGTTGAGTTAAAGGGAGATAACCAAGTCATCTGGAAGTTGCATGGCTCATAGAACGAAAACAATATACCCCAGAGATCGAAATAAATGGTTCGGTTCGAAATTCTTATCACCTGAAAAAGGCCGGAGTGTACAACGGCTGAAACGTCCCAAATATGAATTTGGCAATAAAGATGAAGACAACAGTCTGAATAATGAAATTGCTGCCGCATCTCAGAAATATGAACAAACTTCCAGTTCTCAACTGTTTTAAGCCTTCATATTCAATACGCGGCGAACGTTCTCACTGAAGAATTTTGTAGTAAGAAATTGATTTGCAAGTAATCCCTCGTCCTCTCGTTAATTCATTGTTTAATGAAAAGGTACTCGTACCTGCCACATCCGCCCTCTTCTTTCTTTGATCTGGGATTTGCAACATTGACCCTATATCAATTATTTGCTATTTTTTTCTTTTTTGCAAAGAGTGTTTCAGAATCACGACGCATCTTCAACAGCACGTCGAACCTCCTGCTAGTTAAACGATTCTTTGTTCCTTAAACCCTAAAATTATTTTCCCCCACTTAACACGCACATCGGAGCAGGCAGTTTTATTCTGTATTAAATGGAATGCAATCGTAACAGCAAATGTTATTTGCCCAAAGACAAACTTCACCGAAAGCGTTAAATCAAATTTTCACTACATCGAATGGTTCACTTTACCGAAGGGCGTAAATTTTATATATGGATGGAACTTTTTAAAATGATGTATGAATATCTTTTTCTTCCTAAATTTAATACGGTTCATTCACGTAATAATGTTAATATTTTGGTTTTATTCTGGGATTATTTACAAATTAGTAAAAATGTTGAAAAACAAACCCATTTAAATATTTGACTTATTTAAACTTTGTGTAAATAAATTTTATATTTTAGAAGTTTTTGCAATAAATTTATCTTACACATTTTAATTTTTTTCACATTGTAAAGATACATAAGGAGCGTATCTCACTTTGGAGATAAATAACGTGGCTCACATGTCGGCCGCTTAATGACGTCACTCTATACAGTGATGAAAAGCGGCAGACAAATTTCATTTTTTATTTTTTTTCTTACACAGAGCAGCCAAACAATAAGGTTGTTTTCGTTAGCTCGGGATCCCCATGGCCCGGACAGAGACTAAATCTATTCCCACCAACAGCTTTCAAGTCAATGGATCCTATTGCGAATATAAATTTCCTAGATACAGAATAAAACTCTAGCTTGGGAAAAACTAAGACTCGAAGTTTCTCTTTCTTGGAATATGTCCTCGCCTGGGACATTGACGAATCCGACCCATGTGAATCTAATATCTCAGGAATCCATAGTCTGTTTATAAAAAAAGAGATTAAACATCTTGTTCTTAATGGTACAACTTTGAAAAATCATTTCCCAACAATTTTGATACGAGCACTAGCAACCAAACATTATTATTGGTTGAGTTATACCTGCGTGTATAAAGAGGCGATCAAACTGATACCTTAATGTCAGTTGTTACTGATTTTCACAATCACAGTAAAAGTTTAGTAGTTTGTTGAAGAATAGGGTTTTCTCTCCTTTTCTGAGGTGTATTACATCAAAAGTTCTGTATATGAAATTCTTGTACGTGTTGAATTCATTTTTGAAAATTTAGAAATATTCTATACTATGTTGTTGCAAGTGTAGTTATTGTGGTTTAGACGTGCAGCAACTACAAAACAATTCCCTCATTATTGGTAGCACCACAAGGAATATGCAAAACTTCTGGGGATAAAACCATCCAGCGAAACACAAAAACTTTCCGACATAATTTTAACATGACCCGAAACATGGCTTCTATAATTCAGCAAAGTCACGAGTTTTCCTTTTTTTTTCTTCTTTTTTTTTTTAATTTTTTCTTTTTTATTTTTTTATAGATAAGACATTCTTATTGCCATGGTGGCATCACTCATTACAACGAATTGAACTCTTCCTACAACTACATATACTTCCCCTCACAAGAGGTGAGAGCTCAACGAGAGAGAGAGAGCCGCAGGAGATCAGCTAAAAGCGATAGGCAGAGATAGCAAAGACTTATACCGAACGACAATTGTGAGTCCCAATTATAGTATTACTTCCTAACCCGTATTTATTCGTTCTACTAACAGTTTCACGTTTTGTATTTTGCTGTGTTTATATATATATATATATATATAAAAATGAATTGTTTGAACATTATTTTTTATCGGTACTCGTATTTAAGTAGATATTCTGTGTTTTAATTAAACAGTATTATATATTTATATCTACTGGCCTGATTATTTACGATAAATTGTTATTACGAAAATGTGTTCCACTCGGCAGGATTCGAACCTGCGACCCCTATTTACATAGGGGAAGCTACCATTTGATCTAGCAACGTCTTAGATCTCTCGACCACGAATAGCTTCCAATCTAAACGAGGTTTTTAGCAAGCCTATGTAAACAGGGGTCGCAGGTTCGAATCCTGCCGAGTGGCACACATTTTCGTAATAACAATTTATCGTAAATAATCAGGCCGGTAGATATAAATATATAATACTGTTTAATTAAAAAAACAGAATGTCTACTTAAATACGAGTATCGATAAAAAATAATGTTCAAACAATTCATTTCAAATTGTCGGTTGTTTATAACCAAGTTTCGTTAAAATTCGTTATTTTCCGTTTTATATATATATATATATATATATATATATATATATTCTTAATCTCGTTATTTCCTATTTTGGTGTTATATAATTTCTTGCTGGATTCTTAACCGGGCCCACGACACTTACATTAGACAAAAAATGTGAAAAATTTTAAAGTAGCGTTAAACAAGTGTAATAACTTCTGTACCCAGCTATTACGTGCGTTGTGACGCAAGTGTATATCGGATCAGAACGAGAGATCAGTTCAAATTCTAGTTGAATTCGTTGTATTCACTTACACGCAAATAGCTTCGAAAAAGATATGAATCCGCCCCTTCTCCCTCCAGCTGTGGATTAAATTAGTTACAACAGATTGGTTCTATAGCCTTAGTTGGCAACCAGTCTAACGCAGAAGGTAATGGCAATTTACTGACGGAAAATCTTCTGCTAGTCAGTCATGTCTCTTTCGAGACATGATCGCCCAAGCGTGTATCACGTATGGCACTGAACTGATTGACTGGTATATACAGTCTGTTTCATGCTTCCGCCTAGCAACAACACCAAATATACTCGTCTGCTATTCAGTTTAGTGTTCACTTTCACTTTCACATACGCTCTGTCTCTGATATTGTACACTTTTACCCATAAACATAGCATATCTTAAAAGTAGGATGTACGTTGCGGTGCAGTGGATATCGACTCGGAACGAAAAACCGGGGAGCTGAGTTCAAATTCCAGTTGAATTCCTTGCATTCACTTACGTACAAATACCCTTGGGAAAGGTATTAATCCGTCTCTTCCCTCCAGTTAGGGGTTAAATAACAGGACAGATTGGGTTCTATATCCTCGGCTGGCAACTAGTGTATCGCAGAAAGCAAAGGCAGCCTACTGCGGGATAATTTTCTGCCCAGTCTCTTTCAAGACATGATCACCCAAAGCGTGTATCACGTATGGCAATTAACTGACTGATTTTAAAAGTATATTTTTTATCGTGTGTGTGTGTGTGTGCACGCACGCGCGTTGTGCAATGCTTTTAAAATAACCTCATAAGACCGAAAATGGAGTGATGATGTCATCATCTATGGGCAGGAGTTACCCAGCCTCCACTTTCCAGTCTAAAGTTAAAGAAGACTGACTCTTAATTTGTTTTACACCCGTTTCTACTCTTGTATATCTGCTGAACTCATTTTCTCTGTATTCAGGCGATTTGCTGCCAGTATAGATTCTTGGTCATTCTGACCTCTTTCTCGAATATGTCAAGGTTGCTAGGCAGCTCCAACAGATCTTTGTGGCGTACTTTGACGAACGCCCATGTGTAGTGTTTCTAAAACACAGGTACACATTCTTCCGCATTTGTATTGCTTTTTATAACATTCTGAGCATAAATATCGCGTTCCTTATCCCGGTGTCTTTGACAAACCCACACTGTTCGTGTCCTATTTCTAGTCTGATTCTGCCGTACTCTCTATTCATCAGAATTCGGATGATTAGTTTTGTTATACGGCCCATTGGGTTCATTGTCCCGGTGGAGTCTGCATTCGTTTGCACTGGTTTCTTGAAAATAGATCTGCTTAGATTTTCCAGTATCTCACCACTGTTGTAGATTTAATTTATTATTTATGTAATCTTGTCTATGTCTAAATCATCTAAAGTTGCCAGCATCTCGATTACAATTCCGTCTGGTCTTGCTGCTTTTTTTTTTTCTCCAATGTGGTCAGTGCAGCTTCCACTTCAGTTTTTAATATTTATAGCTGGTCGGTATTTATTTGATTTGCGTTTGCTCTCTTCCGTCGGGGAGCAGATCTTCGATATATTCGTTCCATCGCTGAAGTATTTTTCTTTCTCTAATATGAATGTTTCTTCTTTGAACTTTATGCATCGTGTTGCTGAGCATGTCTTTTGTCCTGCTTAGTTCTCTTATTTTTTTATGCAGATCTGCTTTGTCTGTGATACTTAATCCCTCTATTTCTGCACATATTTTGTTGAGTCTGTCTGCATTTGTTTTTATTTTTTATTTTCTTTTGTATTTTTCTGTATCCCGTGCCATGTCTTGTTTTCTGTCTCTTTTGCATGATACCGAAAATCTCATTTGTGACCCACTCGATTATTTTCCTTTCGAATAATGTCGTTTGTTAAGGTCAGTAAAGAAAAAAACATGATTTGGGTCATGTTAAAATTATGTCCGGAAGTTTTTGTTTTTCGTCGGATGGTTTTGTCTCCAGAAGATTTGCATATTCCTTGTGTTGCTACCAATAAAGGTATTTTGTTGTTGTTGTTGATGTTACTGCGCATTTAAACCACAACGGGGTCACCACTTGCAACAGCATAGTATAGAATATTTTAAAATTTTCAAAAATGAATTCAACACGTACAAGAATTTTACCTACCACTACTGATATACGATGCCCCGTTAGGAGCAAATATTCGAACCTTGTAGATCACGGGGAATTAAAAACAAAAAAATTATTTGTCTCAATCACGTCTCATCTCCATGTTGTTGTTTTTTTTTTTTTAATTCCACCTTTACTTTGTTGCTAACGGTAAGAACGCTATTACAAAACTTTCTGGAGCACATTTTTCTAGCAAGGGAATTTTTTTTTTTTTTTAATCATATCACGCCGAGCAAGGTGGTAACGCCACTGGTGTGCAGGGGTCTACGTAAGAGTGAAAAGATTGGAAAAGAGAAAGCCGGAAACCACATCCTAAACAAGGGACAAGTGATGAGCCTCTACTTGAAGCGACAAAATAAAAAATGAAAGACAAAAACGAGAATTAATAGACGAAGAAACCAACCGAAAAAGATTATAAAAGAAACAAACAGAAAATGAAAATATGTGCGAAATTAGGTTTACATTTATAGTATGCGATGGATAAATTATCGTTATTTTGTTTTAATTTCACGCATGCGCGTTTTTTTTTTTTTTTTACTTTTTCAACTACACGGTTTAGTAGGGTCACTTGAGCACCGTCTGTCAAGGAAAACGAACACCGTGATTCAATTCAATTCACTTATTCAGAAATTTGAACACAATATGCTTGGCATTCACGCCAGAAGCTCTAAAAAGAACATTTCAGAGTTTGGGTGTCAATCCGAGGACAGTGCAGAGGATTTGGGAATAGCTGAAAATTCGGAATTGAGTCTAATGGTGATTACTAATGTACGGCAGATCGTTTTGATAAAAGAACTCCTGAAGTTGTTGGTGAGGGCTCCAGACTCAACATTGGTGCTGCCTGGGTTAAGAGGGTGGCTACTGGAAGACACTAAGCCTGGCCATAGGACTCTGCACCATGCCGCACAATCAGGAAAACCTAGTCATGTCTTTCAGCAATTTCTGCGACTACTGCATCCTTTAGATCTGGCCACTTAACGCCTACTTAACACCCTTGATTTTTTTTTTTGTGTGTGTGAGGCGCAGTTGAACAAGAGACCAAAAATGAACTGAAGGCAACATTCACCAACTTAATCAAGGAGGCCGTCCAGAAGAGATGCAGGAGATTCCAAAGCCGTCTGGAGGCCGTGACAATTTTATTGCTAAAGTTTACACTTTAGCATTTGAATATATTTTTGGGTAGTTTTGGCAAATACATCTGATAAACTAAGATATTAGTTTTATTTTCATTTAGCTGATAATTTATCCATCGCACTCGGTATATAGATACAAAAGGAGAGAGAAAGAAAGAAAATGGAAGTTTAAGAGTTCAGTGATAAATGTCCTGCGGCATATAATTATATATATATATATATATATCCAGGTGAAGAGAACCAACAATTTTACAATTCTGAGTTCTCCGGCATTTACACCGTTTTTTTTTTTTTTATAAAAGTGCTCAATACAATAAATATTGTACAGCATAATATCATAAATTAAATCTGTTTTTAATTAAAAATACATTCAGTCAGTCAGTTAAGTGCCATACGTGATACACGTTTGGGCGAGCATGTCTCAAAAGAGACACTATTGACTGAGCGAGAAGATTATCTCGCACTAGATTGCCACTGCTTTCTACAGTAGACTGGTTGCTAGCCACGGCTATAGAACCCAATCTGTCCTATTATTTAACCCGTAACTGAAGGAAGACACTGATTAATACCTTTCCCAAGTGTATTTGTGTCTAAGTGAATGCAAAGAATTCAACTGGAATTCGAACTCGGCACCTCGATTTGTCGTTCCGAGTCGATATCCACTGACCACAACGCACATCCAAAAAAAAAAAAAAATACATTGCGATACAGAAATTTCTGTTTCGAGATTTCTATCTCGTCATCAGGCAATGTTACATCATAGTTGTGAAATTGATTTTCATTTAAATATAATAAACAATACGTTTGTTATTTATTTATAGATATGGGAAAGCATAAAAATTTGTGTTCAATTTAACTAATCAGAATAGAGATTCACTTGAAATTTGAAAAAAGTTGATATTTTTGGGGAATACATGATTTCGTTTTTTCATTCTTAACGGCTATAGTTTTTAAAACCCTTGTCTAGACCCTATTTCCGTTGATATATCCATGATTGTTTCAAAATCTTTCAGCTTTCTCTATATCCCAAACTTTCTAAAAGAAAAGAGATGAAGAAAGAAAATATTCTGTTTTTTATCTAACTTAAACAGACCTGTTATTAAACATGTACCTTCATGCATAGAATATTGAATTAGTAGAAATTCAGCAAATTAGGACGTGTTTAATAAGCATAGTAATTTTTATAATACCGCCTTAAAAAATAGTGGATATAAAATCTCAAATATTAGTTATGTAAAAAAGAAAATCAACCCCCCTAACAACAAATAGGAATATTATTTGGTATACACTCACTTTCAACCAAATGAACCCAGGTATAGATATTTGGAAAATATCACTGTGTATATATATTGTGGATACCTGCCCGGTGCAGGGCAAATGTAAATCCACCCATGTAATTTATGAAGCCCGTATTTCTCCATCTAACAACAAAGACGACACTATCACGTAGATTCTGGAAAATGAAGGAGGAAGGGCAGGACCCTATAATCAGCTGGAAATTAATAGGCTCAGCTTGTACCCCTAAAAATTTTTGTGATAGGTGCCGTCTATGTTTATTGGAGAAGATTCTGATTTTGAAGTATCCTCATCAGGACTTACTTTTGAATCTTAGGAAGGAATTCATTAATAAGTGCCGTCATAGGGCGGATTTTAAAATTTAAATTTTAAATTTTAAATTTTAATTTTTAAATTTTAAGTTTTTTAATTTTTCTTTTTATAATTTTTATGTGTATGTTAGTGTGTGTATGTACATATTTGTATATATGTATGTGTGTATATATGTATTTATGTGTGAAAAAATTTTTTTAGCTATTTAAATGCTCTTTTTTATAATATTCATTAATTTTTTATATGTATGTGTGTGTGTGTATAATGTATATATATATATATATGTATGTGTATGTATATGTGTGCATGCATGTGTGTGTACACATATATGTGTGTATGCGCATGTATGTGTATATACGTATAAGTGTGTATGAAATTGAATGTATGTATTCATAATCGAAGAATTGTGTGTGTATGTATGTGTGTACTTCTATATGTATGTCTAATTGTAAATGAATTTTTTTTTTTTACCTAGCGATGTCTTTATTTAGTTTAAATCAAATGACCTAATTTTTTTAAAAATTTTATTTTAAATCCTATATCTTTTTATTCCCTTTAAAAATAATTATGCCTTTTTAAGTAAAGGACTTTTTCTAATACTTCAACGCTTTTGAGAAGTTAGGTTTTTGAATATGTCCAGCGTCTGTAATATATAAAAAAAATTTTCTTTCTTTTCTTTTTCCCTCCCTTCCTTCCTTTATCTCTCTTATCTCCCACCTTTTTTCCGTGTTGCTTAACCTTACATCAATTCAACACGGCCGTCTGTTAATTTTTAAGTTACAATTCTCTTCCCTTTTTTGCAAACCCAGACGATGTCAATTTTTTCTTTTCTTGTTTATTTGAATTTTATTTTGTTTTATCTTTTTCTTTTTTCTTTTTCTTTTTTATTTTCTTTTTTAATTTCTTTGCAAATCTATTTAAAAAGGAAAATTAGACTGATTTTTCTCCAGTTTCTGAAAGGATTTTTCTGTTGCTGAGGTGATGTTATCCCCCGTGGGTATTTTCATATCGAAAGGGTCATTCAACATCATTGAATTAATCCTTTTTTAATTTATATTTGCTCTGTAATATTTTATTACATGGAGCTCTCTTCCTGTATCATTTTTTAATATTAAAATAAAAATTTTAATATTAATTAGGATCGGGTTTTTGGAATTTACCTTCCTGCTTTTTTCGCTTGGATTTAAGTATCTGAATTAAAATATCTATATATATATATATATATATATATATATATATATATATGTAAACATGTTACGGAAATTAACGAATTTTAACGAAACTTGGTTATAAGCAACCGACAATTTGTAATGAATTATTTTGAATATCTACTTAAATACGAGTATCGGTAAAAATAATGTTCAAAATAATTCATCATATATATATATATATATATATATATATATATTTGTTCCCAGAAAAATGAGAGATAATAAAAGCCAGGGTGGCCGAGAGAAGTAGAGCAGCGAAACACATGGCATTGCTGTAGGACATGTTGATAATAATTTGACGATGTCCAGATGATCTGGCGAAGGGAGAAAACCCTGATTCTTTCTTTCTGTTGCTCTTACTTTCGCTCTCTCTAAGAAGGAAAGAGAGAATGAACGACAAATGGTAAAATTAACTTTAGATTTTTGAAGGGGGTTGTGGAATCACACACACACACACACACACACTTACGCACTCACGCAATTGCATGTACTAATTTCAGTATGTAATCATTGTATATTTGAATAAATGTAAGCTGTTTGCTTATTAGGCTGAGATAGCCAATCAAAATCAAGGTAAGTGAACAACATTTTTACCGCCAAATTATGAGGGTGTTTGAACTCCTATATATACAATTTGCCGCGTATTTTCAGTCAGTTGGCTCAGACACTCAACAGGTATACACCATGTCAATACTCTATAAGACTAAACGCCCAACTCACACTGCTATACAAATGCTATCTTCTGTACAACTAACACCGTGAACATTATTCATGAACTTTCACACCTGAAAAATTCATCTCAGCAGTTTTTACATACATAATTTTCTTAACGCGGTATGAATTCCTTCAACAATCATGAACATTCAAACTTATGCTAAAATCCATAACAATAATCTTCACACAGACAATTGGAGACAATGTCAAACAACCAATTTCATATATTATTCAACATCTATGTATATTATGTATTCTTGTTAAATATTTGTTAATACACTGTATCGTTGCAAATTAATGTTTTATCAATTTCATTTCACTTTCTCATTACTTGTTTAATCATGGATTTTTAATGCTTATAAAAATAATGGTGGGTTGTTAAGATTTGGGTAGAATTTCCTCTTTGGAAGTGGCCTTGTGCCACGTAAATTCCAGAGAGGAATTATTCCAAATTAACCTTGCAGTTCGACGCCCCCACAGTCACCCACGAAAAATGCATTTGTAATTAACGCTGACAAGTGAATAGGTAAGGTCAGCGAAGTGGAGCGGAGATGGCGGAAGAGTTTCGTCCGGCTGCATACTAAATCTGCACATTGTTCCGAATTACAGGCAGTGTATCCTGAGTGGTAAGGACTCATCATAACTAAGTAGAGGAATTCCTAGACTGAAGTCAACGGCCAAAGCATCGAAATCCTTCGATGGAATCAACTGCCACGTGTCCATGGCCCAAGCGTGCTTAAAAAATGGAAGAACATCGGCTGTGGCTTGACTCGGAAAGTGATGGGCTCTGCTTGGTCAATTTTGCCCAAGACTCGCTACGCCTATCGAGATTTGCAAATTAGGCTGGTCAGCTGCTCAGCAACCTCATGAGCATATTCGCTCATGACGTCGCACGTTATTTTGACGTCTCTCATACAATGAATCAATTTTTTTTTTCTCGTTGGAATTTTAATTCATATTCCTCTGAATAGTGTTCACTGTCAGTCACGTGCTATAACAAATCTATTCCAACTAGAATAACGGCATATACGCTTGTGTATAGATTTCGAATTGAATACAAAATTTCAAAAGGTAAAGAGTAATTCTAGATTAATTTCATGCCCGTGTAAGGAAAATACTGTCTTCGATATTGAAGACCAGTTGATTGCATCCGCCATCTCTGTCGCCATAATAGGTAAAATTCTTGCATAACACTGAAAATTGCCGAAGGATATTCATAGAACAGCAGAAATTGTAGAGGAATACATTTTAATGCTATACACAGTTCTTTTAAAACGTCAAAAATCGAAGTTGAAATTTCATGTTGCAAAAGAAAACTTAATAAGTAAAAGAAGCGTTCAGTTGGTTTTTGGGCAGTTTGAGATAATTTGTAAGAAATTAAAAGCATTTTACCTTGCGTTCTGTTCAAGTCGGACGTATTTTAGTTGCTGCTGTTGGAAATCTTCAAGTGAAGTGGTTTTTGTTTTTCTTTTGTGGTTGTTGTTTTTGTGATTTCAGTCTATGAAATCTAAATCAAATGTACAAGGTTAATTTTTCTAAAGCCATTGTAATCAATAATCCGAAAAGATCGTATATAGTCTAGACATTTCTGAACGTGTTTGGCGCCATGCATGAAATTCATATGAATGGTTCAATCTGAACAGTTTATTGGAGAACATGACTCAGTTTTGGATTAATGTTTTATTTTTGTAACAATTTGCAGTGTGGACAAATTTACATCTACAATTAAATATCCTTTTCTCCTCTACTGAATTTGTTGAAACTGATCCATACACAAAGGTATTTGAAGTGTTTAGAATTTATTCATTCTACATTCTGTTTTTTTATGATGTGCCATAACTACTTTCCTTCTAATTCCGAACCGTTGTTCCCATTTTGGAAATGTTTATCACTTCTTGTAACACTTATTAAAAAGGTTTTCAAAATCATTCCTACGAGGGTCATTCAATAAACCAGGTGAATTTTTCGGCATGAGGACTTCTACGAGGGTCATTCAATAAACCAGGTGAATTTTTCGGCATGAGGACTTCTACGAGGGTCATTCAATAAACCAGGTGAATTTTTCGGCATGAGGACTTCTACGAGGGTCATTCAATAAACCAGGTGAATTTTTCGGCATGAGGACTTCTACGAGGGTCATTCAATAAACCAGGTGAATTTTTCGGCATGAGGACTTCTACGAGGGTCATTCAATAAACCAGGTGAATTTTTCGGCATGAGGACTTCTACGAGGGTCATTCAATAAACCAGGTGAATTTTTCGGCATGAGGACTTCTACGAGGGTCATTCAATAAACCAGGTGAATTTTTCGGCATGAGGACTTCTACGAGGGTCATTCAATAAACCAGGTGAATTTTTCGGCATGAGGACTTCTACGAGGGTCATTCAATAAACCAGGTGAATTTTTCGGCATGAGGACTTCTACGAGGGTCATTCAATAAACCAGGTGAATTTTTCGGCATGAGGACTTCTACGAGGGTCATTCAATAAACCTGGTGAATTTTTCGGCATGAGGACTTCTACGAGGGTCATTCAATAAACCTGGTGAATTTTTCGGCATGAGGACTTCTTATACAGATAGAAGCTTACCTTTTTTTCATTTTTCAATGTAGTCTCCTAGCAGTATCACACACTCTTCCCATCTGTGCCCCAGCTTTCGTATTCCCTCAGCGTAAAAATCTTTGGACTGATGCCTCAGCCAATCGCTCACAGCACATTTGACTTCATCGTCACTTCCAAACTTCGTGCCACTCGTTCACGCTTACAAGGGACCAAACAGGTGAAAGTCTGAAGGAGCAAGATCTGGGCTGTAAAAGGGATGGGGGAGCAGTTTCCAGCCCAACTCGTTGATGGTCTACACCGTTTGGGCTGCTGTGTGGGGCCTTGCGTTGTCTTGATGCAAGATGACTCCATCATAGACAATTCTGTGTGCTGTTACCCTTCTGTCAGACTGAATAAAGTCATTGACTGATTCGATCACCTCAGGAAACCTCACTTCTCTAGGCCTCCCAGGCCTGTCTTCATCCCCAACACTGCTCCGTCCTTCCTTAAATAATTTAGCCCACTTGTGTAATATATATATATATATATATATATATATATAATTTTTTTTTTTTTTTTTTTTTTTTTTTGCTGAAACATGTGGCACCATACATAGTTGACATTCACCTATGAATTTCAACTGGTTTGCACCCTTCAGTAACTAAAAACTTGATAACTGACCTCTGTTCAATCCTGGAGCATGCTTCTTGGTCGGCCGTTTTTGTTAATCTCCAAAACTCTAATTTCTTTTTTCAATCTGCAAAAAAAAACAAAAAAAAACAATTAAATCCCTTTGGAAAAAAAAAAGAAAGAAAAGAAAAAACTTAAAAAAAGTAAGCTACTATCTGTATTAGAAGTCCTTATACCAAAAAATTCACCTTATTTATTGAATGAACCTTGTATCTGTACTGTGAATATCTACGTCATCAGTATAACCCCCAGGCCTCCTCATTTGTACAGTGGCCACGAGAGATAAAACAGTAACAGTTTTCTATTAGTAGGTTCGATATTGTATGGCCAATTTAAATGATCAATAACTTTTCTTCACATATGTACACCCACTGAGCATAGTGTAGAAAGAAAGGAAATAAATCAGTGATGTGATTTCCTCCTTGTGTTACTCCTGAAACGTTTTGATGTTTGGGTCTTCCCTAGACATGTACAACTTTGTGGACCGATGTCGTTCCTCTAACCTAGCGTTACCAATTATTTTGTTCTTCTGTACCCATAGGAATTTTTATAGGCTCCTATATACCCCTAAAATTGTGGATGAAAAAGAAAAACAATGAAATTGAAATTTTGATATTTTAAGTGCTATTGAGTAGTGTTAATTACACTTGTAGGGGCCTCGGTCATGCTTAGGTAATTGGCCTTGTGTCAAACACGTCCGTTTTCCCCACAGTTTAAATATCAGAAGGTTGAAATGTGAAAGGATAAAATATTTCATGTGTATATCAAAGCAAAGACTTATTAACAGAATGACGAAAGTGTAAGAAGAAATATATAAGTGAAATTCGTTAACTGAACACTGTAACATATTTGTGAGAAGGAAAATGTTCATTGAGAGGTGCATGCAATTTTGTAGTTAAAATTGTTTGTTATAGTAACGTTAAGTATTTGAAATGTCCGCAGAAGTTTAGAGTTCATGTTTGTGTAGCAGCGGATTGTAAAGGCTTTGTTCCTTCCTCCTTTTAGTATGTCAGCACTGCTTCTATCTGACTGACTCTGTGTGTGACTGGTCAGGGCACCTCCTTAAATATAGAATTCAGGTCACGTGGGGAGGCTCCCAGAACTATTTGTTCTTTAGCTGTGGAAAAAAAACCCCGTTTCGCTGACGTATTTTGAATTTATCGATTTGTCACCCAATGAGGATTCAGAAATTGATTTTCACACGGACTTGTGAATTTTTCTTAGTTGGGTTTTTTTCAGTCGTTTGATTCCGATTTTGCGGGTGTGCAATTTATTTTGTTTGTTTTAGTTGTTTGATGGATTATATAGGATTTGTATCCTTAAACACTCATATTAAACGCAGGTAATTTACAAAACAGTCTGATTCTTCATACATATTTGATTTAATTCTTATTTTGGATATTCTTCTCGTTTTTTTTTTGTTTTGTTTTTTATTTACTTTTCTTTTGTGTAATAAATTATTGAGGCAACTTCTACCTACAAAACTACAGTATGATATAATTTAATTAAAGGCTTTGCTTACTAAAATGAGGAAATTGAAATAAAAATACGTTGTGGAATTTAGATGGAGACTAGCAGTATAACCCGGCATTGCTCAGTTGTAATGAAAGCTTTAAAACTAATCCATGGTCCTGGAGCTCGAACTCTTTGGACGTTAGCACGAAAGACTAAAAAGCAATAGTTGCTTCCAGTCAAAGCGAAACTGTAGATTGAAAGAAAATTAAAAGGATGTAAGTCAAATTTTGATTTCTAGTATCCATGTCAAATAAGTTTTCCCTCGCAAACTGAATTTTGAAGGCTAAATAAGTCCTCTGAGTAAATGGTATCATGGCTTAGACTAAAAACTACAATTATACCTACTTAGAGTAAAAACCAAAATAAAAGGGCTGAAAACCCTGATTTTGATCAGACCCGTTAGGATATCGGGATATCGATTTCCAATATCGAAGTCAAATAAATCATCCAAGTATAAACTAACCTAAGTAAGTCCATGAAAACTTATCGTACCCATCGGGATTAAAATTGGAGAAAATGAGCCATATTGATGGCTGAATATCGGTTTTTGATCAGATTCGATAGAATATCGGGGGTATAGATTTCCGATATTGGGGAAAATGAGTCGTCTGAGATCTACTAACATTTGAGACTAAAAACTATAATTTTACCAAGTTAGAGCAAATTCTGCAGCAAGAACCGTGATAAAAAGACTGAAATCCTGATCTTGATCAGACCTGATCGGATATCGGGGTATCGATTTCCGATATCGGGGAGAAATCGGGATAAAATATGTCGCCCATGACCTGACCGGAAGGCTAAAGAATATTTGTGTTAAGTTTGGTAAGAATCGGATAAAAATTGTGGATTTGTATAAAGCCATACACACACACACACACACACACACACGTCTTATTTTTTTATATAGAGAGATTACATCATGTATTGTACAGTAGTGGTTATTCTCTAGGAGTAAGTGTACCCCCTTGAATGGGTTCATGTTCCTCAGTTTGAAAAACCCTGCTCTAACAAATACAGCCATTTAATGGAATCAGAGCTTTAAAGACGATTTCTGATGGAGGAGAAAACGAAGTTTCTATTGATATGACCATATGCTGATCTTGGGTGAACATAACCGCTATACAATTTTCTATTGGAGACGTATAGCGTTCATACTTTCACACCTACACACACATCCATATTTCAACACATCCAACTCTTGTCCTATCAGTCTTCTACCGAGATTCGAGAAAGTATTCGAGGCCATAATCAATGCTGAAATAGTTCAACATCTTACTGTCCACAAACTCTTCTCTGACAGGCAATACGGCTTCCGCTTTGCCAGGTCCACGGCCGATTTGCTAACAACCGTAACGGAGTACATGCTACAGGCCCTTGATGAGTCTGACGAGGCTCTCGCGGTTGCTCTGGACATCTCCAAGGCTTTTGACAGGGTTTGGCACTCTGGCCTCCTATGCAAGCTACGGGGTTACGGTATTACCGGTCGCCTGCTTGACCTAATCCAATCTTTTTTAAATAACCGCAAAATGAAGGTCGCTTTGAATCGGCATGCCTCTTCATCCTACAGCACGAATGCTGGTGTCCCACAGGGCTCTATCCTGGGCCCGACGCTCTTCCTTATTTTTATCAACGACCTCCTAGATGAGATCAGTTCCCAAGTAGGCATCTACGCAGATGACACCACAATATACTCCCGCATCAGTAAGAAACATGTCGCGGCGGACAGACATAATCTCGCTGCTGACATTGAACATCTATACTCTATCGTGAATTGGGGCAAGAAGTGGCTTGTCAACTTCAATGCGTCTAAGACCAAGCTGCTGTCTGTCAACCATCACAGGCAACCTCTCCTACCTCCCATAAGCATGGACCAAGCGATTCTCCCTGAGATCAACACACTACGCCTCCTCGGCCTTACCCTCTCCTCAGACCTCAAATGGAACTACTATATTGATTCCATAGCTAAATCTACTGCTAAGAAGGTTCGGTCACTATGCCGATCCAGGATGTTTTTTCCGCCTGTATCCATCCTGCATATATACAAGTCAACCATCCGTCCGTGCATGGAGTACTGCTGCCATTTATGGTCAGGCGCCCCTGCCGTTCTCCTCAGTGTTCTCGACAGGCTCCAAAAGAGAGTCTGTAATGTGATAGGTACTGATCTGGCGGCTCGACTGCAGCCACTTCCCCACCGTCGAAATGTGGCCTCCATTTGTATATTCTATAAATAACTTTCATGGCTTCTGCTCGGACGAACTTAAGTCACTGGTGTCTCCTCAACAGACTGGCAACTGGGTCCCACCCATTCACAGTCAGGTTAGCCAAACGCAGACGACAATTCTACTCCTGCAGCTTCTTCTCTCGCACTTCCCGCCCGTGGAACTCTCTCCCATATTCTTGCTTTCCTGACGGCTACAACCTCCAGAAATTTAAATGCAATGTCAATACTCATCTATTAACCACTGGATTCTAGCTCCCCCCCCTATATCCTTCCCTTTCTCTCCACCTATGTATCTATCATCGCACCTGCATTCTCAGCTTTCTATTGCTCCTTTCTAACTAGTTTGTACTCCTCACTCTTTTCTAATTAATCTTTTTACAGTTATGTAGCCCCCAGCTCATCAGTGGCATTTCTGCCTTGCTCGGGGTGAAATGATTAAAAAAAATATTTGTAAAATATTATGCTCACTCTTTCACTTCTACGCATTTTAAATAACATGCGTGTTTTCATCTGCAAGACACGCTATGTTAGCAGGCAGTGATTGGTCAATCCAGACTGGTCATCCAGTGTTCACGTGTTTCCCGCTCATACCACGCGTCCATATAAGTAGCACATTTCAACGTGTGGCTTCAGTTGGTGCAGCTGTCGCCAGGCACCATAGGGAAAGATTCAGTTTCTCGTTGCTAGAAAACCCTAATGTAAAATAAACAGGTTCGTTTTCTCGCCGAAGCCAGCCCTGTATTCTTGACCGGCGACCTTGTCACCCTTTTTAGGACAATGTTGCCAGAAAAAATAGTCCTTTATATTTTAGGACAACGTCAAACAATTATGAGGTCTAAATCGCAAGTATGAAACCGAAATAGTAAAGTTAAAATAAGCAAGTAAAAATATAGCAAGTAAGTGTGTGTGTGTGTGTGTGTGTGTGTGTGTGTGTGTGTGTGTGTGTGTGTGTGTTTTAAGTCCCCTAAAATCGTTACAGTTCCGACCTCGGCAACTGGGTCTGGGTGGTTTTCAACAAATTTCTTGCAGTTTTTTTTTTTTTTTTTTTTTTTTTTTTTTTTCGGAAACGTTGCAAATTTGCTAATGTAAACATTGGCCTACTCTGTCATGTCAGATTCTACATTTAGTGGATGCCAACACCGTACAATCTGATACAAGACAAGATAATTATTATTTCTTTTGATTGGTATAATTTCATCCTCAGATCAGAAATTGCAGAGTAGGCCAATGTTTACATTAGCAAATTTGCAACGTTTCCGAAAAAAAACCGCAAGAAATTTGTTGAAAACCACCCAGACCCAGTTGCCGAGATCGGAACTGTAACGATTTTAGGGGACTTAAAACACACACACACACACACACACACACAATCGCCCAGGCATCGTGATCAGAGACCTCAGAAACAAATTGTGCCTTTTTTTCAGCAGACTGTATCTTTGAAGATCTTCAAAATCTATCAAAATACAAGAATCTTGAAATCGAAATCTCAAACATTTAGTACAGGGGGTTGGGCACTGACAGTTCTAATTGCAAATCTCTGATTGATTGAAAAAGGTTCCGATCAACTCATTAAAGGGGATCCTGATAGTTAAGTGCCCTACGTGATACACGCTTGGGCGATCATGTCTCGAAAGAGACACGACAGACTGGGCAGAAGATTATCCCGCAGTAGGTTGCCATTGCTTTCTGCGTTAGATTGGTTTCCGACCAAGGCTATAGAACTTAACCCAATCTGTCCTGTTATTTAACCCATAACTGGAAGGAATAGATGGATTAATACCTTTCGCAAGGGTATTTGTGAATACAATGGATTTAATTCGAACTCGGCTCCCCGGTTTCTCATTCCGAGCCGAGATCCACTGCACCACAACTAATAGGCAAAGCCTTAAAAGAAATTATACTTGCAAGTTCTGAAAAATGCTTAGTAGAAAGTCTCATGATGCCATTTCTGGCCTGTTGTTGTTGGAGGAGGAGGAGAAAGAGAAAGAGATGAACAAGAAGAAATCAAAAATAAGTTTCTCAGTTTCAAAATTCAAGAATAAAAAAAAACAGAATTCAAAAGTAAGTTTTTTAGATTTATGAAGAGTCTACAATCAAAGGCACATCCAAAAACAATGACATTTATCATGTATTTGTGGATTAATGCACTGTGGAAACAAAGAGGCAGTCGTAGACGTAGTCATTTCAGTAGAATCCTTTGTGGTTAAAGTAATATTTATTAACTAGACTTATCATTCTATGAAATTAAACTTCTAACGATCCAATTTGGCTTTTGTTCTGGTAAAGGATGTCATGATGGCTTATATAAACGACCCCAGAAAATGACGTACAACTGTAGAGGATTCTAACTCCTTTACTATATTTATATTTATGATTCGACACGACGCACGATCGACACATGACACAGGGAATAAGAAACAACGAAGATGCCAATATAACCAACAATAAAACATGTATTAACGAAGGTACAAAATATTGATAGAGAAAGCATATGAATAGTGGAAAAAAGTTTTCTCCCTTGGTCTGTTAAGAGACGTAAAATGTTCATTGGAAGAAAGTCAATGAAAGATTGGTTGTAATAAAGTTCTGAAAAGAAGAAATACATACAGTTGGTTGAGTTCCCATTGGAGATTGTATTGAGAAATGTGTGTGCACCTGCATGTGTGTGTAAGAAATAAATTCACGCCATTAATTACTACTTGCAATTAGTGCTGGTGTGTATGTGAGTGAGAATAATACGTCATGTTCACAGCCACCTTGATGACTGGGGTCTCACTGTAATTGCCACTGCCACATGAAACATGCGTGAGAGAACTGACAACTGCGGGTTTATATTGTAAAAGGTTTTATTTCTTTTACAGTAATTGTGCAGCCGTGAAAACTGCAATTAAGACAAATAAATAACATGAGCACATGAAGGAAGAATGTACACAAGGATAGATAATTACAAAATCCGGAAAAATAAGGAAATAAACAATGAAATTTACATAAATAGTTATAACAAAATAAGGGTTCAAAATTAACAGGAATCGTTTGCGTCGCCAAAGCAATACATTTTCACAAATTAAGAAAGGGTCTAAAGGCAATAAATCTTTAGAAGAATTAAAATTCCATTAACTATAAAATTTATCTTGGGTTTGCTGGAAAACGAAGGGAAAACATGTTAATTACATGGTTTGGTCTATGGCAAATGAAATAGTTACCCCACTAACAGAACCGAAAACGAATGTGTTGTCACTGGAGATAACAAATTTACGTCTGACCTCTCAGAAGGTCTCAATCCAAAAGACTTTTAAGGGGGTTTGTATTTCTTACGCAGAGGCCAAAATCCTAGGTTGTAGAAAGGTTGCCCTGCCATGTCGGATTCTGCATTTAGTGGATGCCAACACCGTACAATCTGATACAAGACAAGATAATTATTTCTTCTTTTGATTGGTATAATTTCATCCTCAGATCAGAAATTGCATCATGACATTTTCCACTTTCGTAAAAAAAAACTTATGTGAAGGATTTGCCCTCTCTGTTATCCAATAAGCTAATGGAGTAGATTAAATTTTATTGGAAAGCAAAAATTGATTTTATAACAGTTCAATTATTTTTATTTATTTATTTATTTTTTTTGTAATTAAGGGATTTTTTTTTCTTTATTACATAAATAATATTTTCCCTGAATTTTTCATGAATACTTTCATGGCAATTATTTTGAACTTTCCTCTTTGGTACATAGATTTTATGTATTTAATCGCAGTACTAGATTGGCAGCAAATTCTCATCATTTTACAGTTGAAATGGTAAGATGTAACAGTAAGTTCTATGCTAAGAGTTTCTTCTTTCACACTTCTCGCTTGTGGAACTTTTTACTGGCTTCTTGCTTTACAGTCAAATTTGATCTTCAGAAATGTCAATGCAAGATCAAACATTATCTTCTGTCTTCTTCATTCCTCTTCTTTTATTGTTCTCTCTCTCTCTCCCCTTAATAACGTTTTCTCACACTCAGTAACACCTTGTGTCTTAGTGGCTTCCAAGCCTTGTTTGGCGAAGGGGAAAATATTAAATAGCAACAAAAAAAGATAAAGCACTTCGTAGTGTTGGATTTGTGCTTCATTTACTTCCTTTTCTTGTTCTCATTATTATTATTATCGTTATTATTATTATTATTATTATTATTATTATTATTATATGTGCCCTGTCCTTTCAGGATGTAGGCGATCATGGCTTTCCACATGTCCCTATCCCTGGTGGCTTTTTGTATGCTTTCTCCTGTTACACGACGCAACCCTCGTTCCGTCATACACCTGATCAGGTCCTTCAAATATGTTATCCGCTGCTTTCCCCGTGTCTTTTTCTTTCTATCTAACTTGATACTAACAGGCTCTCCAAGCCCTCTTTCCTCATTGCATGCCCCAGGAATTTTGACTCTCTTTTCCTGATGCTCATTATTTATTTCCTTTTCGTTTCCATCCTTTCCAAAACCTCATCATTGCTCACATGCTCGGTCCATGATATCTGCAGCATTCTTCTGTAGAACCACATTTCAGCTGCTTCAAGTTTTTCCTTCATCTTCGAAGATATTGTCCAACATTCACTGCCATATTGAAGAACCGACATCACATAGCAATCCAGTACTCTCCACTTTGTTTCGAGTGAAATTGTCCTGTTTCTTAATACTTTACTCAACTTCTGGAATGCTTCTTTCGTCATGCCAATTCGCCTTCGGATCTCTGTATCGCACTTTACGTCTTCTGTTAGAACACTTCCCAGGTATAATTCCTGCACTGGCTTTCCAAATAGTTGTCGAAAGGTAAATAAACCCCTACTGTTATCTACAGAAACTCGATAATAGCAATCATTTCGATTTATGGCGTTACTCAGCTTTATAAGTAAAGTTTTCACTAGACGTCTAGAATATAAAAAGCAAATGAGGTAAAAGTGATTTATAATGAATTGTGACTCAGAATTTTGATGCTCTATAAAGTGTTTCTACTCGCCGCGTTTGTTTTTTCCGGTTTCTCGTATGGAATCACAAACATTCCCTAGCAACCAGTATGGCATAATCAGCAGAAATATTTTTTATTTTTAATGCAATGGAATTTAGTGCATATATTCGACGCAGATAAAGTCAAGGTCTGTGTTATATATTATTTTATTGAGTGATTGTCTTAAACTGCAGATGACCTGTTGATAAGCAAAGGATTTTTAACTCTGAAAATTTCTTAATCACGCATAATTGCAATTCTACATTTTGACACTATAATGATCCGATTTCTGTTTGTGAGTGTGTTACTGTAACAACAAAAATGGCATATAGTAACAAGATTTTCATGAGCGCAATATTCTTTAACTTGAGCAGTTTTCGATTCGGTTTTACAACTTTATAATCTAAGACGCTGTATTCGTGTTCGGTCTGATAATAATAACACAGTTTTGTATGTTTTTGTTAGAAAATCTAAAAATGAACTCGTATTTACAATAAAAAATGATTGCTTATTGCTGCGTACAATAATTATTGAAAAGGCAAATTTAAAAAATATGGTTTTTGCATAAAATAATGATATTTGATCGCATATTTTAATATAGAAAATCATATTTGCTAAATACAATATGCATTATTTCACGATTATTATTAGTTCATGCAAAAATCGAGCCTTTAATTTTATTGTTGTGGATTCCGGGTGAGGAACCGCACAAAATAATGAACAACAAAAACAGATATTGAGATAGAAAAGTAGGTTAGATTGAACGTAATATACAAAACGCAGGTTAGTAAATCCAGAAACACTATTAGTAAGAAATAAATATACAAGTCTTGAATTGAAGTCGTTGGAAATAATATATCCGTGTCTATTATTCTAGCTGAGTGTAGCTCAGAGCTATTCTGACTTTGATGCGGTAATCTCTGGGTAACTTCGGTATCTCTCGGTAACTTACGTATCAGTTCCGGTACACTCCGATAACTCTAACGGATCTGTACGAAGTCGAGTCCATTATCATATACAAAAGTGGTAGACCCCACATTTATTTTATGTATTTATTTACGTTTTTGTGGATGTTGCCCAACCTGTCTGCTAACGACCACTAGATGGCGTTGCCAAAGTAATATATTGTAGTAGACAAGAAATTAATAATTAAAATCAACTTTCTTCTTCACTTTTACAAAAATTCACAATGATGTGTAAAATCCTGGTTTTTTTACCCAAATAGAAAAAGGATTGACCATTTGCTTAAAGAAAAAGTCGAAACTGGATTTCGCAAGTAGATGTTAAATTGATATTCTGACCAATGGAAGCTGTTTACAAGACCATAAAGATTTTGTGATCCAGTGCGAAATTCTAAAGGACTATATAAATGGCTTCGATTAGCGTCAGTCGGTCTGGAATGGAAGCAGCAGAGACGACAAGCTAAAATGTAACGAGAGAAGCTTCAAGTCAACTCGGACATTCGTCCTCTTTCTCTTTCCTTCTCGTGTGCTGATTCATTCTACATTGTTTCCATCCAAAGACATTCCTACTGATCATACATCATACATACATACCTACGTATGCACTCATAAACTCTTTCCAACAAATTACGACTACGAACATTTCTACAACCCTTGATACCCTTGACTCATTACTTGTTACCCATTGAACATTAACTACTACCTATTCTTGTTATATCTTTCTTTAAATAAATTTTTATTTTAACATGAAAAATGTATATTTTATTCTTATTTATTCCACTATTTCACACATTCCAACCTTCTGATGAAAACCTGATAATTCTGGATAAAACTTGTAAGCTGTAGGGAGTTCGTTTATGTCTGACACAAGGCCGAATCAAATAAACATTAACCATCTCCCGACGGCTACAATATAATGAGGATACAAAAGTTTTGTTTCTTCTCTTGGGGTTTTTTTTTTTTTTTTTTTTGGTCATCAGCAAATCTAATGCAGTATTGAAAGCAACAAAGAAACACATCATGGAAATGTCATAACTTCACTTAATTTTATGCAGCCATATCTAATAATTCGATCAAACCAGCAAATAACTCTTCTTAAAATGTAAATTTCTCACAATCTTTCATCGGAAGTTCAAAGATATGTACGTACGTAAAAGTACATTTCTATATACACAACTTCATTTACCTTTTTGAATTCTTTGTTTAGTTTGCTAAGGCAAAAAATATATTAACTGTACATAGTAGTTAATATATTTATTCTTTCTTGTTTGAAGAAACTTTAATGAGTCCACTATCAATTAATATTACTACACTATCTCTCTTACTAAATATATCTCTTCAACGAGTTCTGGGTATGACGATAAACTACATCCGGCAGCAGGGCCTCTGATCGTGGAATTGGAAGTTTTGAAGAGTACAGAACCACCTCTTAAGTGTTCCCAAGCCCACCTTGACCTAAAGTGTTAGCACTTGAGTCCCAGCTATGGGCAAATAGTGACCCCCCAAACAAACACTATGAAGCTATAATTTTTTGTTTTTTGTTTTGGTGGTGGGTGAAGACGCCAGCAATACATTTTTATATATAAAAAATACCAACAATAATTAACAATACATGTTAAATAAAAGTGACCAACAATATATTTTATAGGAGAATTGCCAACGATATATCTTATAGCAAAATGACCAAGTTTATCTGTAGTTGAAGACACAAAATTGTGTTCAAAATATTTTAATTTTGACTTTAACTAATGCACAACAAAGATTCGTCTGTTACTAAACAGAATCAATCCTTATGTAGAACTACATTTCCGTTGTAGAGGACGAAACGTCCATTACTAATTTATAATTACGAGTCACTCGGTGTAACTTGCGACACGAAATAGAGCAGAAAATAAGGAAACACGAAAAGACGAAAGTAACCAGAACAACAATATATTAACAAAGGTTACATTGAGTTGAAAGCATGCAAATCAAATAAGGAAAGAAAAGTTCTTTCCCTTTGTCTGGAGAGAAACGTAAATGTTCGATAGAAGATTAAATTGAATCAAATTCAGTTTGAATAAAGTTGATGTACATACTGTTAATGTCTGTTTCCAATTGGAGATTTTTAGCGTTGTGTGTGCATGCTGGTGAGAAATAAAAATTTGCGCCACTAATTGCTACCCGCAATTAGTGCACGTGTGTATGTGTGAGTTAGATAATAAGCATGTCTGCTCTTGCCCGGGACGGAACCCCTAACTGCCTTAACACGTGACGCTCCCGGCTTATATCGGCATGCCGTTAAGGCGGGAAAACTAGGGTTATCACGTGAACGCTGAATGACCATGTGTGTGTGGGTGTGAATGTATTAAACCCTACACCGTTGCCCCCAGTCTTAATTAGTATAATCGAAAACCCTTGTAATATGTTCACTGAAAGAAGCAGAAAGTATAATAACTGACTCGCACTTGGAATGGACATCAATTTTTATAATTAATTCAAATTTTATGCATTATGAGAAGCATTTTTAGAGTCTTGTTCTTGTAAAATCTTTCTCACCGGCGCAGTGTGGCTTCCCTGTGTCTCTTCTACAAATACTTTCACGGCTTCTGCTCTGATAAATTTAGCTCACTGGTATGAATTCACTCGAGCAACTAAATTAGCAACTAGGTCCCACCCTTTTACTGTAAAACCGATAAACGCAAATTCTACTCCATCAGCTTCTTTTCTCGCACTTCCCGTTTGTGGAATTCCCTCCCATTTACTTCCTTTCCCGATAGCTACAATCTCCAAGAATTTAAATATAAAGTCATCTCCTGTCTCACTAACTTACATCCTCTCTCTCATGCTTTTTTTCCTCCGTCCACCCCTTCTCTTCAGTATTCTCTTCCTTCTCATACTCTCTTCCTGACACCCACTGTAACCTGTCACTCTTTCGCATAACATTCATTCTATATAACCCCCTGTACAACAGTTGCAGTAAAATGCCTTGCTTGGGTCACACGATTATAAAAAAAGAAAATACAAACTAGGAGAACTTATAACAAGCCAATACTTCTAACAGGGTAAATAACTTCGGTTTGCAAGAAGAAGAAATTATCTCATTGACTATTTCTAAATTAACATGAAGTAGAAATTTAAAAAATAGTCTCTTATTTCGTTGCTTGGAAGTATTTTAGTTTCACGATATTGGTAATCCCCACAATGCAATGCAACGTCTGTTTCCTTCAAAACTCCCTATTTCCACCACTGATATGGCAATTTTCTAAGCTCAGTTTAGATGTGGCACAAGACCGAAAGTATGGGGCATACAGTGTGGATCAAACTCACTATCAATTATAATGGTCCTAGCGAGACAAGCTTGCAAACAATTATACCACCTTGAGATGCCCTCAACATTGATATGGCATCTTCCTATATCCAATATCTAGATTTATGTACACTTTTAAGACTCTTCTGGAATTAGTAAAATTTCAAAAAAGGCATAACACTACCATTTTGAGTCAGAGGACAATCTGCATTGATCCCTTTGTATATTGAGAATTCTTAATCAAAGTCAAATATTATGATTGATTGATCTTCATTGGCTTTGGTAAGAAGACTTTTAATAGTCTCTTTAACCCATTTTAACCCAGTGTCCTCAGTTTTTAGAACATTAAATTCATTTAGAAACCACTAGAATTTTTCCTCCAACTGGGCAAAATTTGGAAGGTTATTTTATTGATGAATCAATGTCCTCACTACCTATATTTAATAATGGTTTTATAATGATTTATACCCATTAATTTTTAGTTTTTTGTGCTACCCTCAAATGAGGACAATGGGTTAAACAAGAGAAAATCTTTCTCTCTCTCTCTCTTTCACACACACACTTTACTAAATAAAATAAACTTTTAGAATGTTTCACTGAGAACAAGTTATTAGCAATTCATAGTTAATATCTAGTGATTTAAATTTTCCTTGGTGCTCCACATTATTGGCCTTGTTGAGTTCGAATTCCAGTTGAATCCATTGTATTCACTTACGCGCAAATACCCTTGGGAAAGGTATTAATCCGTCTCTTCCTTCCAGTTATGGGTTAAATAGCAGGACAGATTGGGTTCTATAGTCTTGGTCGGCAACCAGTCTACCGCAGAAAGCAATGGCAACCTACTACGAGATAATCTTCTGCCCAGTCAGTCGTGTCTCTTTCGAGACATGATCGCCCAAGTGTGTATCACGTATGGCACTTAACTGACTGACTGAATATAATAGTTGGAATAATGATTAAGGCTTCTACTGGTCATAAAGTGGGGGAACACTTTATTACTTCATAACAATAGGAAACCGATCCCCCACTAATTACTACATAATAATATAATACATTTCTTTCCCCTCTAGCTATGAGTCAAATAGCAGGACAGATTGGGTTCTATAGCCTTGGTCGGCAACCAGTCTACCGCAGAAAGCAATGGCAATCTACTGCGGGATAATCTTCTGCCCAGTCAGTCGTGTCTCTTTCGAGACATGATCGCCCAAGCGTGTATCACGTATGGCGCTTTAACTGACTGACTGACTGACTGAATATTAAACTATGATGACTAAATATCAGGCTCACTATTTTTGCTGTAATTTGATATTAATTATTGTTGAGCTAAATGTTTACAGTAAAAGTAAACTATAAATATGGAAGTTAATTTCAATTGCAATAATAATAAAAATAATAAAAATGGTTTAATAATCTATATCTCAAAATTGAAATTATTATCGCTCATATTGTTTTAATATTGCGAACATATTTTTCCATTATTTAAGGAAATTCTACTCCACAGCTTCTTTTCTCGCTCATGGAATTCCCTTCCATTTACTTGCTTCCCCGACAGCTATAATCTCCAAGAATTTAAATGTAAAGTCAATAGTCATCTCCTATCTTACTAACCTGCACCCTCTCTCTCATGCTCCTTTCTCCGTCCACTCATCAGTATTCTCATCCTTCTCTTACCCACTTCCTGACACCCCCTATAACCTGTCACTCTTTCTCATAACTTTCCTCCTATGTAACACCCTGCAAAACGGTGACAAAAAAATGTCTTGCTTGGGGCGATATGATTATAAAAAAACATTAGGCTATACTCAATATCAGGGCCGTAGCTGATGCTAAAAAAAAACACTGGGCACAAAGAAAATTGCCCGGATTTATTATTTAACAATATGATGACGTCATCAGTGTCATACGCTTCCAGAAACTATGATTTTTGCGGATTTTTTTCAGCTATTACCAGTGGATATTAGGCACAGAACGTAAACGAAAGCAGGAAATTGGGTTTGGACTTTCTGAGTATAACCAGCCTTTTCTTTCAAAATTAATAAATAAGCAAACAGATTTTTACTGCGTTCATTCGGATGTTTTCGTCGTTTTTCTTTCTTTCTTCGTGAATTGTTTAGTTTGATTTCTGATGAAGACATTTTTCCTTGCCCGGATTTTCACTATGATTGCACGGATCGGCCCGGACCCGTACCCGGTGTGCTCGGTAGTCAGATACGGCCATGCTCAAAATATATATATATATATATATATATATATTGTCATCCGTAGACAGATCTGTTTCGCCGTATCACAGCTCATCAGTACGGTTAGACTCCGAATGCTTTTTTACCCAGGATTGAAATATATATATGTAATGTGTGTGTGTTTGTGTGCAGGTGGTGAAATAGATAGTGGCTCAGAATGAAAAATAGGAAAACCAAGTTCAATTTCCAGTCAAGTTCATTGCATTCACTTATGTGCAAATAATCTTGGCGAAAGTATTAATCTACATCTTCTACACTCAGTTATGGATTAAATAGTCGGGCGGACTGTACTCTTTAGCCGTGTTTAGTAACTGGTCTTGGAGAAGAACGGCACTGAATTTAAAACTGTTTGACACTCCATCTGGTAACAAACCTATTACTTGTTATGGAAATCAGAACAGCAATGACTAAAATTTTAAGAGCAGTCATTCCTATACTTCTCAGGTAGTTTACAGGACTTGAGAATAGTAGCCCCCATAACCCTTAATACCCTAGAGTCCTACTAAAAGTTATCTTATACTCCTCAGAAGACCTGTGACTCAGATCCTGCAGACTCCCAAGTTATCTTATACTCCTCAGAAGACCTGTGACTCAGATCCTGCAGACTCCCAAGTTATCTTATACTCCTCAGAAGACCTGTGACTCAGATCCTGCAGACTCCCAAGTTATCTTATACTCCTCAGAAGACCTGTGACTCAGATCCTGCAGACTCCCAAGTTATCTTATACTCCTCAGAAGACCTGTGACTCAGATCCTGTAGACTCCTTTGGAATATATCTACATACAGTATAACCCGGATATAAGAGAAACTCGGGGTATAAGAGTGAATTTCTCTGGCCCCAAATTAGAGCCTGTGGTAATATATATATATAAAATAGACCAAACCAGTTCGGTGCTTTTTGTCCACATTTGAGATTGAGGTGTTTTTATCTCTGATGTTCTTTTGAATCAAATTTCTTCATTTTTTTTTTTTTTTTTTTTTTTTTTTTTTATCATGTCATTTCGGTCCTTGTATTCTACAGACATCCTCCTGATCTACATTGGTAAACATTGAAACAGATCTGGAAATGTGATAAAATATATATTTTTTTTTTTAAGTTAATACTTATGGATATTAATCCTTGTACAGAGCCGTGCTTAGCAACATTGCCCTCCTCCCCCGCAGGATGCGCCTTGCGGCTCCTCTAACCACAGAATGCAACTTGCGCCCCCCCCCCCCCCCCGGAACATACTGAACCCACAATAAATGGTACTTTAAACAAAAAAATAACACTCTCTCGGAACGCAGATATTCCGTGATTACGTAAAAACGGAAGAAATCGCGGAATTGGCGTTTAGAAGCCATACATTACGATGGTTTTCAAAACTTTTAGCTACTTTTTATGTATGTTGAAACATATATCTCTAATCTATTTCTCTCTCAAGTTCATTTTTTATATATATATATATATATATATATATATATAATTACAAAGGATTTACGGCCTCTTCAAGGCCGGAAGGCTTCTATCAAAGATCATCGTCATCCGCAAACAGATCTGTTTCGCTGTATCACAGCTCATCAGTACGGTTAGACATCCGATTGCTTTTAGTCAGGAGAGAGAGAACGAGACAGGTTGATAGATGTCAATTTCATCATAAAAGTCTGATAATAATTTTCCAGTTAATCCTAATAATTATTTTTTTTTTTTTCATTACAATAGATCTGCAGAGCCAAGTAGCCTTGCGGATTCCGGGGCCTTGCGGCCCCTATTGAACTTGCGCCCCCCCACCCCCCACAATTGCCGGGGCTGCGGAGGCCCTAAGCACGGCCCTGTCCCTGTATCACAACTTACAAATCTTACTTCACTTTGTGCCTGAGAAACAATAACAGCTGAATTGTATTTTTTTTTTTTTTTTGTCCACATAACCCAAGAATAATTGCCACAATGAAACCCGTTTTTTAAAAAATCACGGATTATAAGCTAATGTAACCAATGGGATAAAATGTTGAGATTAAAAGCTTTGTTTAGCACAGACTCTAGGCATAAGAATATTTCATCTATTTTAGTCTCTTTATAATCCTTCAATAATCTTCCTTCCAAATCTGAATAATGTAAACATTTCTAAATTTGTGAGAAAAGGTGTAAGTTACTTGTTTATACATGATTTTGTTAGAAATGATTTTCATTCTGTTTTATGATTCCATTAAAACAATCATTGTGTTTTGCTTACAATTGAAAATGACCATTTTTTTTTTTTTTTCATTTTTAATATTTATCAAAAATTACAAGTTTCCTCTAACTGGGTTTTGCATAATTTGAATGTTTTATTATGGTCTGTAAAAAGAATATATATATATATATATATATATATATATATATATATATACAATATAACCCGGATATAAGAGAGATTTTCTCTGATCTCCAATTAGAGCCTGTGGTAATGTATATAAAATAGACCAAACCCGGATATAAGAGCACTTTTATCCGGTCCCGACAACTCTCTTATAAAGGTTATATATATATATAGTGTAATGTGTGTGTTGGTGTATGTTTTTAATCAGTTCACTCTGAGCAAGGCAATAAAGTTACTAAGACACTGAGTGTGAAAGAAAAAAATCAAAGATTATTAAGGCAAGAAACAAAAGATAAATCGAGACAGTAGACAACAATTAACATTGCATTAAAATCTTTGAAGATCAAAGTTGGCTGGAAAGCAAGGAGCTGGAAGGGATTTCCACAAACAAGTGCGAGAAAAGAAACTATTAGCAAAGAACTTGCATCTAGCCATTCAACTGTAAAATGATGAGACCTTGCCGCCAATCTAGTAATGCGCTTAAATTCATAAAGTCTCGGTGTCATAGAGGAAAGTTCACCTTAACAATTACTGTGAAAGAATTTATAGCAAAGGTACAGGGTAGATACATTACGGCAGTGGAAAGAGATTGATGCCAGGTCAGAACCAATAACATTGCATATTCTTAGGATTTTATCAAGAATCTAAATATATAACCAGATCAGATGTAGCAACAATATTCAAAATGGAGATGAATGGTAAATTCATAAACATGTAAAATAGATTCTGTCAAGGAAAGATTGTCTCACACACACAGTAAACCATCTTTTCTAGCCGTTGATTCAATATAATCTTCCCATTTTGTCAGCAGAGAGCATTAGTTCAAGAAAGTGTTGTTGGACTTTTTGGGACATACATATATTGTGCTGACCCCCATGGGTCAACCCATTTTATAGTTCACCAATAGAAGGTTTAACCAATCAGGAAGCTCAAAATATTCAATGCAACGTGTATAAAAAAGGCGGCCATCTTTTTCCGAGTATTGGAGTTCAACTCCGATTCTGGAGAGTGTCTGATTCGAGAGTGATGGTCTTTGACGTTGTTTCATTGAACAGATTACGTGCGGCGAGGATACTCTATATTCATAAACTATGACGGACATGGTCAACAGATGCCAAGAAGATACTCTATATCCAGGAACGTTGTCAACATTACCTTCAATCCCTTACTTTGTGACCATCATGGACTGTTGCTATATAATATACATTCAGGAGATTGATTCTCTATTATAATCAATACATAAACCGATTCCTGTGCTTTATTCATAAATTATGGCGAATTTTACCAACGGGTGTGACTAGTCAATGTCCTGGAGGTTAGCATCTGCCATGTCGATGGAACACAGGATGTGTTCTGTCAGATGATTAATAGACAGCAGTTTTGTTTTTGAGGTATTAAAATTAACATGCCATGCATTGCCCCATTTAACAACAGATTTTAGGTCATATTTTTAGATCAGCTGCCAATTTGACTTCATCAAACTGATCAGATTTACAATTAAGACAGGAGTAAATAGTTGTATCATCAGTATAGATACCAAGTTGAAAACTGATGACCTCAGGGAGGTCATTTATGAAAATGAGAAACAAAGAACGCCCAAGGATAAAGCCCTGGGAGATACCAGCATGAATGCAAAAAAAAATCTAGAAAAGCCATTCAAGACAACTTTCATTTCATGATTTGATAAAGATTGAATCAGTTGAAAAATTTGTTCAGAAATGTCATAACCTTTCAACTTGTGAAAAAGACTGATATATTAAACACTATCAAAAGCCTTTTGAAATGTGCTCAAAGCAATAGCCTGAGCCTCACTATATTTATCTAAAGCTTGATAAACTCTTTCAACAATAATCATTAATACATCAGCAGTTATATATATATATATATATATATATATATAAGCTTCTGCTCGGATGAACTTAGCTCACTGGTGCCCCCTATATAAAAATTTACTCGAGCCACAAGATTAGCAACTAGGTCCCCACCCTTTTACTGTGAAGCCAATAAATTGTAAATGCAAATTCTACTCTATCAGCTTCTTTTCTCGAACTTCCCGCTTGTGGAATTCCCTTCCATTTACTTGCTTTCCCGATAGCTCCAAGAGATTAAATGTAATGTCAGTAGTCATCTCCTATCTCACTAACTTGCATCCTCTCTCTCTCTCTCTCTCTCTCTCTCATGCTCCTTTCTTCGTCCACTCCACTCTCACCAGTATTCTCATCCTTCTCTTACCCACTTCCTGACACCCCCTATAACCTCTCACTCTTTCTCATAACTTTCCTCCTATGTGCAAAACAGTGGCAGTAAAATGCCTTGCTTGGGGCTATATGATTATAAAATATATATATATATAAAGAACGGTATTGGGGAAATTGTCTGTCAAAATGGAAAAAGTTTACTTGTGATGTATTTCATCCTTCATAACAAATTTAGTTTGAAGTCCCGAAGAACCAAATGCCAATTTTCCACTTCATCATAACTGTGTGTGTCAATATTCGGACATAAACAGACCTTTTTATTTAATATATTTTTTGTTTTTTTGTTAAGACTTTAGAAGGGACCAGAAACCTAAACCTAAACAGAAAACAATGCATAATCCTTCAATTTATTTTAAAAGATCAGGGAGTAGTGTTAACCAATGCCGTGCTTCGCAACATCAACCTCCCCACCTCCCACAGAGTGCACCTTGCGGACTCTACCCGCGGAATGCAACATCGGTTCCCCCCCCCACACACACACACATATTGAACCCACAATAAATGGTACTTTAAACAAAATAAAAACTCTGGAAACTTCGCTGACTGCCAGTCGCCAAATTTTCTTAAACGTTTTATGACATCCTGAAAGTTTGAGTATACATGTTATGTTCTCGTAGGAATTGTAGTTGAAACAGATATATATATAATCTATTTCTCTCTCAAGTTCATTTTTTTTTAATTACGAATCATTTGCGGTTTCTTCGCCCCCCCCCCTCCCGGACGGCTTCTACCAAAGATTATATGAGAGAGAGAAAGAGAGTGTGAGTCTATTTCAACTTATAAGTATGATAATAATTTTCCAGTTAATCCTATTGACCATTTTGTTAATTTTTCTCATTATAGGTACATCCAATTTTACCGTGGGAAAATCAGTATAGTCTGAAGTAAAAGGCCTCAAAATAAAAAAAAACAAAGTTTTCTCGGCAAAATGTTTATGCTATCGTAAAGAGGATAGATCAAAGTATTTTTTAATTATTTTTACAAATTTTTAAAATTGTTCTAACAGGTTCTGAAAGGCTCATTTAGTGGTAGAAAATCTTTTTTTTCTCTCGTCAGTGAAAGGGATAAATTGACGCTAGAGTTTATTACGTCAACTGCGGGGTCCGCCGGCGGGTGCCCTAATCACGGCCCTGGTGTGAAATGGGTGATTAAGCAAACCTATCTACACCTATTAAAATCACAGACTTTTACATGGAGAGTTTAAAAGCATAGAGTTGACTGTAGACAGAACTGAAAACTCAATCCTAAATAGGAAAATAAAATAAAATAAAATTTTAAAAAAAAGGGATAAATTTCTACTCTTGTTTAAAAGGCCCAGGAAAAACATGAACTCGACAATAAGGCAAAAAACCCATTTACTCTTATTGATGAAAAATAAATAGTAAATCAAATGTTGAAATAAATGTGTTCTTCTTCCAATTGTTTTCTATGAATTTCAAGTTCCTGTGCAATTACTATTTTTAATGTGTTGACTACTTCGATAATTTATGTGTAAGGTTTCTTATGGGAATATTTTTAATAGTGATGAAAAGGTACATTATCAAAATAACCTAGACTGATTGATTTGCATTGCAAGATAAAATTTATTAAACAAAATAACAACAGAAAATTTTAGAGTTTATTTTCTTAGAAATAAATCTAATCTAATCTAAATTTAAACTTATTTATAAATGATTTAACAATAAATGGAACTTTACCTATACTATAGACTCCGAAACGGCTGAACCGATTTTCTTGTAAATTTACATAGTTGTACTATAAGCGTCTGCGAGTGTTCTTAGCTAGGTTTTGTGTCGAAGTACCCCCGATAAATATCGAAAATTGATAATCGAAAAAATCGGGTTATAGAAGGAGTGGTCCAATTTTAATCAAATTTGATACACTCATAGACAAAGACATAAGAAACGATATTCAGAAGTTTCAAGGTTGCAGTTCTTACAATAGTGCAGAAAATCGATGATATATATATATATATATATATATAAAAGCTTTCATTACACCCGAGCAACGCCGGGCTATACTGCTAGTTGTAGTATATACAATGAAATATTATCTAAACATATGCTATTAAATATAAGAGACAATGAATGTCTATTATGTTTAATCATGAGCCGTTCTAAACGTCGTATTTTTGCTTTAATTTCAGTTGAAAATAAAGACAAAAATTCTCCAACATTTGGATAATTATTTATTGGTTTTCTTCTAAGCTTTCGGCTCACATGAGCCATCTTCAGAGAGGTTGTTTAAACTGAAATATTATAAAATCCACCATCACCGACGATTTTATTTTGTGTTGACATAAAACTCCCCTACAATAAAATTTTATTTTGTGTTATGTCAACACACAACAAAATCGTCGGTGATGGTGGATTTTATAATATTTCAGTTTAAACAACCTCTCTGAAGATGGCTCATGTGAGCCGAAAGCTTAGAAGAAAACCAATAAATAATTATCCAAATGTTGGAGAATTTTTGTCTTTATTTTCAACTGAAATTAAAGCAAAAATACGACGTTTAGAACGGCTCATGATTAAACATAATAAACATTCATTGTCTCTTATATTTAATAGCATATGTTTAGAAAATTACTTGCTGCCTCGATATACTAAATGAAATATTAATGAATATATTTGAGTGTGAATTGCCTGTATAGGTGAAGCATCCACAGCATTTTTTGAAATTCTGTGTGAAAAGTTCTTGACACCCACTTCAAAATGGGGGCAATGCAGGAAGTTACTTTAAGGTTGTTTGTTGTTTTCATACCTCCAGGGCTGCTATTGATACTATGTTAAGGCACTACACCAATAAATCACTTTCTCACCGACATGATGTGGCTTCCCTCTGTCTTTTCTACAAGTATTTTCATGACAACTGCTCTGACGAGCTTTTCTTCTTTGGTACTTCAACACGTGCTACTACATTGGCATCAATGTCTCAGCCTTTTTACCGTCAAAATAGTTAAATGTAACCCCTCTTCTACTCTAACAGTTTCTTTTCTTGCACTTCCCGTTTTTGGAACTTCCTACCATTTGCTTGCTTTCATGATAGCTATAATCTCCAAAAGTTTAAATTCAATGTCAGTTGCTACCTTCTATCTCCTTGATTCCCATCCTTCTCTTATGACCTGTACCTTGTTTTTTCTCTCATTGTAACCCTCTGCATGCCTGTGGCGGTCCTGCCTTGCTTGGGGTGAAATGATTATAAAAAAATTAGACTGGATTTGAATCAATCACTTCTTTCTGTTTTGACTGTTACTGTGGTGGATTCAAATATTTTCATCAGTTCTCTTTTTGTGTAGCTAAAAATAAGGTTTGCCTTTCTCTATCAAAAGTTTTTGTAACCAATTTGTGTTAAGTTTGAAACTTTTTTTAATAGTTTCACCCCAAGTAAGGCGGTACTGCCACTGGTGTGCAGGGTCTACATAGGAGAGTGAAGAAAAAGAGAAACTTGTTACAGGGGGTGTCAGAGAAAGGGCAAGAGAAGAAGCGGAATAGTGGCGTGAAGAGTTACATGAGAGTAGAGTGAAAAGAGAGAAGAACAAGACACAGGGGGTGTCAGAGAAAAGACAAGAGAAAGTCTAGCATCAAGGAGATAAGAAATGGCAATTAACAGTGCATTTAAACTCTTGGAGATTGTAGCTATCAGGGAAGGGAGTTCCACAGTATGTAATGTGTTATGATGTAGCCAGCCAAGTAATTGAGAAAGTGAGAATAATTTTCTAATATTTTTTTCTTTCAGGTGAGAAATAACATCAAAAGAAAAATTAACTTAAAATTTACCAGCAAACCCCAAACCTGCAAAAATGCTTCAGCCGGTAACAAAGGTGGTCTTGATCCGTAAACCAAAGTTACATGTTAACCAGAAATCTTTTGTCAACCAACTAGAAGTGAATCCAGAACAAAATGTAAAGACTAAAGGCCAGAAATCCAAATGTCAAATTTTCCCTTTGGCAGTGACATCTATCATGAATCATGAAAACATCAAAGAAAGGAAATTATCTCCCTTGCAACATCAGACCAGGTTGTCTCCTGGTCATTTTCACAATCACTGTGCCTTGCGGAAAACACATTTTCCAGGTTCTCTTAGTAAACTGCAATCAAATCTGGCTTTACGGAGAAATATAAAGAAGACCTCAGATAAATTTCTTATCTTCAAAGCAAAACTTGAACAAGGAACAATCATTAAAAATGGGGGAGAGTCTAAAAAAAACATAGAAATTTTTAAAGAAAAAACAGATGATGAAAAAATGAATAATGTGTCAAAAATAAAATTTTGGGAATGTTTTTCAAATTCTCTTCATTTAGAAAACATGGAAAATCTCAAAAACAGGAATACTTTGCTGTTTCCTCCTTTACCAAAAAATGGTAATGCAAATTGGCAGCAAATTTCTAATACTAAATCCTGTTTGCAAAGAAATTTTCTCAAAACAAAGAAATTCCTTCAGGTGGGACTGAAGGAAGAGGCAAAAAAAATGAACAGTTGGAAGCAGATGAATGATAACCAGCACGTACTTTGTAACTCCTTACCTCAAATTAAAAATCTTCCAAAGAATTCTTTGTGGACTTCACTTAATGGAGCTGCACAAGATCCCCGCAAGAGAAACCTTTTACTTGATTGGTATACATATGATATCTACGATCCTCTGTCATGGCCTTCTGTGAAAGACAAAAATGACATTGAAATTGTGGGAAGCCATCTTGCTTTACAAAGTTTTCAAAAAAATCATACTAATCGGTCAAATATTTTTACTCCGGTTAGCAATGAGACGGGAAATGAAATTGCTGAATGTTTCAGAGAAGTGGCCTCATCTTCAAATCAAATTCACTCAGTATATAATGTAAATAAGTTTTCCCAGAATACGGTGTCACATAATTGTTTTGTACAAGAGACGGATTCAAACATTCTATTACCAAAGAAAATGTGCAAGAGGCAAATAAAGACAAAGCAGTTGTCCCCCATTCCAACGCACGCAATTTTGCCAAGTGTTAGCCTAAAAGAGAAAGGGAAGAAACCCTCAACATGGAATCATTCCATCTAACAGAAACTGTATTATATTTCAAGACTAAAAATAAAACAAGAGCAATAATAGCAAATAGGAAGAATTCAAAGATGAATGTCTAGTCTAAATTTATGGAGAATTTAACAAAAACATATACTGCATTAGACTTGAGCAAAATTACCAAAAATATCAGATGAAAATCTGTTCTAACGCCCTTAGCATCAATGTGTTGTCGTTTTCAGACATGTCATGGTGTACGTCAATGTGCAGTGGATATAAACTCAAAACAACAAATTGGGGTACCGAGTTCGAATTCCAGTTGAATTCCTTGCATTCACTTATGCACAAATACCCTCCAGTTATGGGTTAAATAGTAGGACAGATTGGGTTCTATAGTCTTGGTTAGCAACCAGTCTACCGCAAAAAGTAATGGCAGCCTACTGTGGGATAATCTTCTGTCCAATCAGTCAGGTCTCTTTTGAGACATGATTGCCTAAAAGCGTGTATCACGTATGGCACTTTACTGACTGACTGAATAAAATAGTTGGGATCATGATTAAGGCTTCAATTGGACATAAAGTGGGGGCCAGTTTTATATTGTTATGAAGTAATAAACTGATCCCCCACTAATTACTAGTTAATAATATAATACATCTATTTCCCCTCTAGCTATAAGTCAAATAATAGGAGAGATTGGGTCTTATAGCTTTGGCTGGCAACCAGTCTATCACAAAAAGTAATGGCAACCTACTGCGGGACAATCTTCTTCAAAAGTGTGTATCACGTATGACACTTAACTGACATGGTATAGGTAAAAAATAGAACAACAAGGATCTTCAAAAAAAATACCTAACAGTGAGCAAAGAACAACATGAAGATCAGGGTATTAATTTCATAACAAATGTTACATAATGCCATTTAGGACTTGAGGTAAACCTTTCCTAAAGAGAAACTATGGTCTGGAATTTATTAAAAACCAAATCTTTCAAATAACTAAGTACATTGATCAGCCATAACAAATTTAGTAAAGGAGAAAAGGAAACTGAATAGAGACTAGGCTTAACTAGAGATAGTTTCACCCAACACTGCAAATGGCTACAAAACCAAAAGATTAACCTAAAATTCAAGTCATATTCTTAAATAGCCATGTCAGATGGATACTTTCATATGGCACCAAACCTGTTCAGAATCACCTAAACCGTCAGCTGTATACAACTGTTTTCTAAGATCAATGGTTAAAAATGGCTTTGAGTAAGTGAAACCTATTAGACTATACTTCTTCAAACCTTGTGGATTGGCACCACAAAATCACAAACAAAGAACTATGCTAAATAAAGAAAAACCACATCATTTTAGGACTTTGAACAGCATTAATTGTTAAAATGGATATTACTTACAATCCGAAGAGAAAATAATGACCTAATATAAGATGCTGACGTTCTATACTCCTTCAAATAAAAGGTTAGTAAGAAAATGCTGAGAAGAATGATAACAGCTATTTAAGTTTCAAATAACTGGTGACATGAATCAGTTATAAAAAATTTTAGCATAGGAAAAAAGGAAACTGAACATAGAAGAGGCTTCACTAGAGGTAGTTTCACCCAATACTGCAAATGGCTACAAAACCAAAAGATTAACCTAAAATTCAAGTTATCTTCTTAAATAGCCATGTCAGATGGATACTTTCATATGGCACCAAACCTGTTCAGAAACATCTAACTGTTTTCTGGTTAAAAATGGCTTTGAGTAAGTGAAACCTATTGGTCTTGCTAAAGACTGTGTTTCTTAAAGTAATTCTTTCCAGAACAGAAACTGTGATCTGGAATTGGAATGAAAGCAGTGATGACATGTACTTTAAATCCATCATGAAAATTCAGGATGTGAATTTATTAAAAAAACAAATCTTTCAAATAACTGGGTACATGGATCAATTATAACAAATTTAGTAAAGGAGAAAAGGATTCTGAAAATAGACTAGGCTTAACTAGAGATAGTTTCACCCAACACCACAAATTGCTACAAAACCAAAACATCAACCTGAAAACACAAGTCATGTTCTTAAATATCCTCGACAAATGGACTTTCATATGCATTGTATCCCGGAGTGGGGATAAACAGAGAAAAGAAAATTGTAAGAAATACTCTTAACACTGAGTATATATAAATAGAGATTTATTATACGTTAGTACAATAAACCAAATACATGTACACGAATAACACTTATGAAGGCACTGTCTTTGTATAGGACGTAAGCATCCGTCGTGAGAAGAAAGTTTCCGTCACTCCCATGTAATGACGTAGTCTAGCATAGTCAGTCGCTCGCTCGCTCGCTCTCCTCCTCTAACACTCTACTACTGTTTGATTCCCATCGCGGGCTTTTATGACCCGGGCCATACCCATTGCGGGGTGGGACCAGGATATTCCTCTACAACAATATCTCTCCAGAACAATATGGAAATCATGCATGGCACCAAATCCATTCGGAAATATCGAAACTGTCTGCTGTATACAACCACTCTATGATCAATGGGTAAAAATGAGTGAGCAAAACCCGAGGGTCTTGGCAAAAACCATCCTTCTCTGGCGCTACAGAATCACAAAGAACTTTTCTAAATAATAGAAACCACATCATTTGAGGACTACCAACAAGCAGGAACTGAAACGGAAATCCCCTGTAACTTAAAGAAAATATAATATAATCGAGATGTTAACGTTTTTTATTACTGCAAGTAAAAGGTTAGGAAGGAAACCCCCATCAATACTGGAAAGACTGATAAAAGCTACTTAAGAAACCTATTTTCCAGAAAATTCTTTTTAAGACTAAAATTTTATAGATTTCATCTGACAACAGTACTGATTGCTTAGTCAATGAATGCTGAATGTTTTCTTGTAGGAATCGGTTAATATTACCAATACCATTTGGAATTTAACAGATAAAGTCCTAAAAATGTTAATCTTTTTGTACTGATTGTGTTGTTACACACAAAATCGTTTACACCGGTGATTCCCAACGTGGGGTGTACGCCCCACAGGGGGGCAATTTGATTGTTAGATGTTTTGCTAATAAAAATCTTTGTTCTTGCGATCTATTAGCCCTAACATTCCAATAAATAAAAAATTTAGCAATGTTACATATATTTCGGATGTGCATGGTGGTCCAGTGGATATCGGCTCAGAACAAGAAATTGGAGAGCCGAGTTCAAATTCCAGTTGAATTCATTGCATTCACTTATGCGTAAATACCCTTCGGAAAGGTATTAATCCATCTCTTACTTCCAGTTATGGGTTAAATAACAGGACAGATTGGGTTCTATAGCCTTGGCTGGCAACCAGTATACCGCAGAAAGCAATGGCAACCTACTGCGGGATAATCTTCTGCCCAGTCAGTCATGTCTCTTTCGAGACATGATCGCCCAAGCGTGTTTCACGTATGGCACTTAACTGACTGGCATATATTTCATTTGTCTGGGATTTTTAAATTACCATTGATTGCTCTGCCACCTGGCGAATAACATCCATTTTAAAATAATTTTAAAACTTCATTTTGCAAAGTTTCCAAATCCTTCGTGTATTCTGTGTTCATGGCATTAAAAAAATACTTTTCTGAAATAAAAGTACAATTGTTACTTTAATTAAAAGTATTTTTCTATATTCTAGATTTCCAAATAGGTTTATTATAATATTATAGCCTATTTTTGCTTATAATATTCTTAGTTGCCATAACTCTTGCATTATCGCCCTTTATGTCAAGTTTAAAATAAAAGCTTAAATCAAAGTATTAGTGTTTTTAAGCATCACCTAAAACAGAGTTCACTTTTACAAAAGAATTATATATCAACATAGGGGAGCGGGGACATCAGGATTCTAGAGGTGATTACGTGAGGCATGGCCAAAAAATGTTGGGAAACACTGGTTTACACAGTATTGTTTTTCAGTCTGATATTTAAATAAACAATATTTTGTAATTGGATAAGAAGACTGAAGAAGTGTTGAGCATTTGCTTTGTTTTCTTGTCCTGTATTTTGCTACTTATAAGATGCTTCAAGGAATTAGATGCCCCCCCTTCCAGGGCATGATGGCAAACTGCATCCGGCAGCAAGGCTTCTGATTGGGAGGTCATGAGGAACATGGAACTACTTCTTAATTGCTGTTGTTCCCAGATCCACCCTGACCCAGAGTGGTAGCACCTATTAGGGTCCCAGCTATGGGCAAATAGTGAACCTCCAAAGTAAACACCATGAAAGTATAAAAATACACTTTTACAGAAATATATACATAAAACTAAACTTTATAGAAAAATATAGATTTTTGAAGGAAAAATATTACCAACAATACATTTTTGAAGAAGTGATCACCATAAGACATTTTGGAAGGAAAAAAATTATTCTCAGCAAAAGGATTTTGAATACAAAGTTAGAAGACATTTTCAGTTTTTCTGAAATAAAAATACCTTAAAACCCTACCTTTTTTGCATTAAATAACCCACAGAGGTGTTGATATGCCGTTGAACAAAACTCAAACCTTGTACTCATAACCCTCCACACTATACCCAATTTTTATCCCTGGAAGCATATTTCATCATGGAAATCTGACTTATGATGACAGATTTATCACAGACTGAGAAGTACCAAATTTATGGTAACTATTTAGAATGTAACAATTAGAAGAGAACTTAGTGCACAATACTGAATAAATACTACCTTGAAGTATCAATCGGTTATCGCAAATTTAGTAAAGGAGAAAAGGAAACTGAAAATAGAATAGGCTTAACTAGAGATAGTTTCACCCAACACTGCAAATGGCTACAAAACCAAAAGATTAACCTAAAACTCAAGTCATGTTCTTAAATAGCCATGTCAGATTGATATTTTCATATGGCACCAAACCTGTTTAGAAACACCTAAACCGTCAGCTGTATACAACTGTTTTCTAAGATCAATGGTTAAAAATGGCTTTGAGTAAGTGAAACCTATTAGACTATACTTCTTCAAACCTTGTGGATTGGCACTACAAAATCACAAACAAAGAACTATGCTAAATAAAGAAAAACCACATCTTTTTAGGACTTTGAACAGCATTAATTGTTAAAATGGATATTACTTACAATCCGAAGAGAAAATAATGACATAATATAAGATGCTAACGTTCTATACTCCTTCAAATAAAAGGTTAGTAAGAAAATGCTGAGAAGAATGATAACAGCTATTTAAGTTTCAAATAACTGCTTACATGAATCAGTTATAAAAAATTTTAGCATAGGAAAAAAGGAAACTGAACATAGAAGAGGCTTCACTAGAGGTAGTTTCACCCAATACTGCAAATGGCTACAAAACCAAAAGATTAACCTAAAATTCAAGTCATCTTCTTAAATAGCCATGCCATGTATATCCTCATTGGGTGTTAACAAAAGCCTGTATGATTGCATGGATACACTATCTAGTAATAAATTATTTCAGACTTCTTTCCTTCATTGACGCAAGACCGAAAAATTGTAGTTGAGTAAGTGAATGAATCAAACGTCATTCCTCAGAGTGATGTAATTTTATTTTCTATCAATATAAACACACAAAGTATGCTGTACTGTGTCCCAAATAAACCAACGGATAGAAGACAGTGATTATGCTTTCTCTTCAGAGGCCAATGTATTGATGATGAGGAAGGGTTATATGTTGATGATCTAAGTATTCACGTATGGCACTTAACTGACTGTTATTCAAGCAGACATCTTAGATATTGATTTCACCCGTGTATTCACGTTTCAGTTCACATGGAAGTTGAACTACAGAATTGTTTTAAACTATTCATATACTTTTTTAAAATTATATCTCATTATACTACATTACTTTATTTTATAGTATTCTAACACATATAGGAACTAAAATAGAAATGGTAAACACCAGTAGTAGAATAAGATAGAAAAAATTTAAAGCAAAACAGAGGCAGAGATCACCATCACTGCATGGAGGAAAAATTGAGCATTATAGAATTTAAGAATGGGAACAATTTATGTGTCCATATAATTTTGAAATTTAAGGAAAAAGAATTATAGCCTCTGAGACCGTTCAAAAGAAACAAATGTCCATTTTGAAAATTGTACAGAGTAAAACCGGTTCTAAATAGACAAATTATTAAAAAATAATGTTATTTTATATAAGTGTCAAGCGTTGGTCTCAATCTGCATCTAAATAATTAAGTTTAAACTGCTGATAGCGGTGTTGCATATGTTGTGGCTATACAGCTCCACATGTGAGTGTCAGTCTCGAGATTATAATGAAACTATGTGAAGACACTCTCCCCTGATGTTACCAGATCACTTGCTTTCCTTTCAGGCATGTTTCTTTCCAGTGGCAGGACTCTGATTCTTCTCTCCTCGTTTAAGCCGTCAATGTAAATTTTGACTCAATTGTGAGCAATTTGAGGGCGACATCTTCCTGCCTCTTCATGTCTATACCCTGCATCCTCGTGTCACTTTTGCAGATGTCCTTGAAGCAGAGGTGAGGTCCCCCTCATTCCAGCAATAAGTTCTCCATACATTTGGAATCCTGACATTAATAGACTGGTGCTTCCTATGCTTTACCGTCATGGTGAGGTGATGGTAAAGTGTGCCCTCTGGGATGTAGCCTGGACAGTTTTATATTCGATCAGCAGTTATCCATGCAGCACGTCTCCCCCTCTTGGTCTTGAGAAAGGTAATCCGATGCAGCTTGGCACCAGCATTGTCACAGGAGTTGCCAAAACAAAGTTGAATATCACACATATATATATATATATATATATATATATATATATATATATATATAATGCATTTTTTCTTAAATTTTCACTTTTAAGGGAGCGATCTTTATTTTTATTTCTGTTTTTGTTTTTTTTGAGGTTTGTGAATTTCATTTGTGTAAAATCTTCTGTATAATAAAGACAGACGCTGAAGATGATGCACCTGAAATAGGCCCAAACTTTCTCTTAACCATTGACTAATGTATCTGTCTTAATTTTTACACACACACACACACACATACACACACACAGTACTGTGTAAAAGTATTATATTAGGACAAGAACTATTTTATCTTTTATGAGGCATATTGACAGAAAATAAACAATTCAATTAAAGTAATTTTATTTGATTTACTCAACAAATGCTTTAACAAGAAAAAATACTTGTTACAAAATAAATTTAATATTTAATATAATAGCCTTTTGCTTTAATCACAGCATTCATTCTGACATCACAGGCTTCTTCAATGTATCTAATGGTATCTCTTGCCAAGCAGCTTGTATTTGTTCTCAAATGTGTCTTGCAAAGTAACATTAGATTTATCAATTTAGAAGTGGGGAATAAGAAAAAAGTCAGTCATATCGAAGGATAATAGAATAATGAGTAGTTTCAAAATAACTTGTTTAACAGAAAATAGGAAAAATTAAATATAACTTCTTTTTAATACATTTCTGTTACACCTAGTTTTAAATAATCAATACTTATTTGCAGTTTACTTGGCTTTTCACCCTGTATTTGAATTTCAGTGAGGTTTTTAGGAAAATCATCTCTGTCCTAATACTTTTGCACACTACTGCTAGTGTGCAAAAGTGTTAGGACGGGGGTGATTTTAAAATTTATTTTGATACCTCATAAAAGATAAAATAGTTATCCTAATATTTTGCACAAGTCCTGTATATATATATATATATATTTTTTTTTTTAACATTATTTTTAACAGATACTCATATTTGAGTTGATTATCTGTTTTTATTTATTTATTAATCAATGTATTTATTTACTTAAATCTCCCAGCCTAAATATTAAAAAAAATCTTGTTAGAAAAATGTGCCCTTCAGCAGCATTTAAAACTGCATCCCTTAGGGGAAACCAGCAGATCAGATCTAATGACAGTTTCCCTTTGGGGATGCAGGTTTGAATCATGCTAGAAGGTGCATATTTTTTTATGACAAGATTTCTAAAATATTAAGGCACATCATTCAGTTAAGAGCTATACATGATACATGCTTTGGCCGATCATGTCTCGAAAGATTATCCCGCAATAGGTTGCCAGTGCTTTCTGTGGCAGACTGGTTGCCAACCAAGGCTATAGAACCCAATCTGTCCTAGTATTTGAATCATAGCTAGAGGGGGAAGAGATGTGTTATATTATTAAGTAGTAATTCATGGGGGATCAGTTTATTACTTAATATAAAACTGGTCCTCCACTTTATGCCCACTACAAGCCATAATCATGATTCCAACTATTATATTCAGTCAGTCAGTCCTATTATTTAACCCATAACTGGCTAGAAGAGATGGATTAATACCTTTCCCAAGGGTATTTGTGCGTAAGTGAATGCAAGGAATTCAACTGGATTTTGATGTCGGCTTCACGATTTGTCTTTCCGAGTCAATATCCACTGCGCCACAATGCAGATCCTCTATTAAGGCACATAAATAAGTAAATATTCTGTTTCATAAATAAATAAAAACAGAGAATCTGGTGCCTCCTATATATGAATTTACTCGAGTCACAAGATTAGCAACCAGGTCCCACCCTTTTACTGTGAAACCAATAAATTGTAAACACAAATTCTACTCCAGCAGCTTCTTTTCTTGCACTTCCCGCCTGTGAAATTCTCTTCCGTATACTTGCTTTCCTGACAGTTACAATCTCCAAGAATTTAAATGTAAAGTCAATAGTCATCTCCTATCTCACTAAATTACATCCTCTCTCTCATGCTTTTCTACATCCACCCCACTCTCATCAGTACTCTCTTCCTTCTCTTACTCTCTACCTGACACCCCCTGCAACCTCTCACTCCTCATAACATTCCTCCTATGTAAACCCCTGCACAACAGTGGCAGTAAAATGCCTTGCTTGGGGCAACGCGATTATAAAAACAAAATGAGTAAATAAATAAAAACAGAGAATCTACTCAAGTAGGAGGATCCATTAAAAAAATAGCTTTTAAACAAATAAAGTAAAAATGTCAGATTTAATCCATTGTGTTTGCATGTGTGTGGATCTGAAAAGAAAAAATGATAATCTAATGAGAGTACTTAAAGTACTTCAACACTTTGGATGTCTCACTTTTATTCAGATATCCATTTCATTTTACCAAATCTTAATTAAAAAAGAAGCAAGTTTTTCATCACAAATACTGCAAATTCTTGTCAAAATGGTTGTTCAAAATGGAAATAGACAATGTTTTGAATTGAAAATCTTTATTCTCTCCAAATTTACAAGAGATCCAAGACACCAACTGTGGATAATACTAAAACCAGTGAGTTAGTAGTTTTTTCTTACGATTTTATAACAGTTTTTTCTGTCTGAAACAATCAAGCACATACATAAATCTACCATCCACCCATGCATTGAATACTGCTGCCATATCTGGTCGGTGGGGGGGCTGCTATCCACCTAGGGGTCCTTGACAAAATTCAATGGAGAATCTGTTTATCTCTGTTTATCCCCTCCCTTACAACATAGATGTTTCCTAGTTTTCTATTGGCTGAAAAACATTTCACATCGAGGTGTGAAATTTCACATGTTTTGTGTGTGGGCTAAGCAAAGGATTTGTAAATTCAAGTAAATTCATTTATTTCTTGAGTCAGTGCTTAGCATTTGAATTTTTAAATCTAGAACTTGTTTTGTTCACTGCATACTAAGTACCCCTTTACTTCATATTCACTATTTTCTTGCACTTTATTTTTGTCAACATAATTACTTTTTCATTTTATTTTCCAATATCAAATGCCATATTTACATTTTTTTTTAATATATTTCCTATGAATGAATCTATTTGATTTATACACAGATATTTATTTTAAATTTTATTAACTGTTAAAAATTATCTAAGCTTCTTTATAAATGGAACTTTGTCTGTGTGTGTCTCTGTTACCTATAGACTCCGAAATGGCTGAACCAATTTTCTTGAAAGTTTACACAGTTGTACTATAAGCATCTGCAAGTGTTCTTAGCTAGGTTTTGTGTTGAGGTACCCCCCCCCCCCGATAAATATTGATAATCGAAAAAATCGGGTTATAGAAGGAGTGGTCCAATTTTAATCAAATTTGATACACTTATAGACAAAGACATAAGAAACGATATTCAGAAGTTTCAAGCTTGCAGTTCTTACAATAATGCAGAAAATTGATAATATATATAAAAGGCAAGTGTGTGTGGGTGTGTGTGTGTCTGTGTTTGTTTATCTGCCTGTATGTCTGTATATTTTTTCAACCCTTTTATTTTAGTTTTTGCTTCAGGTTTGGCTCTAAGTAGGTATAATTGTAGTTCTTAGTCTCAGCCATGATACCATTTACTCAGAGGACTTATTTAGCCTTCAAAATTCAGTTTACAACAAAAAAAACTTATTTGATATTGATACCAGGAAATCAAAATTTGACTTACATCCATTCATTTTTCTTTCAGTCTACGGTTTCACCTTAACTGGAAACAGCTATTGCTTTTTAGTCTTTTGTGCCAACGTCCAAAGAGTCTGAGCTCCAGGACAATGGATTAGTTTTAAAGCTTTCATTACACCCGAGCAATGCTGGGCTGTACTGCTAGTTCAAAATAATCACAGCATTTTTTTTTTTAATCATATCATCCCTGAGCAATGCGGTAGTGCCACTGATGTGCAGGGGGCTACATAAGAGTAAAAATTAGAGTGAAGGAAGGGCCGAACCTTTTAGAAAGGAGCAAGAGAAGGAAGGGATAACAGGTGTGATGATAGTTGCAGAGGTGGAGAGAAAGGAAAGGATATACAGGGTGGTGAAGAAAGAACTAGGGTCAAGTGATTAAGAGATGAGTATTGACCTTGCATTTAAATTCCTGGAGGTTGTAGCAGTCAGGAAAGCAAGAACAGGGTAGCAAGTTCCACAGGCAGGAAGTGCAAGAAAAAATGCTTCAGGAGTAGAACTGTCATCTGCATTTGGTAGATCTAACTGTGAATGGGTGGGACCCAGTTGAAGTTTGGTTGCACGAGTAAACACCTGTTGCAGAGGCACCAGTGACTTAAGTTCATTGGAGCAGAATTCATGAAAGAATCTTTGATAACGAGAGAAGTTAATAGGATCTTTGATAGAGGAGATTGGTTAACAGAATCTTTGATTATAAGAAAAAAATCTCTTAACAGAATCTTTGATAGTGAGAGACATTAATAGAATCTTTGATAGTAAGAAGAGATTGGTTAACAGAATTTTTGATAAGAAATTTTTTAACAGAATCTTTGATAGTGAGAGACATTAACAGAATCTTTGATAGTAAGAGGAGATCAGTTAACAGAATCTTTGATAATAAAGAGATCTGTTTATAAAATCTTTAATAGCAGAGAATATCTGTTAATAGAAGCTTATCACAGAAAACAATTCACATGTCTTTCTGGCTTTTGATCAATTTCTTTGCTTTAGCACAAAGCTGAAAGCATGGACGGGTTTGGAGGTTGATAGATGTGCGACTGGATGGTGGGTGGCTGTAGAGTTTCATAAAAAGATCCTGATAAGGTGGGGAGGTAAACAAAAGATGAAAAGAAGCTGATAGAAGAAATAATGAAAATTAAAAAATAAGTTGAAAAATAAATAAATTAGAAAAATATCAAGAAATTCTTTTTATTGATGACAAGATCTACCAACATTGTTCTAACTGCCACACCCACTAACACTTCTCCCACCTTCCAACAGTACATTCATACTCATTCTATTCACTTCATCTAAAAGCTCATAAAATCAATGATAATTAAGAATAATAAGATTGGAGATGTAGGGTCATGGGTCATTAAACAAATGGTTAATAGGTGACAAAATGAATGGACATTAGTAGCAATAAGGAAGAACACAAAATATTTATGGCTTCTTGTATAATTTTATTTTTTCTCTTCATAATAAAATTAAAATTATTTTCTTTGGTGATGTCCTTGTTTGCAAAAAGAAAATTATTTAATCCTGTTTTCATGAAAATTAAATTTCCAAAATAATTAAAAAAATAAAAAATAATAGAATACTGTTTTAAAATTTAAAAAAAATCTTAAAAATTAAAATAACACAAAAATAAAAAAATTTTAAATCTTAAAAACATAAAATTATTGAAAATAAAATGTTATAAACAAAAAATTAAATATTAAATATTATAAAAAATGTAAAGTTTTAAACATCTTAAAAATACAATTTTTAAAAACTGTATTGTTAAGATTTTCAAAATTTTAAAAAAATTTAATATCTTAAAAAATCTTAGGAATTTAAAAATTGAACTAATTGAGCCATCTCTATAAATCATTGGTGCATGGGCATTTTTATACCAAAGATAATATTATCTATCTATCTAAATTTAAATCTATCTAATCTAATCTAATCTAATCTAATCTAAACTTATTTATAAATGAAATTTTGTCTGTGTGTGTGTGTGTGTGTGTGTATCCATTACCTATAGACTCCGAAACGGCTGAACCGATTTTCTTGAAAATTTACACAGTTGTACTATAAGCGTCTGTGTGTGTTCTTAGCTAGGTTTTATGTCGAGGTACCACCAATAAATATCGAAAATTGATAATCAAAAATAATCTGGTTATAGAAGGAGTGGTTCGATTTTAACCAAATTTGATACACTCATAGACAAAGACATAAGAAACGATATTCAAAAGTTTCAAGGTTGCAGTTCTTACAATAGTGCAGAAAATTGATAATATATATATATATATATATATATATATATATATATATAAAAGGCAAGATCTTAGTCTCAGCCATGATACCATTTACTCAGAGGACTTATTTAGCCTTCAAAATTCAGTTTACGACAAAAAAAATTTATTTGATATCGATAACAGGAAATCAAAATTTGACATACATCCATTCATTTTTCTTTCAGTCTACGGTTTCGCTTTAACTGGAAACAACTATTGCTTTTTAGTCTTTCATGCCAACGTCCAAAGAGTCTGAGCTCCAGAACCATGAATTAGTTTTAAAGCTTCCATTACACCTGAGCAACACCGGGCTATACTGCTAGTATCATGATAATTATTAAAACATAAAACATTAAAACATAAATTTGATTACTGATTTAAAGGGAGGATTCTGGGTGTGAAAGAAACAAAACAATTATTTGAAAACAATCAAAACAAATTTTATTATATAAAACTAATGGTTATAAACAGGCTCAGCTAAAGAATTCATAAATACAAACCATTGGTTGACGTTTATATCAGAAAAATACCAATAACATTAGTAAAAAGAAAAACAAAACAAAACCAATATTCATAATCACATGACTATAAATCAAATGCAGAGTTAATCAGCTGAAATATCAAGTCTTTCTTTTCACTGTTTTTTATTTGATTTTATTTATTTATCATAATTGTTTTTCCAGAGAGACAAAAAAGCAGCAGGAGATGAATAGGTGTTTACATTAATATTTTCAAAATTTCTCACTAAATGGAAAATGCACACACAGTTTTGTTCTTCATGTTTGAGATGAGGAATTATACAAACATCAGTACATAGGTCAGTATATTGATAATTCTTTATCTTAAAAACAAAATTAACAAAATCAGTACAAAGCTACCATGATAATCAAATGCTGAAACCATATGAAATTGAATATAGAAAGACTCCAAAAATACACCACTGATGTACTTTGTGGTGATACCGACCGAACAAAAGTGATGAACCGGATGTGTGCTCTCTCACAACTAAAAGTCAAATGAATAAAAATCGTCGTACGCATCCGGATCCGTGCAGATGTTCCGGTTGAAAAATAAAAATTAATCAAAGATCAAATTACCAATTTTATTTATCAGCCAATGAGAAGCCCGGATCCAAATACAAGGAAGAAATTCTAAACGAGCCAGTTGATCCAAAAATGCTGTTATAAAAAGCAGAGACTAAGCATCAAAAAACAGAAAGGCACAGACAGCTGAGAAGATAGTAATTAGTTTCTTCCTTGACCTATGTCAAACTGCTACTATGCTCGCCTTCTTCTTCCTCACCTGTTCTCAAAGTACTAACTGACCTTTTCTAAGACATTCCACACAAACCAACTCACTGACTCATTGACCTTAGAAATGGCAACTTGAAAATGAACATTCTTTTCTTTCAGATCATCATACCTTCCATGAACTCTTTTACCTTTGTTGAACTTTTATTTCAAGCATTACTTATTTTGTAAAACATTGATTGAAATGTATATATGTATAAATGTTATTTTACGCTCAAAAATTGCCTTTCTTGAATTTATGAATTATAATGGGCTATCTTCCCACAAGGCCAAATTCCGTTAACATGCTACATAATCCTACTACCCCTCACTACAAATGAAATAAGAGAAGCGGTACCCACTATAACTTCAGGCATAGTGGATATAGGAGTTGGCTGCCGTCATCTACTGGTTGTGAATTCAATCCCTGGATTAGGTCGCAAAAGAATATGTACCAGTTTAGCAGGAACAAACTAAAACTGGTATTACAAGGGCAAAAAATAACAGTAATCAATAGATATTCATATCAGCCAAAAACAACAGACAGTTAAAGATAGCCAGGAGCTGAAATGTTGTGCCTATAATAAGATGTATAACTGTCATGAGGAAAGACACCTATTCCTCAGATAATGGATTCTCCCTCCTATATTAATAAGAGTTAACAGGAGAAGTTCTTAGAAGTTCCTTAGACTTCTATTGGAGTTCAGTAGAATTACTAGGCAGTTGATATTAGTCAGCAGTTAGCCAAATACTAAGGAGTCAGCTTTCAGTGGAAGATTACCAAGTTCCTAACATTTTGGGTGCATTAAGTCGATTAGCAACCGACATAGCCCGACTATAATCTTCAGTGCAAAAACCACTCCACAACAATAATAATCAAAACGAAAACAATAGTTTAAATAAATTAAAGTAAAAACATTTGTTCTTTAATTAAAACATATTCAACAATGATATTATTATGAGTAACTACACTTTTGAGTTTTTATCAATTTCTTCCAACTTGTTTTTAATTACAACATGCAAATTTCACTGTAGTATGTGATCCATGCCAGGGAATACCAGAGTTCTGAATCAAATTTAATGTTCATCAGGAACCTTTGATCTAAGATGAGTTGATCGGTGGTGACCTCATTATGTAATGGATTCACCCTAAGAGATACCAAAGTAAGTTTTGTACTTGGTATCATGTCAGAAAGTCAAAAGATTTAAGAACCTTGAAATCTGATAGAGAAGGTGACTTGGAAACCATTAAGTACAGAATCAAGCCTCATAGAATGTTGTTTGATGTGCTAATATAAACAAAGAAATATTCCAGCTAAACATTGCATATATGCACACAATACAAACAGATAACAGAAAGTTAGAGAAAGAGTATTTCTTGCAAATTTGCAAGAAGATTGAACATTCTAAGAAAGACCCAAAACCACATACCATCAATTCATCTGATGTGATTAAACATTTATTTTATAAATGAAAAATTTAGTCTTGTATTCTTATTAATATTCTTGTTAATAGTTACCAAGCAACAAAGTAAAATTTTTTTGTTTAAAGTACAAATTTAATATTAACACAAGAGGTCACCAGATGCTGAATTGGAGTGAAAAATATTTTCAATCTTTTGATATAATTTTGACAATACTAGAATCTAATAGAATATATCCAGTTTGTTTTATAGAAAAAAGTGAGTTTGCTGAGATATTTTATTGGCATCACCTAAACCTGAATAACACTGTCATACATATATAAAATTAAGACAGGTAAAAGTTTTGTTACGTAGCTGATATAGGTTACCTTCATCATATCTAAACTTATTTATAAATGGAACTATGTCTGTGTGTGTGTCCATTACCTATAGACTCTGAAACGGCTGAACCAATTTTCTTGAAAATTTACACAGTTGTACTATAAGCGTCTGCGTGTGTTCTTAGCTAGGTTTTGTGTCAAGGTAACCCCGATAAATATCAAAAATCGATAATCCAAAAAATCGGGTTATAGAAGGAGTGGTCCAATTTTAATCAAATTTGATACACTCATAGACAAAGACATAAAAAATGATATTCAGTAGTTTCAAGGTTGCAGTTCTTACAATAATGCAGAAAATTGATTATATATATATATATATATATATATATAAAAGGCAAGATGTTTGTGTTTGTGTCTGTTTATCTGCCTTTATGTCTGTACTTTTTTTCAGCCTTTTCATTTTAGTTTTTGCTTCAAGTTTGGCTCTAAGTAGGTATAATTGTATTTCTTAGTCTCAACCATGATACCATTTACTCAGAGGACTTATTTAGCCTTCAAAATTCAGTTTACAACAAAAATCTTATTTGATATCGATACCAGGAAATCAAAATTTGACTTACATCCATTCATTTTTCTTTCAGTCTACGGTTTCACTTTAACTGGAAGCAACTATTGTTTTTAGTCTGTCATGCCAACATCCAAAGAGTCTGAGCTCCAGGACCATGGATTAGTTTTAAAGCTTTCATTACACCCGAGCAACGCCGGGCTATACTGCTAGTATATATATAAAATTCAACATATAATTAAACAGTTATAAATCTAGAATATATTTTGGCAGTTGTAAAAATACAAGCTGCCACATCAGAGAAAAAAAATCAAAAGAGATTTTTGATTTTTCAGATTGACTTTTCAATATACCATATTGCTCTGGATAATATCCACTGAGCCCTCTATTTTTATTTTTTAATAGTTTATATTAATTAGATAAATTTTTTGGATTATCCTCTCCGTTTTTATGGATTGGTCATTATTTCCTACATATATATATATATATATATAGGCATATTGACAGAAAATAAACAATTTAATTAAATTTTATTTGATTTACTCAACAAATGCTTTAACAAGACAAACGTAATTGTTACAAAATAAATTAAATATTTAGTATAATCACCTTTTGCTTTGATCACAGCCTTCATTCTATCAGCCATTGACATCACAAGCTTCTTCAGTGTATCTAATGGTATCTCCTGCCAAGCAGCTTGTATTTGTTCCCAAATTTTTTCTTGCAAAGTAACATTAGATTTATCAATTTTTTAATCCAAAATATCCAATAGATGTTCAATAGTGTTAAGATCAGGGCTTTATATTGGCCAATTCAAATTCCAAAGCCTTCCTTTCTTTTTCTTTTTAGTAAAATAATTCTTACATAGGTTTGGCTTTTCACCTCATATTTGAATTTCAGCGAGGTTTTTAGGAAAATCACCTCTGTCTTAATACTTTTGTACACTACCGATAGTGTGCAAAAGTGTTAGGACAGGGATGATTTTAAACTTTATTTTGATGCCTCATAAAAGATAAATAGTTCTTGTCCTAATACTTTTGCACAGTACTGTATATATATATATATATGCAAATAAGTTTGATTAAAATAACCACACTTCCTTGCAGAATGGCCTGTCACCTGTCAAAACTCAATGCAATCCATGCATATCACAACTAGTACAACTTGACGAATGGTGAAGATTCAACTATCAACATATGATAAATATTAGTGGATAACACCAAAACACTCTAGAGCTTCCAATGCTAGGAAAGACTGAAAATTCTAGGAGCTATTATTATGCAAAATAGTTTACATAAAATAAAGCATCATTCCCTACAGAAGAGGGTATCTTGAAGGCATATAGTATATTTAATGTGCATATATATATATATATATATATATCTTTATTTATCTGTAAATTCAGATAAAACTTAGTGGGGAAATAGCCATTTTCAACATGTCATTTTAAGGCATGCATTCTTCAACCCTTTATAAACAGAGAATGACAAAAAATTCTAAACCCAGAGGTTAGCTTAGGTAAAGGAAGGGGTTGGGATGTATTAGTTTTCATTGGGTTAGGATGGGAGAAGGAGTTAGTAGAAATTCTTTCTTGGTAGTGGGAGGTATATGGCCTGACCTTAGGGTTAGCAGTGGTAGGTGGTAGGGAGGTAACTGCTTGGTCAACTTTAAAAAAGTTTTTTAAATATTTTTATCAGGATTAATTGGGAGAATAGGATAATTATTGTAATGTATATTTATTTCTCTGGCAACTTATGATTTCTTTTCATTTGTTAAGTATATTTTGGTCCTGAAATTTTAAAATTTTAATTTTTTCTGTCAAACATAGATTATACCTATCTCTTAAGCTATTAGGGGTCCTAGCTTTACCTATGAGTTCCCATTTTATCTGAGGATCTAAGTTACTTTTTTTTAATTCCCAGTATTTACTAGAAAGGGCAGTTTGGTATTTTAAACTAGGGTTGCTAAAGGAATGCTTGTGAGTATAAAGTCATTGCTTCCAAATTTATAAATCTACCATTCGTCCATGCATTGAATACTGTTGCTATTTATGGTCAGGTGCTCCTGCTATTTGTTATGAGGTTCTCAACAAACTCCAAAGAAAGATCTGCAATATAATCGGTCCTGACTTGGCAGCTCACCTTCAGTCATTTTCTCACTGACTTGATGCAGCTTCCCTCTGTCTTTTCTACAAGTATTTCCTGCTCGACCACATGCTACTAGATTAGCATTAAAGTCTCATCATTTTACTGTCAAGATAGTTAAATGTAACCAACTCTTCTACTCTAATAGTTCTTTTTCTCTCACTTCCCATTTGTGGGACTCACTTCCTTGATAGTTACAATCTTCAAAAGTTTAAATGCAATGTCAATTGACATTTTTTATCTACTTGACTCCTATCCATCTCTTATCTTTTCTTCGACACCCCTGTACCTTTTTTATTTTTCCACAGTAACCCCCTGCACACCAGTGGCATTTCTGCCTTACTTTGGATGAAATGATTATAAAAATTTTTTATATATATATAATTTAGAAGAATTTTAGATATTCTACAATTTCATGGGTAATAAGTATTTAACAGCTTTAAAAAAGCTGCTCATCAGACCCAAAAGATACTGCAGTTAATAATAATCAAAATAATCTCAAAAATAGTTACACACAGATGCTTACGGGCATGTGAGCATCTGTGTGTAACTATTTTTGGAATTATTTTGATTATTATTAACTGCTGTATCTTCTGGGTCTGACGAGCAGCTTTTTTAAAGCTGTTAAATACGTATTACCTATGAAATTGTAGAATATCTAACATTTTTCTTAATTATATTACTCTGTTAAATTAAATAAATAAATTTAACATTGAGTTCTTTTGAGTTTGTCTCTATTGGAATTTACCGGACTGAAATACCATGTATTCTCCATTTTATATATATATATATATATATATATTGTAACAAAGTTGTAGAACACATAGGTTTTTTTATCAACTGTTCATGCATTTACTTTTATAAAGAGTGCTCAATAAAACATAGATCATTATATTGTAATGGTTGTGATAATGGTTTATAAATTCATAGTATCACTACACAAAAATCTTCACATTTCAAAGCTGCTATGTGTGCTTCTCATCAGGTGATAAGTTGAAATGAAAATTAAATGGTGAAAACAGTTTATTTATGGTGATATGATGTTTGAGTGAATGTGGGCTTGGATTAGGAGAGGTAGCTTAGTTTAAGACAGGTTCCTTATTTATTTTGTCTGGGTACTTGTTATATTGGGATTTATGGGTTTTTTTTAGGAAGAGTAGACATTTTTTGTTTATTTTACTGCTATCTATGTGTGATTGGAGTGGCACCGGTGTTAATGAAAATGATGTAAGTGAATGTGGGTTGGGAGTTTTAGTATGGATCTAGTCGTCAGTTTTTAGTCTTAGAGATACTGCTTGGGTTTAGGAGAAGGGTGTAGGGTAGCTTAGTTTTGGACAGGTCACTTTTTTGTTTAGTTTAGGTAATTCTTATATTGGGATATATGGTTTTTTAAGGAAGTGTAGATAGTTTTTATTTTACTATTATTTATAGGTGAATGGGATTGCTGTTAATGTTGTATGAGACTTACTACTTTTTTTTTATTTATACGTTATTTGTTCTTTTTATTTTGAGGATTGATTATGTGTATTTCTTACTTTTTGGTGGGGATTGTTTCGTGTGGATGAGGTAAATTTTGGTTATTTAAATTTTAACAAGAAATATTTGCGATGTTTACATAATACTGCTAATTCATCTCTACAGTTCAATAGTTCGCTATAGTTGGGGTATTTTAGAATCTGTAGCTTTTCACTTAAGCATAAAGGGCAGATGTCGTTAAGCGAATTGCAGGGTCGAGTTTTTTCTAGGATTTTTCATTTTACTTTGGGTTTCTGTTTTGACTCCTTTAATTTTAAACATCCCACCCGCAACTGACCAAGTATAAGAAAAGAAATTAAAAATTAAAGATTTAATAGAAAAAATCAGTTTCCAAACTGTGATATAATTAAAATTTAAAATTTAATAGGAAAAATCTATTTCCTAAATCCAAAATTAAGATTAAATATACAAATTTACATTAATTATAAAGACTCTGCTTAAATACAAAAATATTCTGTACAAAATAAGCATCCCACCCCTTACCAGCTCTTCTAAGCAATCCAAAGGATATAGACTAGTCACAAGATAATAAAAACTGCTAATGTTAAATCTGTCTACAAATCAAAGACTCTCATTAATCAACCATTTTAACTACCCACACCACTTTCTTCAAAATTCTAACGGTCAATACACCAGACTTGTTCCCTTATCACTAACCCCCACCAACATCCCACAAACAACTGACCAAATATAAGAAAAGAGGCTTTCCATTCCCATCCATACCGCCTGATGAGACATTGAAGTTTCAATGTCGAAACAAATGTACCATTTGTAGTGGATATATAAAAAAATTATATACATGTTCTATATATATATATCTATATATATATATATATATATACATTACATAAACTAAAGATTAGTATATGTTAGGGCACCGCACCTATTTGACTACAAATGGACGGTTCCCATTGCTATATATAGCAATGGTGGATTCTCTACAAGAGAGTCGTAGAGAGTCACTTGAGAGTCTCTAATGAGTTACTGAAGAGTCAGTGCGAGTCAGTGAAGAGTTAGTCACACTTCCGGTGGCGTACCGGAAGTAATCACGTATACACACGTCTTACGACGGATTGGACTCTTGTATCTTTCTATTGTAAATATTACTAATCACTTCTGTACATACTAACCGTCTTTCCGCGGAATACAACTTATATTCTGATTCTGTTGTTGAGTTATTCATTTATACTTGGCGACATAACAGTATATATATATATATATATATATATATATATATATATATACATTACATAAACTAAAGATTAGTATATATATACACACACTACTAGCCATAATTATCAGGCCACCACAGTGTTTTAAGAAAATTATGTATTTGAGACTATTTTTTAGTATTTATTGCCAAGTGAATAATTGTAACTGAAAATAGAACGGTTCTTTTGTTAATACTACCCAGTAACATGTTCATCAAATGAATCAATAAATAATAATTGCCTATATTGCAGTTTCATCAATGAAAGAATGAAAAAAATTAGGGTGATTCGGACGAGTTCATCTTTGCTTTCTTGCCTTGTAAAATTTAGCAAAGTAATAATAACAAAAGAACCATTCTATTTTCATTTAGAATTATCCACTTGGCAATAAATACTAAAAATAGGATGAAACACATCATTTTTTAAAAAAAAACATGGGTGGCCTAATAATTATGGCTGGTAGTGTATATATATAGTTTTTGTTACAAAATTAAATTTTAATTAAACTGTATAGTTAAAAATTTGACAAATGCAAAAAGCCACAAAATCAAGTATGGCTCTTGTCAGCCGCAAGTGATTCACTGACTTTAAAATATTCCAGTCTTAGTACCTGTAGCTTCCAACTAAAGATTATATATGACTAAGTATCACCATTCACTTATAAATAAGGATAGGTACTCTAATGCAAAATGTACTGTGATGCCTTTTCCAAACAGTTAATTCTTCAGGGTAACAGAACTCTTATTTTCACCAGACACACTCTAGTCAATGTTGTTTTTGTGTTGGTCTGGTTATCTTCTATAAAAATGTAGTGACATGCCTGTTTCTGGTGCCAGAACATCTTAGAAGTCAAACACAGAGAATATCTTCTCTGTATTAGACTTCTGGGAACTTTGAAACCCTATGCCTCTCTCGTAAACTTTATTGTACAATTGGTAATTATAAACAAAGAAAGTAACATTTAACTCTGATCTTTTCACTTCAAACAACAAATATAACCTAGATCCTCTTTCTTGGATCCTAATCTTATAAAAAAGAGAAATTTCATGGTCATGTTGAGATGTAGAAGACAATTATTTCTTGTAATAGGAAAACTTTACTGATGAATTAAGGGGACCTTGAGAGTCATGTCACAGCTCATTGGTGAGAATAGTTAATTGCTGTTGTAGCGTAGAGAGAAGGTTAATTTTTCTTTGATTCAACATTGTGTCAAACTTAACCAAACTCCCTACAGCTTACAAGTTTTATGCAGAGTTATAATCATCAGAATTATTACCAGAAGGTTTTCATCAGCACGTTGGAATGTGTGGATTAGTGTAGAAGAGTGAATAATAAAATATACATTTTGAATGTTAAAATAGAAATTTATTAAAAGGAGGAATAACATAAGTTGTAGAAGTTAATGTTCATTTAGAACCATTATTAAGAAATTATGGGTAGAGTTCATGTTCAATGATAAATTTGAGTTAAGGGTATCGAGAGTGTTTGTAGTAGTAATTGTTGAAAGAGATAAGAAGAAACAGAAAAAGAACAAGGTGCCACCTGACCTTATCTCTGGGTCGATTTGAAGTTGGTTATATTTTAGTTCTTCCATCTCTTGGCTCCCATGTCGAGGTCTTCTATATAGTCCTTTTGAATTTCACACTGGCTCGCTAAGTCCTTCCAAGTCTTACAAGTCGCTCTCATTGATCAAAAATCATTTTCATTGCAAAATCTGGTTTCAAAGCAGATGGTGAGACCTTTTTCTATTTAGGAAAACCAGGATTTCCCACAACGCTGTGAATTTTTGTAAAAGTGAAGAAGAGAGTTGATTTTAATTAATTATTCACACAGTTTTGCTGACCATGGACAACAAAGCACTTCCCATGGGTCCTAAAGAGTAACCAAAGAGATATCACAGGGCTGTACATTATAAGTAAAACTTCTTTTTTATAATTCAGCCATTTCATATACAGTTTGTGTTTTTATATATGTCTTAATTTCTCTGTGTGGGACAATTTGTGTCTTAATATACTAGCATGTTTATCATTGAATCTAAACTTATTTATAAATGGAACTTTGTCTGTGTGTGCCCGTTACCTATAGACTCCGAAACGGCTGAACCGATTTTCTTGAAAATTTACAGTTGTACTATAAGCGTTTGCGAGTGTTCTTAGTTAGGTTTTGTGTCAAGGTACCACCGATAAAGATCAAAAATCGATAATCGAAAAAATTGGGTTATAGAAGGAGTGGTCCAATTTTAATCAAATTTGATACACTCATAGACAAAGACATAAGAAATGATATTCAGATGTCTCAAGGCTGCAGTTCTTACAATAGTGCAGAAAATCGATAATATCTAATCTAAACTTATTTATAAATGGAACTTTGTCTGTGTGTGTGTCTCTGTGTGTGTGTATCCGTTACCTATAGACTCTGAAACGGCTGAATCGATTTTCTTGAAAATTTACACAGTTGTACTATAAGCATCTGCAAGTGTTCTTAGCTAGGTTTTGTGTCGAAGTACCCCTGATAAATATTGAAAATTGGTAATCGAAAAAATCGGGTTATAGAAGGAGTGGTCCAATTTTAATCAAATTTGATACACTCATAGACAAAGACATAAGAAACGATATTCAGAAGTTTCAAGCTTGCAGTTCTTACAATAGTGCAGAAAATCGATAATATATATATAAAAGGCAAGATGTTTGTGTGTCTGTTTATCTGTCTGTATTTTTTCAGCCCTTTTATTTTAGTTTTTGCTTCAGGTTTGGCTCTAAGTAGGTATAATTGTAGTTCTTAGTCTCATCCATGATACCATTTACTCAGAGGACTTATTTAGCCTTCAAAATACAGCTTACAACAAAAAAAACTTATTTGATATTGATACCAGGAAATCAAAATTTGACTTACATCCATTCATTTTTCTTTCAGTCTACGGTTTCGCTTTAACTGGAAACAACTATTGCTTTTTAGTCTTTCATGCCAACGTCCAAAGAGTCTGAGCTCCAGGACCATGGATTAGTCTTAAAGCTTTCATTACACCTGAGCAATGCTGGGCTAAACTGCTAGTATATATATATATATAAAAGACAAGGTGTTCGTGTGTATGTCTGTTTATCTTCCTGTATTTCTGTATTTTTTCAGCCCTTTTATTTTAGTTTTTGCTTTGGGTTTGGCTCTAAGTTGGTATAATTGTAGTTCTTAGTCTCAGCCATGATATAATTTACTCAGAGGACTTATTTAGCCTTCAAAATTCAGTTTACAATTAAAAACACTTATCTGATATCAATACCAGGAAATCAAAATTTGACTTACATCCATTCATTTTTCTTTTAGCCTACGGTTTCGCTTTAAGTGGAAACAACTATTGATTTTTAGTCTTTCGTGCCAATGCCCAAAGAGTCTGAGCTCCAGGACCGTGGATTAGTTTTAAAGCTTTCATTACACTCGAGCAATGCCAGGCTATACTGCTAATATGTCTTAATTTCTCTGTGTGGGACAATTTGTGTCTTAATATACTAGCATGTTTACCATTATTTATATTTGTGTACTCATGTTTTGTATATAAAATGTTTTCATGTTTAACTCATTTTCAGAAGTCATTTCTTTTCTTTTTTTTTTTTGGTCTCATCTTCTGTCTTTTTAAGTTGTTACGACTTATCAGTTGATACACTAATGACTAAAGCGGACATTGGAGAATATAGAAGACCAACATATCTCTCCTCTCTTTTCCAGTTGACTCTCTAATCATATTCTTTTAGAAAGTGTTGGATTTATAATTAACATACACATTACATACACATACACATTGAATACACAGATATTGTATCAATTATCAGTTCAGAAGGTGAATTTAGCATTCCAAGTTCAATTTCTGCTTGATTCTGTTCTGGTCACTTTTTGTCAAAGGTATAAATCTATCTTTTTCTGGTTATGCATTAAATCACAAGGCATGCTTGGCTTTCTTGCTATGATGTAGCAATCAATCTAGGAGAAGGAAAAATTTTAATTCCAAACCAGCTTGAAAAGGGAAGGTAACCTTGTCCAAGACACACCACTGTTGCTATAGCTGCAGTACATGTGGTACCTTTAAATCCAAATGGGCTAGAGAACTCGTGATACGACTTACATGGAAGTAATTGATTGATTTTTTCTGATTATAATGGCATCGAATAAGAGTTGCAGAAATGCAATGCCTACATCAGAAATACTAATTTTGATTAAATTAATATTAATTCTTTTATCAAATTACAAACTGAGATTCTAAGAACAGATAATAAAATTAGACTAAGAGATCATTAATAATATTATCTTGAATTTTATTAAATATAGATCATCCAACTTTTATTAGATTTTAACTTCCTTTTGATTTTTTTTCTGTTGATTGTTTACACTTTTGTCTTGTTGCAAAACTAGCAGTATAGCCTGATGTTGCTCGGGTGCAATGAAAGCTTTAAAACTAATCTATGGTTCTGGAGCTCAGACTCAGTCTAAAGAATATTTGTGTGAAGTTTGGTGAGAATCAGATAAAAATTGTGGATTTGTATAAAAGACATACAGACAGATAAACAGACACACACACAAACATCCTGTCTTTTATATATATATATATATATATATATATATATATATTATCGATTTTCTGCACTATTGTAAGAACTGCAACCATGAAACTTCTGAATATCATTTCTTATGTCTTTGTCTATGAGTGTATCAAATTATATTAAAATCGGACCACTCCTTCTATAACCTGATTTTTTTTATTATCAATTTTCGATATTTATCGGGGGTACCTCGACACAAAACCTAGCTAAGAACACTCGCAGTCGCTTATAGTACAACTGTGTAAATTTTCAAGAAAATTGGTTCAGCCGTTTCGGAGTCTATAGGTAACGGACACACACACACACACAGACACACACACACACACACTCACACAAACAAAGTTCCATTTATAAATAAGTTTAGATATTATCGATTTTCTGCACTATTGTAAGAACTGCAACCTTGAAACTTCTGAATATCGTTTCTTATGTCTTTGTCTATCAGCATACCAAATTTGATTAAAATCAGACCACTCCATCCACCCGATTTTTTTTGATTATCGATTTTCAATATTTATCGGGGGTACCTCAACACAAAACCTAGCTAAGAACACTTGCAGTCGCTTATAGTACAACTGTGTAAATTTTCAAGAAAATCAGTTCAGCCATTTCGGAGTTTATAGGTAATGGACACACACACACATACACACACACACACACACACACACACAGACAAAGTTCCATTTATAAATAAGTTTAGATAATAATTTTAATTTGTCTCTCCCTCTAGGTCTACATTATTTGTCAGATTGGAAAAAGTTGTTAGCTTTTAGTAAAACTTAAACTGATCCCTTTTTGCCTCAGGAAACTATCACTTGCGCATTGCAACTGGCAAGAGACCAAATCTAACCACTTAAAGTCACTCTTTATTTTCAAATAAAAATTAATGCAAGTTGAGTTAATATTTAAAGAATAAAAATCCCATTTTATAGCTTTAATATTTTTTCAAACCTATACTTATTCTAAGATCAGATTTATGGCTAGTTGTGAGAGTGGTGCTGTGTATCTTTGTATTTTTTTATTTAATAATAACCCTGACTTTCTCCTGCTCTCAGTTTAAACTCCCTTTTTTCATATACGAGGGCCATTCAATAAATAAGGTGAATTTTTTGGTATAAGGACTTCTAATACAGATAGAAGCTTACTTTTTTAAAAAAAATTTTCCTTTATTTCTTTTTCAAAGGGATTTAATTTTTTTGCAGATTGAAAAAAACTTTGAGAGTTTTGGAGATTAACAAAAATGGCCGACCAAGAAGCATGCTCCAGGATTGAACAGAGGTCAGTTATCAAGTTTTTGGTTACTGAAGGATGCAAACCAGTTGAAATTCATAGGTGAATGTCAACTGTGTATGGTGCCACATGTTTCAGCCCCAAAAAATGTCTACAAGTGGACTAAATTGTTTAAAGAAGGACGAAGCAGTGTTGAGGATGAAGACAGACCTGGGAGGCTTACAGAAGTGAGGTCTCCTGAGTTGATCAAATCAGTCAATGACCTCATTCAGTCTGACATTGGATGACATTGAAAGGACTTTGAGCAAACGCAGGAGTCGTCAGTTACATGGAGTCGTCTTGCATCAAGAAAACGCAAGGCCTCACACAGCAGCCCAAACGGTGCAGACCATCAACCAGTTGGGCTGGGAACTTCTCCCCCATCCCCCTTACAACTCAGACCTTCCCCCTTCAGACTTTCACCTGTTTGGTCCCTTGAAAGCATTCACGAGAGGCACAAAGTTTGAAAGTGACGATGAAGCCAAAAGTGTTGTGAACAATTGACTGAGACATCAGTCCAATGATTTTTACACTGAGGGAAGCTTGTGCACAGATGGGAAAAGTGTGTGACACTGCTGGGAGACTACATTGAAAAACAAAGAAAAAAAAACATTTCCCCATTTTACTTGATTTCAGAAGAAAATTTGAAAATTTTCTAACATCTTCCAGTGAAATGTTTACTTCTTAAAAAAATTATTTACTATTATTTCAGATCTCAAAAGATAAGGATATACACCAATGTTTTCTTTTGATTATTTTCTAGAATATTTTTAAAGATATATTTCAGAAATCCATCCTTTATTTCTTGAATTTATTAAAATGAGATGAAACATTTTGTTCTTGATGGCACATTTTGGGAAAAACATTTCCCCATTTAACTGGTTGAGTTATACCTGCATTTATTAAGAGAAAAATATTTTTTTCAGTTGACCCACATATTCTTCTTTGTGCTGTGTCTTTTCAGGAAGTAGGCAATCATGGTTCTCTACAATTTCTTGTCCTTTGTAGCTCTTAGTAAACTTTGTCTTTTAAGGATCTCCAATCCGTGGTGGCTCATAAATTTTAATGCTTCCAAAACAAAGCTGCTATCTATTAACCATCATAGACAATTGCTCCTAACCCCCATTAGCATGCAACAGGCTAGCCTCCCTGAGAGTAAAACACTAAGCCTCCTTGGCCTCACATTCTCAGCGGACCTCAAGTAAAATGACTATATTGAATCCATTACTAAATCCGCTGCTAAGAAAGTTGATTCATGGCCAAGAAGTTTTTTCTGTCCTGTACATATATATTAATCTATCATCTGCCCATGTATTAAATACTGCCGCCTCATCTGGTCAGGTGCCCCTACTATTCACCTTGAGGTTCTTGACAAAATCCAATGGAGATTGATACTGACTTGGCAGCTTGGCTGCAGTCGTTATCTCATCGGCGTGACGTGGCTTCTCTGTGCCTCTTCTATAAATATTTTCACAGCTTCTGCTCTGATGAACTTAGATCACTGGTGCCTTGGTATGAATTTACTTAGGCCACAAGATTAACAACTAGGTCTCAAACTTTTACAGTGAAACCAATAAAATGTAACTGCAATTTCTACTCAAACAGCTTCTTTTCACGCACTTCCCGCCTGTGGAATTCCCTTCCATATACTTGCTTCCCCGACAGCTACAATCTCCAGGAATTTAAATGTAAGGTCAATAGACATCTTCTATCTCACTAACTCACACCCATTCTCTTAAGCTTTTTTTTTCCATCTACTCCACCCCCATTTTTGGTATTTTCATCCATCTATTACCCTCCTTCTGACATTTCCTATATCTAACCACTCTTTCTCACCACCTTTCCCTATGTAACCCCCTGCACAATAGTGGCAGTAGAATGCCTTGCTTGGGGTGAAATGATTAAAAAAAGAAATCTCTCCAAATCCTTGTTCTGTCAACTATTTACATAAGCTCATTAAGTAGGTTATGTCATTTGTCCCTCATATTCCCAATATGTCCTGTGAGTGTGAAATTTTCTAAGCTCCCTTTCCTCATTATGTCCCCTAAAAATTTCAGTTGTATCTTTATGATGCTAGATGTTAGTATCCTTTTCATTTCCATTCTCTCTAAAACTTGGTTATTGCTCACATGTTCAGTCCATGGTATCCTCAGCATCTTTCTGTAGCACCAGATTTCTATTGCTTCAAGTATTTTTTTTATCGATAATTAGGTTGTCCAGCATTCACTGCTTTATAGGATAATCAATATTACATAGCAGTTCAGTACTCTTTTCTTTGTTTCTAACAAAATCTTCTTGTTTCTTAATACTTTGCTTAGCTTTTGTAAGACCTCTTTCACTATCCCACCCAGCATCAGATTTGGATGTCACATAATGAACCACATACTCAAAATATATGGAAATGTTCATCTTGGTAAATGAAAACAAAAAACATAGAATTGGCAGACCTGAAGGTGACTACCACCACCTGTAAATTTGTTGTTTTTCTTTTTTTTTTACTTTTTTCAGTGCAATCTTATCAATACACCCTAAACTTTCCAACTGACAAAAAGAATTTGTAAAAATTTCAACATTCAAACAATTTTAGTGGTGGGGGGCTCAGTTTTTGCACAACCTTAAGTAAATCGATCCTGTGCAATTAACTTTTTTGTTTGCGCATATTCAACAGCTGAATATTTTTGAATAAAGCCATTCTTGGAGTGTCCAAGAAAGATACCATCATAAGAACTGAAGAAAACTTGAAAAAGACAAAAACAAGAGCAACAATTCATCCCCAAAAATCCAAAACAAAGCGACCCCAACGTGAGTGGTTCCAAAATGGAGGATCAGTTTACTATAAAGCTGTATGAGAAACTGATCCCCACTAAAATTTTTTTTTATAATCATGTTGCCCCAAGCAAGGCAATTTATTGCTACTGTTGTGCAGGGGGTTGCATAGGAGGAATGTTGAAGAGTGAGAGGTTGCAGAGGGTGTCAGGAAGAGAGTAGGGGAGGGAAGAGATTACTGACGAGAGTGGGGTGAATGAGGAGGAATGTTATGAGGAGTGAGAGGTTGCAGGGTGTGTCAGGAAGAGAGTAGGAGAGGGAAGAGAGTACTGATAAGAGTGGGGGGGTGGATGTAGAAAAGCATGAGAAAGAGGATGTAAGTTACTGAGACAGGAGATGACTATTGACTTTACATTTAAATTCTTGGGGATTGTAACTGTTGTTTAAATATTGACATTTTTCTAAATTTATTTTGCTAATCGGGAACCTTATGTAATAATCGATAAGACTGTGCTGAAAAAAGTTTAAAAAAATGAAAAACAATGAATTTAAAGTTGGTGGTAGTCTCCTTCAGGTCCACCCAAATGGCGGTGGTGGTAGTCTCCTTCAGGTCTGCCATATAATTATATCACAAAGTTCTTTTTTCATTTGATTGTAATCATGTTTTTGTACAAATTAATATTACAAGAAATGACAAGGAAATGAAAAGAACTTTACACAATTCAGTGAAGCAACCCAACAAACTTAATACAAAAAACAATTCTAAAAAATGGAAGACATGTTTGAATTATTATCAAACGGCATTCTTTTTTAAAGTTCTGATTCAAAATGTATAATGAATGCTATGGAAATAAACAGGCTAGCAGTAAGTGGTCAGAGTATATGCCTAAAGTCTTCACATCTTTATATTTTCATCACAAAATGCAGTAATGACAACAATACCTCATTCAATAAAAAGACCATAACAGATTTTAAATGTAACTATACTCAATACTTGTCATGTAAATACAAAATTTAAAATATCATCACCTCAAACTAGTCCTTACAAAAATCAAAGATAAACCGTATTGACGTTTACAAAGAGAATGAAATTCTCTCAAAACATTCTTGTAAGCAGTCAGTATTTGATTTACAATCGAGTATATGTGTAGAGTTTTGTCAATTTTTCTATTCTACAGTAAAATAGAGAGTGAATATTTATAAATTTTTATATATTTATAAACTTTCTATCAATAAAGATGTATTACACTGGGCAACACAATTTTTAGTGACAAGAAACAAAACACATTTTTTAGCTAATTTGATGGCACTGATTCTGAAAATGATTTTGGATTTTCATTGTTAGCAATCGTTTTTTTTTTTTCCTGTACTGCTCATTTCTAGAAAAAAGATCAATTTACAATCTTGGCTGATCAGAACATTTAGTTAGTAAAGGTCATAAAAATACATCAATTTTCAGGTAGTTTGAGCAATTTATGTCCACCACTTGAAATAAACTATTTTTATATTAAAAAAAAAGTGTTTTTGGGTTAAATATTTTAAAATAGAAGTACCAAATTTCTCTAATTTATTGTCAAAATTCAAATTAGCTGATAAACTTTATCAGTAATATGCTAAGATGAGTATTAAGATTAATTTTTTACGTAACTATCTGGATAAACTTCTGGATAATTGCAGCAATGTGAGTGATGAGCAAGGAGAACAATTTCATCAAGTTATCAAAACAATGAAAGAGTTCTACCAGGGATGGTGGGACAAATTAATGATGGCTAACTACTGCTGGGGTAGTAAAAGGGAGTTAAATAACATTGAACATGGCAGCCAATCAAGAAAGAGAAAATTTTTACCATAGTTCTTATGTTCACAAAGGTTTTATTTATGCTGTTAGTTTATTAAATTATTTGATGAAAATACATGTTAGTCTTGTTATATTCAATCATATTATTTTTAAAGATTTTGGATTTGAGTATTATTGAAAAAATAGTATTTCTCAATATAGCAGACCAATGTTTGTTGGTTGAAATATGAATTGAAAGGTTTCTATGATTTAACTTTGAGAAAAATTGTCATCAGTCAATATCATATATACTGAAAACAAATGAAAATAATGCTTTTTTCCATTAATGAGGCCTTTCTAGACAGCAAAAATTTTAAAATAGAAGTCCCAAATTTCTCCAATTTATTGCCAAAATTCAAATTAACTGATAAACTTTATCAGTAATATGCTAATATAAGTATTAAGGTTCATTTTTTACGTAGCCATCTAGATAAATTTTTGAATAATTGTGGTGATGTGAGTGATAAGCAAGGAGAACGATTCCCTCAGGATATTAAAACAATGGAAGAGCGCTACCAGGGACGGTGGGACAAACGAAGGATGGATGACTACTGTTGGTTTATCAGAAGGGACTTAAATAACATTGAACATGGCAGCCAATCAAGAAAGAGAAGATTTTCATCATAGTTCTTATGTTTATTTTTGCTGTCAGTTTATTAAACGATTTGATAAAAATGCTTGTTAGTCTTGGTGTATTTAAACATGTCATTTTTAAAGACTTAGAGTTTGATTGCTATTGAAAAAATAGTATTTCTCAATATAGCAGACCAATGTTTGTTGGATGAAATATGAATTGAAAGGTTTCTATGATTTAACTTTGAGAAAAATTGTCATCAGTCAATATCATATATACTGAAAACAAATGAAAATAATGCTTTTTTCCATTAATGAGGCATTTCTAGGCAGCAAAGATGGTAGCAGACCAAGAAAAAGTAAGTCATTTTCAGATTCAGAATAATGGTTACTAATTCTTCCTTTAGAAAAAAATAAGATAAAAATACTCTTGTTAATGACACTCATTGGTCGAATGTTGATTGCTTCCAAATGACAATTGTTCTAATAAGATTTTTTATTTGGTACCAGAACCGCATTGGTACCAGTGTATTACTAGATGGATAACTAGGTCTTGTCAATTTACTTTTGAAATGGCTAAATGTAACCATAAGTTCTATTCTAATAGTTTCTTCTCTCACATTTCTCACTTGTAGAACTCTCCTTTGCCTTCTTCATTTCCTGTCAACTATAATCTTCAATAATTTATATGCAGCACTAATCACCAAACTTCTTTCATTTTGAAACCTGTTCTTTTTATCTCCTCGTTAACATTTTCTAATTTTTTTCACCGTAACTAATATCTTGTGTCTTAGTGGCTTTATCATTTTGTTTGGAGTGAAATGATTTTTAAAAAAATCTATTTTAATGGTTTATTTTTGTTCATAACAAGATGGCACCTTGGAGTGGTGTGATGGTTAGCAAGCTTGACACTCTAGAACAATTACAACGGAGTAGTGAGTTCAATCCTCAGTGGGTGCCCCTTACTTTTGGCTTTATGTCAACAAGTTTTTTTGAAACTACTTATTATTCTATTATCCTTGGATATGACTGACTTTTTTCTTATTTCCTCCTCTTGAATTGATAAATTTAATGTTACTTTGCAAGACACTTTGGGAACAAATACAAGCTGCTTGGCAGGAGATATTTTAAATACATATAGTGTATATGTCACATATAAATTATGTTTAGAAAATTGTCATAATAAGGTGGAATACAACTAGTAGTAACGAAGAGTGTATTTACCCACAGTGTTAGGATAAAAAGAAATAACATTAGCCTGAATAAACTGAACATGAAACAGACTGTTACTGCTGAGTGTTGACCTCAGTGTCCACTTTTATTTACACAGGATGCAATGGGTAAATTGTCACCATTTTATGTTTTTAATTTTGCACATGCACATTGTTTTTTTTTTGTTTTGTTGACTGTACAGTACACTAATATAGTATGGTATAGTCAGTTGGACAGGGGTGATTTTCCTAAAAACCTCACTGAAATTCAAATACAGGGGGAAAAGCCAAGTAAATTGCTAATAAATATTGATTATTTAAAACTAGATGTAAAATAAATGTATTAAAAAGAAGTTACTTAAATGCTTTAACAAGATAATAATTGTTACAAAATAAATTTAATATTAAGTATAATAGCCTTTTGCTTTGATCACAGCCTTTATTCTGTCAGGCACTGATATCGCAAGCTTCTTCAATGTATCTAAAATATCTTCATTCCAAGCTGCTGTCCATTATGCACAGGTCGATGCTTACAGCACCTGGTATCCTCATGTGATTACCCATCTAGGTACTGACCCGTCTTGATATGGTTTAACTTTGATGATCAGATGAGAAATAGTGTTTCAACATGATAACATTTACGTAAATCTTAAGTAACGCACACTGTTTAAGAAGTTTGAAAAAATTCTCAGATTTGGAACAAAACATATCACTTAGAATCTTTCCATTTTGTGATTTACATCTGTGATACAGCGAAATGGGCTTGTATGTGGATGACTAATATATTATGCTCTCATTACGATTGAGCTCTCTGGAGAAGAAAATTTTAAAAACAGTTTCCACTTTGGCTATAATGCGTGACTCTTCAGAAATGAATTGAGTTCTCTCAGTGACTGGCGTCTGTATACACTGCTTACATACAAGATGTTAAAATTTTCCTTCTCTGACCCCATGAGCCGATGGCTTAGGGAGTAGAGACTCTGACTGACACCAAATCAGTTGAGTTTCGATCCCGGCCAGAAGCAAGTGGATGTGTCTAGCCACACTGATGAGCTGTGATACTGCGAAACGGGCTTGTATGTGGATGACTAATATATATATATATATATATACACACACACAAAGACTTATCATTTTAACTGAGAAGGTTCATGTCGACTACAACGTTTCTACGTTCTATCTGCACTCTGATATTGAGCAATTTATGATAAAAACCTGCTTGGAAAAATACATTTTATTAATAAAACTACTGGAAAAACAACAATCTTGGCACTAAACATTATCACAATTAAACACTATATATATATACATATATAATCATTTGCAGACAGATCTGTTTTGCTGTATCACAGCTCATCAGTATGGTTAGACAGCCAATTGCTTTTTACCCAGGATTGAAACCCGACCGAATTGCGTCAGTCGGCAATTCTACCTCTGAGCTACAGGTGCTCGGTAGAAGGAGGTAGATTATATATATATATATATATATATAAATATAGATTGAAATCTGACAAGATCATTAAAGAATAGGTAGGAAAAGTATCTTTAATATAACATGTTTCATTTCATTAAGCTTCTTCAGAGATTTATAAATAAGACAGGAACTTTAATTCTACCTCTGATCTACGGGCGCTCGGTAGAAGGAGGTAGATTATATATATATATAGATATAGATTGAAATCTGATAAGATCAGTAAAGAACAGGTTGGAAAAGTATCTTTAATCTAACATGTTTCATTTTATTAAGCTTCTTCAGAGATTTATAAATAAGACTTTAAATAAATTTTTTAATTCATGACTTATGAATAAATCTATGAAGAAGCTTAATATAGTGAAACATATAAGATAAAAGACATGTTTCCTATCTGTTCTTTACTTATTCTATCATATATATATATATATATATATATATATATATATATATATATTTGAACAAATTTTTAATCATACAAAACTTAATAATAGCTAGGAATAAGTGTAAATTACATCACATTTTTAATAAGAGCATGTATAGGAAAAGATGATAATGGGGGAGGGAGCAAGAAAAAAATGCAAGGAGAACTAGAATCTAATAAGATTAAAACCCAGCAAGCAGTCTCTCTGTTTGCAGAGAGAAGGCTTGCATGATTTGATGCGCAGTGTCTCTAGCACCTTTGGATGATATAAAGGATGGGACCATGATAGAATAGTGAAACGGTCCACACCATTATATATATATATATATATATATATATATATATATATATATATATATATATATAATATTTGTAAGGTAATCATCTATAATTATATATATAAATATATTGTTTAATTATATAGGTGATTTATAGGTGATTTTTCTTTGTCTGAGTAACTAATTTGCAGTGAAATTGGTAAAAAGCCTCTAAATATAATCTACATTTATCTGGATAAAGCCATTGCTTGTGTTGATAGATGGATAAAAAGTCTAGAACATTGACAAATGAATACAACAGAGCTGCGGATTTCCATCTCATTTTCATGGCCCACTCCTGCATAATATACAAACATTAATAAAAAAAGTGTAAAGTGAACAGCAATTATTTGAAATGATAAGTGCAACTTCTACTTTGTATTAAAACAGTTTTTAAAAGTTCCAAAATATTTATAAAATGTTCTCTGAGTGAGAAAGATATTAAGATTTAAAATCCCCCCCCCCCGCAAAAAAAAATTGTCCAGGGGTATTAGGAGTGATCTATATATATCGTCAGCTTGAGAAGAATATGAGAGTTAAATATATTCAAATTTTTATAGAAAAAAATTGAACTATTTTAAGATGCAGAAAAATAAAAATTGTTTTGAAGATCTATAAACAGCAAAATCAAATCATTAAATTTAAAATGAACTCTATATTTCTGAGATGAGGTAGTATTTACATTATTTACATTATTCAGACTATTGTCCCCATCTTTGTTACCATTTGTACAGTGTTTCAACCGTTGTATGCTCTAGCATACAAGGTATTTCGAACCGACCCTTTTATTACAAACATTCTCATTCCTTGTGTAGTAATGCCTCAATTGGAAGTCTTAATTTATCTCCCTCTAACCCTGCGAGTTACTTGTTCACCACTGCTGTAACCTGGTATTGAACTCACAACTCTTTGGGTCCAGTTACAGGAACTAACCAATGTCTATATCCACTGGGTCATGTGTCCTTAAGGAAAAGTGATTCTAATAAAGTGCTCGGTTTGAAATTCCTAGCACCTGAAGTAGGCCGGAGTGTACAACAACCGAAGCATCATACAAGTGGCAACAAAGATGAGAACAATAGTCTGAATAATGTAAATACTGTAAAATTAACTTATTTACTTTTCATTGTTGAGCCCAGCTGAAAGCCACAATTTGTTTACAGTACCTGTTCTTGCTAAAAACTTACTCATCTAAGATAAGAATTGGTACTTACAGCAGGAAATTCAGCCATAAATTTCTATTTAGCCTCAGTTTTTTTGTTTATCTTAAATGAAAAAATATTTGAATTGCTAAAAATTGAAATTCTTTTGTAATGACCTCATATTGTTTCTTTGAAGAAAAACCTTTGAATTAAAAGAATTAATATTAAAAAAGAATGTAATCAATCTTAGGATTCTTCTTCAGCAAAAGGTTTTTTTTCTAAAGGAATAAAATAATGAAAACCCAGAAAGCACTGGCACAGACATCAAAAAATTACATACATACATACATATATATATATATGTAAATGCTTAAAATATTGCACAAATTGTAACTTTTCAACTGAGATAAATTTTTTGAAATTTCATCTTGTTTGAAAGGCTGACATTCACATGAAATTGTTCTATTATAAAAGGAAAAAAGATTTCTCATTTTATTTTCTTGGAAAGCTGTGCTTAAAAACAACAATGTGAAACCTTAAAAAAAAACAATGCATCAACAAACAAAAGAGTTTACTCAACAAGGAACTTCAATTACAAAAGCTAACAGCAACAACTGTTGCTGCAAAGCTATTGGTTTTACCAACTGAATAACGTAAAGAAATACTGAAGGGTAAACATTCATTTTGCGGTTCTACAGAAACAAAGCAAATGTTGATGTAAATAGTAGGTTGTTTTTATATGAAATACAACAATGTCTGCTATAGACAAAGACCATTTTTCATGGCAGACATTATGAGAATAGAGTATTTAGCACAACTATGATCTGAATCTAAAGTTATTTATAAATGGAACTTTGTCTGTGTGTCCGTTACCTATAGACTCCGAAACGGCTGAACTGATTTTCTTCAAAATGTACACAGTTGTACTATAAGCGTCTGCAATTGTTCTTAGCTATGTTTTGTGTTGAGGTACCCCTGATAAATATCGATAATCGAAAAAAGCGGCTTTATAGAAGGATTGGTCTGATTTTAATCAAATTTGATACACTCATAAACAAAGACATAAGAAACAATATTCAAAAGTTTCAAGGTTTCAGTTCTTACAATATTGCAGAAAATTGATAATATATATATATAAACAGCAAGATGTTTGTGTGTGTGTCTGTTTATCTGTCTGTATATCCTTTATACAAATCCACAATTTTTATCCGATTCTCACCAAACTTCACACAAATATCTTTTAGGCTGAGTCCGAGCTCCAGGAACATGATTAGTTTTAAAGCTTTCATTACACCCGAGCAATGGTAAATTGTCGCAATTATTTTATTATTTCAAATATTCTTTAGGCTGAGTCTGAGCTCCAGGACCATGGATTAGTTTTAAAGCTTTTATTACACCCGAGCAACGTTGGGCTATACTGCTAGTAGCCAAATAAAACTTTTATTCATTTACATTTAAATAATAAATAATAAATTTGTGATTAAATATATAAGTTGAATATATGGAGCTGAATCCAACAAGATGATAGAATAAAGAAAAAGAACAAATAAGAAACATATCTCAATCTAATGTGTTTCAAACAGAACATAAATAGAGGTTTATCCCTTGTTTCCTGTTTAGGATTGAATTTTCATTTCCTTTCAAAATCTTTTCATTCCCTGTCATTCCCAGTAACCCTTGTGTCTTAGTGGCATTCTTACCTTGCTTGGGGTAAATTGATTATATATATACATATATATGTGCATAATTATGATTTGTAAACACATGTGATATAGTTACATATGGTATATATTTGTATGATATACACTGATATATATACAGAAATATATATGTTAGGTGAAGTTGATTGATTTTATGACATGTCAAACTTTGTTGAGTTATTTAATGCAAAATTTTTATGAGACACTTATTACTCAGTAGTACTGGTCAACCCAATTAGATTCATTAACCATAACCCAATACCAAAAGTCCACCAATATATATATATATATATATATATATATTAAAAAAAAATTATTAAAAAGAAAAAGTGAATCCAATGTTAATCTGGGTCTATATATTTGAGCAGATATTTATTTCTGTGTCTGCATGTGGTTATCAATTCACTTCTTTTGTTTTTCTGCTATTTAATAAATTAGTGTTATTTAGGTGTTTTAAGATATCCAAAAATATTTGGAGAAAGTAGTGCTATTGCTGTATTTACTATCACTTAAAGTCAATTTATGATTGTAATATGTATACACATGTATGAAAAAAGGGGTGCAGGTTCAATTCCTGTTGGAGGTACAATTTTTCTTTAGAAGGACTTCATAATTTAAGTAAGTTATTAATTTCACTATTTAATAAAATCAACTCAAAAACAAGGATAGCAACTCAAACATGTCTACCCATTAAAAATAATGTTTAAAGTAATAACACACACATATATTGAAAGTTATACATATTATCCGATGTCTATAGGAGAATTCATAGTTTCATGCACTATGCAATAATCAGGTGCTTATTATGAACAATATGTCCATGTACTTGCATGTATATCCATATGTATATTTATTGATATCCATACAGATATATATATATATATATATATATATATATATAGTTTCTGAAAGGATTTTTCTGTTGCTGAGGTGATGTGTTATCCCCCGTGGGGATCTTCATATCGAAATTGCCATTCAACATCTTTGAATTAATCCTTTTTTAATATATATATATATATATATATATATATATATATATATATTTTAGAAAAACTTTTAGATATTCTACAATATCATGGGTAATATGTATTTCATGGTTGACCTTGCTGCTCATCAGACCCAAATCCTTTGCATCTGATGAGCAGCAAGGTCAACCATGAAATACGTATTACCCATGATATTGTAGAATATCTAAATTTTTTTCTAAATTATATTACTCTGGTAAACTAAATAAATAAATTTAACATTGAGTTCTTTGGAGTTTGTCTCCATGGGAATTTACCTGACTAATATACCAAGTATTCTATGTTATATATATATTGTAAGAAAGTGACAGAACACATAGATTTTAAACCCACTGTTCAAGCATTTACTTTTATAAATTATTACAACATATATATATATATATATATATATATACAAATGAATAAGAATGAAGAAAATAATTGCAACATTCAAAACAATTATTTAAAATAGTGCTCAATATAAAAATAGAGCAATGAATATTTATTATTAATAATTATCTTAGAACATGTGAAAAACTACAAGCTACTAAAAGATTGTACATTTTGTTTCAACATTGAAAGAACAATGTCTAATCAAGTAGTTAAACATGATTGGAGATTGATCTTTGAATGTCTAAACAAAATGTACAATCTTTTAGTTTTTTGTAGTTTCTCACATGTTCTAACTTAATATATATATAGATGACTTGTGACTTTAAGCTAGCTCAGCCATTGATGGCTCCTCAAAGAAAGCTGTCTTCACAAAGCTTGGGTTAACTTGTGGCATGTTTTTCAGGCACTTTCCAAAGTTGCGGCACACTGGAATCGACTCCTCCAGATTGATAATATCAAGAAGCCACCTTCCATATACACAGAAGGTAAAAATGGTTGTAAAAAAAGAAAGAGCTAAGCACATGAATATCAGCCAAAGCAATTTGGACCGAGCCAGTACGTAGCCCAAAGAAAAAACCCAAGACAAGTAATTAATAACAAAAGAGTGCTCAATATGTAAGCAGAGCAGAATAAGTAAATTAACCTAGTGAGTAGGTTTGTTGGCTCACTAGATAAATTTATATATATATATATAAAAACCTTCTTTTACACTCAGGATGAACAACCTGCAAAGAAACAGTTAAAAATCCTCTCAAATATTTTGGCATCATAGCAGTGATACACTCATGTATATATATATATATATATATATATACAAGTATATATATATATATATATATATATATATATATATATATAATAATAACATATAAGAACAATACAGACATACTTATATGTGGATTGTTGATTAAAAGAAATCAATTTCTTTCTCTAGAACTGATCTCAATTTAAAATAGTCTTTTAATTTTATAAAGAAATTAGACTTTAAAATGGACTAAACTTTAGTATTTTCCCTGACAACTTCTTTATAGCATCCAAAGAAGTATTTAAAATTTGGTGAAAGTAAATGAAATTTAAATTGCTTAAATTATTGAAGTTCACAATATACACTTAAATGAGCATAATTATAAGCACATTCATGCCTTTATATATATATATATATATATATATATATATATATACATTACTCTTGTTATGAATTGAGTTCTATTGGCTACTGGCATGTCTAACAACACTGATGAGCTGTGATACAGTAAAACTGACTTGTATATGGATGACTATATTGGCATTGATCATTCAGTAATCAATTAGAGCACTCTAACTACTAGCACATGATATATCATACGCTAAAAGTCTGCCTCCTTCTACCAAGTACCCATAGCTCAGAGGCAGAATTGCTGACTGATGCCCATTCAGTTTGGTTTCAATCCTGGGTAAAAGCAATCAGATGTCTAATCATACTGATGAGCTGTGATACAGTAAAACAGATCTGTCTGCAGATAACTATGCATGTATATATATATATATATATATATATGCCTAGAAATGATGAGAAATATTATACTTAGTTTTAGTTTCTTGTCTCATTTTTTACACATACTGTCTTTTTTACAGATTACATCTGAGAATATTTAGATATGTGTGTCTGTGTGTGTTTTTCTTATCAATGCACTTAATTCCATGTTGAAGTAATGACACACTGAGAATTATACATTAAAAAGTTCAGATTAAAATTTATCTAATGTCAGACTACAGACTTACTGACAACTCTCATTATATATATATATATATATATATATATATGTGTGTGTGTGTGTGTGTGTGTGTGATCTGATTATCACTTAAACCATGAAATTGACAGTCACCATGTAGTGTTGATTCTTATGACCCCACTGCTTTTCTCTACAAACTGTTTATCCCTAATACTAGACAATCTTTTTTTTTATATAACAAATTTTAATAAATCTCTCTCTCTCTCTCTCTCTCTCTCTCTCTCTCTCTCTCTCTCTCTCTCTCCTCATATATATATATATATATATATATCTTAAAAGTAGTACAAACTAATGGGTTAGCAGTCCACTGTTTGTAGTGATTTACTTTATTAAGAGTGCTTGATACTTAGTAGAGCATTATATATATATTAAAAAAAAAGTAGTTGGGATATATATATAAAAGTAGTTGGAATATACCATATATATATATATATATATATATATACAGCTCAAAAAAATTGGAGGAACACTTTTTAATCAGAGTTTAGCAACCTATCAGTCAAACTTTTGGGATATTGATCTTGTCAGTTAAGTAGCAGAGGGGGTTGTTAATCAGTTTCAGCTGCTTTGTTGTTAATGAAATCAACAACAGTTTCTTCAGAGGGGCAACAATGAGACACCCCCCCAAAAACAGGAATGGTTATGGGCACTGATATTTATTTTCCCTTCTCATCTCTTTTGGCTGATTTTTTACTGACTGACTTTCTACTGCTGTAATTATTTATTTGTCTTGGATCAACATCTCTGTTGATAGCATGGTGCGGTACCTGGACACTACAGAGGTTGCACAAGTAGTGCATCTCTTCCAGTATGGTACATCAATACGTGCCATTGCAAGAAGTTTTGCTGTGTCTCCCAGCACAGTCTCAAGAGCATAGAGGAGATTCCAGAAGACAGGTCGTTATTCCAGGAGAGCTGGACAGGGCCGTAGAAGATGCTTAAACCCGCAGCAGAGTCGGTATCTGCGCCTTTGTGCAAAAGGAACAGGATGAGCACTGCCAGAGCCCTACAAAATTAACTCCAGCCGGTCACTGCTGTTAATGTTTCTGAACAAACAAGCGGAAACAGGCTCCATGAGGGTGGCCTGAGGACCTGACATTCTGTAGGGGACCCCGTGCTCACTTGTCCAGCACCATAGAGCTCGATTGACATTTGCCATAGATCACCAGAATTGGCAACTACACCACTGGGGCCCTGTGCTTTTCACCGATGAGAGCAGGTTCAATCTGAGCCCATGTGACAGATATGAAAGGGTCTGGAGATTCTGTGGAGAATGTTATGCTGCCTGCAACATAATTCAGCATGACCGAATTGATGGTGGGTCAGTGATGGTCTGATGAGGCATATCCCTGGATGGACACACAGACCTCTACAGGTTAGATAATGGCACACTGACTACTATTAGGTATTGGGATAAAATCCTTGGACCAATTATCAGAACCTACGCTGATGCAGTGGGACCTGGGTTTCTCCTGGTCCATGACAATGCCCGACCTCATGTGGCTAGAGTATGCAGGTAGTTCCTGGAGGATGAAGGAATTGATACCATTGACTGGCCTCCACATTCACCTGACCTAAACCCAATAGAACACCTCTGGGACATTATGTTTAGGTTCATCCAGTACCATCAGGTTGCCTCTCAGACTGTTCAGAAGCTCAGTGATGCCCTGGTTCAGATCTGGGAGGAGATCCCCCAGAACACCATCTGTTATCTCATTAGGAGCATGTTTCGACATTGTCAGGCATGCGTACAAGCACATGGGAGCCACACAAACTACTGAGAATCATTTTTGAGTTTCTAAATGACATTTAAGCAAAACGAACCAAATATTGCATCATTTTTTTCACTTTTATTTTTGGGGTGTCTTTGATTTCCCCCCTCATTTTCATTTCTATCTAATTATTTGGTATCATTTTGTTACTAATACATCACCTACTTATTATCAGGAAAGATATTCAAAATTATTTTTCCCCTGTTTAGATTTGATGTGTTTTCGAAGTGTTTGTCTAATTTTTTTGAGATTATGAGAGGAATGTTTGTATTGTTCTCAGTATTTTTACTGGTAAAAATTCTAATTTCAAAGAGCTGAAAAATTCTAAGGAGAAATAAAATAAGCTAGTTAGGTTAGCTCATTTGATTTTACAACATATTCACCCTTGTTGGGTTATTTTGAAATAACCTGAGAATTTCACTAGAAACATGACTAGAATGTTACATTTTAAACTATAAACGATAACTGTACAAGGTGCTAGAAATTTCCTGCATCGATAATGTTAAACCTTAATTTGAATTAATTTTTTAGATGAAGCATTTTCCTTCTTAGTTTTTGCCTAGTTCATCTTTCATCTTATTATTGTTGCTTTCTATTTAAATGCTTTGATTGTCTCATATACAGCAACTATTAGGTAAGCAGCATAGATTAAAAGATACACAAGTAGGCTCTGATGAGATTACTTCACTGATGTTCTGTATCCATAGGAACTTTTCTCAATTGGACAGCTTTTTTTTCTCAATTTGGTCACAGGGACTAATTTACATAGGATAAAATGTAATGATTGAGCTACATCCTTTCTTATCCATTTCTTCACACTATATTTACCTTAGTAGTAAAGCCAAATTTAGATTTCAGATTCCTGAGCTCCAGATTGGTTGAGGCCTTCAGGCTATAAGTACTTTGTGACATCAAATGATGTTTTCCTAAGTGAAAAAATAGCACATAAAAACTTAATATATTTTTACAAAGCTAAAAAAAATGAAATTCAGGTGTTTTCTTTTTCTAAATTCTTGGGTCAAATTTTCACCCAAACATCTGCAATTTGGTAAGAGAGCAAGTCTGTTTAGTCCAGGTGTTTCTAAAGTGGTTGATTTTGACCATCAGAGATCAAATGGGACTATCTGGAAGGTAGGGAGATCTATAACTTTTTTTTACCGATAAAATGCAGTCGTAACTTCTACTCCAACAGTTTCTTTCCTCGCACTTCCCGACTGTGGAATTCTCTTCCAAACGATTGCTTCCCCGACGGCTACAATCTCCAGGAGTTTAAATGTAAGGTCAATACACACCTCCTAACACACTAACCTGCTCCCATTCTATCAAGCACTCTTCCCATCTGCCCGACCCTCATCCTCGCTATCCTTACTCATCTGTCACCTTCCTCCTGACATTCCTTATGTCTAACCACTCCTTCTCTTTACCTTCCCCTATGTAGCCCCATGCGCAATAGTGGCAGTGGAATGCCTTGCTTGGGGTGAGATGATTAAAAAAAAAAAAAAAAAAAGTTTTTGTCAGGATGTTTTAGCCATCATATCTTCTGCCCCTTCTTCAATAATAAAGTTTTTTTTGTTTTGTTTTTTTTCTTAGAAGTGGGGATGTACTGCTCATATTCCCCACGTCCATTCATCATTCTAGAAAAGTTATTAAATACATCACACATTCAGTGGTGGATCTACTACGAAATTAATGAAGCTTAAATCTTCAGAGCCCTTAATCCCAGAGGGCAAATATTTTAATGATTGAATTTATTAACAAAACAGTACTTTGAGACATAAAAAGATGACAGTACCTTTTTATAGCCATATGTCACTTAATATGGTGATTTTATAAGCATAGCTTAGATATGGTATATAGTTGAAAGTATTGGGTAGCTAGTAATATTTGAATTTAATATTCAATTACTAATGATCTAGCAAGGCAAAACCATGTTGATGTACCTACACTAGTAGTCACTTATATTATTGACAACTAAGAATGGGTTTACATTTACATAAGTAGCAAAGTAATCATTCTAAGGAACACAGTTAATCAAAATAAGTGCGGCATAATTTATCGCATTATCATTATTATTATTATTATTATTATTATTTAAGCAAACGTGCTTATCTTTAGGAAAAGAAACAGAAATTGAAAATGGAATTACAAAACAGAGCTAAAATTTTATCAACAAAAATCATGAACAAAAAGAGTAAAAGAATCTATATTCTTAAATAAAAAATAATTATTATTGATATTTTTTTGTACATGCTTGGGGTGGCGGTCAATGAGAAGTCAATGATTTCATGAAAGGAGTTGATGGTCTAATGTGTGGAAGCCCTGGCTTAGTCATTCTTTAAACTTGTGTACATTCTTTAAAATGCTTCATCTTGAATATATATATATATATATATATAATTCCAGGTGAAGAGGACTCAAGTTTTGTTTGCAGATGATTTAAATGTAAATCATCTGCATAACTAACATCAACATTGCCTGATGATGAGAATCTATCTCGAAACATTTCCGTGTCGCAATGCCCAATTGATACATAACTATATATATATATATATATATATATATATATATATATATATATATATTGACTGTTTAATTACTTAGTTTTTGGTCATAATAATTAGATTGTAATTAGTACATGTTCTAAATTATAATTTATAATAAATATTCATAGCACTATTTCTATATTGACCAATGTTTTCAATTAATATTTTGAGCATTACTAATATTTTCTTCATTCCTTATTCACTTGGATATATATATATATATATAAACCCTGTCAAAAGCCTTGAAGATGTCCAGATATATATATATATATATATATATATATCTGGACATCTTCAAGGCTTTTGATAGGGTTTGGCATGCTGGCCTTCTATGCAAGCTACGGGGTTATGGTATTACCAGACGCTTGCATGATCTGATCCAATCTTTTCTAGATAACCGCATAATGAAGGTCATCTTGAATGGGCATGCCTCCACATCCTACTGTACAAATGCTGGTTTCCCTCAGGGCTCTATCCTAGACCTGATGCTCTTCCTTATTTTCATAAATGATCTTCCAGACAAAATCAAGAGCCAAGTAGGCATCTACGCAGATGACACCACAATTTACTCCTGCTTCAGTAAGAAACTTGGCATGGCAGACAAACATAATCTCGCTGCTAATCTTGAGAGGGATCTACATTCTGTGGTGAATTGGGGTAAGAAGTGGCTTGTAAATTTCAATGTGTCTAAGACCAAGCCGCTGTCTGTCAATCATCAAAGGCAACCTCTCTTACCTCCTATAAGCATGGACCAAGTGAGTCTCTTTGAGAGCAATACACTGCACCTCCTCGGCCTTACCCTCTTTTCCGATCTCAAGTGGAACCACTACATTGAGTCAATAGCTAAATCCACTGCTAGGAAGGTTGGATCACTGTGTCGGGCCAGGATGTTTTTCCTGCCTAAATCCATCCTGCATATATACAAATCAACTACTCGTCTGTGCATGGAGTACTGCTGCCATATATGGTCAGGCACCCCCGCTGTTCATCTCAGTGTTCTTGACAGGCTCCAAAGGAGAATCAGTAATGTGATAGGTACCAACTTGGTGGCCCGACTCCAGCCACTTCCCCACCGATGGGATGTGACTTCCCTTTGTCTTCTGTAAATACTTTCATGGCTTCTGCTCCAACGAACCTAAGTCACTGGTGCCTCTTCAACAGGTGTTTACTCATGCAACCAGACTGGCAACTGGGTCCCACCCATTCACAGTCAGATCAAACAAATGCAGATGACAGTTCTACTTCTGCAGCTTCTTTTCTCGCACTTCCCGCCTATGGAACTCACTCCCATATTCTTGCTTCCTGACCGCTACAACCTCCAGGAATTTAAATGCAATGTCAATACTCATCTTTTAACCACTTGACTCTAGTTCTTTCTACATCACCCTGTATATCCTTTCCTTTCTCTCCATCTTTGCAACTGTCATCACACCATTCCTATCCTTCTCTTGCTCCTTTCTAACCGGATCGTCTTTCTCTTCACTATCTTCTATCTAATCTTTTTACTTTGATGTAGCCCCCCGCCCCTCACATCAGTGGCATTATTACAGCCTTGCTTGGGGTGATACAAATAAAAAAAAATATATATATAGATATATTTTCTGTTTTGAAACAATTTATTTTGCTGCCCAGGTTTCTACCATGAGTGGTGTCTCCAGGTGATTTTTAATAACTGATTTTACTATTTTTCTTTTTAAGAACGCTCTTGTAACTGTGTTTTATTTGAATGTTCACGTGGCAGGGAATTTATGAACACACAATTTTTAAATTAAAATGGATTATGGCATTTTCATCCAAGGTTGTATGAACCTAAGTGGTATATATATATATATATATATATATATATATATATATAAACGTTGTTAATATTTTCTTTATTCCTTATTCACTTGTGTGTATATATATATATATATATATATATATATATATATATATATATATATAGGATGACAGTATAGCAATATATAAATTTTTATATATCAGTAACACTTTTTTTTTGGGGAAAGATGTATGACAAAGTGTGAAAAAGATTTTGTGTGACGTTTCATCCTTGAGAACTTCATCAGATTGAATTGATGTGACTACATATGTGCACGAACAAAAGATGCTGGAATTCTAAATTATTTTTTATATTTATTTTACTTATGTGTTTTGTGAAGATATTCTTGCCAATTTTATTGAGATTATTTTTCTTTTTATTGTTTTTGTTTGTAGATATTCCACACTGTGATAATAGAAAATGTGTCAGGAATAGTGAAATGTTATAAAAGCCTGGCCACAAAAACCTGGGCACTGTAGCTGATCTAGCAATCAAGGCACTTTCTTAATATTTTCACCTTGATCACTAATATAGCTTTGATGTAAATGTTGACTTAATCTGGTGAGAATATACATCTTTGTCTTACACACTTTTTGCTCCCAGTATAAATTCTAGATGATTCTAACATCCTTTACAATCATTACTGAGTTGAGTCAGTCAGTTGAGTGCCATACGTGATACACGCTTGGGCGATCATGTCTCAAAAGAGACATGACTGACTGGGCAGAAGATTATCCCGCAGTAGATTGCCATTGCTTTTTGCGGTAGACTGGTTGACGACCAAGGCTATAGAACCCAATCTTTTCTGCTATCTAACCCATAACTGGAAGGAAGAGACGGATTAATACCTTTCCCAAGGGTATTTGCGCGTAAGTGAATACAATGGATTCAACTGGAATTCGAACTCGGCTCCCCGGTTTCTTGTTCCGAGCCGATATCCACTGTACCACAACGCACATCCTGAGTTGAGTTACTGAGTTGAGTATTTTAGTCAAAATATTTTTTTTATTTTCAGAATAAAATTGTAATGTACTTATAATTGCTAGATTTTTCAACTGAAATTCACAAAATTCAAATCAATTGATCAAATGCAAACAAATTTCTAATTATGATAATAGGATGAAATGATGTTGTAATGTTTCTGAGCAGTCCTATATATTGTCAATTCAAGAAGAATATGATAAATAAATATATTGAAATTTTCAGAGAAATTTGTGAGAAAATAAAATAATTTTAAGAGGGTAGATATTAAGAAACTGAAAAATAAAATTGTTTTGAAAATGTTTTGCTTCCATATCTGCATTACCTTCTGGTTTTTCTTTGACAACCGATATTTGAATGATTCACAGACTTTTATAATGTTTAAAATCCAAGAAAAAAATATCAGCTTGATTTATTTGTATATTGAAGGAGTAACTTGAAATCATTGTGGTGCAGTGGATATTGGCTAGGAACAATAAATCAGAGAGTTGGATTTCCAGTTGAATTTTTCGCATTCATTTACATGCAAATACCCTTGATAAAGGTATTAATCTGTCTCTTCTTCCTCTAGCTATGGGTTAAATAGCAGGATAGATTGGGTTTTATAGCCTTGGATGGCAACCAGTCTACTGAAGAAAGTAATGGCAAAACTATGAGAAAATCTTCTGCTCAATGAGACATGTTTCTTTCATGACATGATCACCTAAGCATGTATTACATATGACACTTAACTAACTAAACCTAAAATCAGGTCTTTGTGGGTGTCAGGGTCAGTGACACCATTTACCTGTATACCCAGAGTTACCTGTAACTATCTTTTTTTTGCACCTAATTTGATATTCTTAGTAAAAATAGACTGAATTAGTACTTCAGTCAGTTAAGTGCCATACGTGAAACACGCTTCGGCAATCATGTCTCGAAAGAGACATGACTGACTGGACAGAAGATTATCCCGCAGTAGGTTGCCATTGCTTTCTGCGGTAGACTGGTTGCCGACCAAGGCTATAGAATCCAATCAGTCCTGTTATTTAACCCATAACTGGAAGGAATAGATGGATTAATACCTTTCCCAAGGGTATTTGTGCTTAAGTGAATGCAATGAATTTGACTGGAATTCGAACTTGGTCCCCCGATTTCTTGTTCCAAGCCGATATCCAATGCACCACAACGCACATCCGCTAGTACTTATTAGTACTTACCTAGTTGAAAACCTGGATTTAGTAGAAATCTACTGACCATTAGTAATTTTGATTAGTATTATTTTGCATCTGAATTTTTAATTGTTTTTTATCGAAACTTCTCAGTCTGCAACTGTTTGAAAATAGTGTAACCAATGCCTATACACTGATGGTCAGAACATATTTTATATACTGTGTCCTCTTCAGAATGTGGGTGATCATGGTTCTTCACAATGTCCTATCTTTTGCAACTCTGTTTGTCCCTTTACTATTGTTAAAATCTCCCTAAAACCAGATCTTCTTCTGATTTATGTTATACAAATTTCCACCACTGGCCTGATGTAAACACTCTGAAACCCAAGGCTGAACTAAAAACTTAGTTAACTGCATATAGGCTCTACACATAGCTTTCATTTCACTTATGTAGACAAAGAAAAATACAATTAAGAATTTTCACCAAAAGCCCCCACTTTCACCTAAAGAAACAAAGAAAAATTGAAGTCAATCTGAGTCTCAGAAAAGGATATAAAAACCCATGAAAAAGACATCTTTGTCAACCAGTCGGCAGATCAGTCATGATTCACAACGCTCACTTCGACAAACCTCCCATCTCCATAAAGCAGCAGCTAAGAGCTATCACCGCAGCAATTCTACCATGTGATCTCGCACATCTTAGACCTCTCGACCATGAATGACCATCAGTCTAAACGAGGTTTTAATCAAGCTTCCCCTATGTGGATATGGGTCGCAGGTTCGAATCCTGCCAAATGACACACATTTTTGTAATAAAAATTGATCATAAATAATCAGGCCGGTAGATATAAATATATAATACTGTTTAATTAAAAACAGAATGTCTACTTAAATACGAGTATCGATAAAAAATAATGTTCAAACAAATCATTTCAAATTGTTGGTTGTTTATAACCAAGTTTCGTTAATCTTTGTTAATTATTTATTTCCTAAGCCTCTATCATTTCTTCTTTGTTCTGCCACCATACATTTAATATAACACTATCCTTTCCAGTCCTTGTTCTGCCATTCATTTATACAAATTTGTTAGATATCTGAACAGATATGATGAAAAGAATGTAAAGTAAAATTAAAAAATACAAGTCAAAAATTAATAATGATTGTAAATGCTTCAGCTAATAAAAATTCATGATATTACTATGTGTTTATTAATGGTTATAGACTAATGGTCTGAACACTTGTGATCAAAAGAAAATAAAATTCAGATGAAAAAATACTAGTCAAAAGTTAATAATGATTGTAAATACTTCAGCTAATAAAAAAATTCAAGGCACTAATTGAATCGACTGTTGAATTATTGTCTTGATTGGTTTATATAATTATTAATTTCTCACAAGAACAGCATTTGATTTTAACAAAACATTAACAAAGATATTTGTTTTAATATGTGCACATGATCTCATTGCATTCACTTACGCACAAATACCCTTGGGAAAGGTATTAATCCGTCTCTTCGGATTAAATAACAGGACAGACTGGGTTCTGTAGCCTTGGCCAGCAACCAGTCTACCACAGAAAGCAATGGCAACCTACTGCGGGATAATCTTCTGCCCAGTCAGTCATGTCTCTTTCAAGACATGATTGCCCAAGCATGTTTCACGTATGGCACTTAACTGACTGACATGATCTCAATCAAAATGGTGACAAAAAGTATTACTTTTGATTAATATTAAACTCTATTCATAATATCAAATATTAAAACTTTTGGTTTTTATTATCCTTGATAATAAATCTTTGATTATAATAAATGTTAAATTCCTGTTAAAAGGCAAGAAAAAATTTGTTTTAATAATTTAAATAAGTACTGAAACAGAATGATCTTGAAAAAATCAGTCACATTCATAGAGTTTGGAGGACTGAAAATTTATTTATGGATTTATAATTTATAACTGGATTTATAAACTTTTTAAAGTTAAGCTGTTTGACTATTAACAATAAAAAAAATTAGCCAGTGATACTGAGTAAGTAGATTTGAAGTTGAAATAGTTGGAAATTCTACAATAATCATATGTTAAATTTGAATTTGGCATGCAGTGGAAAATATTATTGAAAAAAAGCAAGATGTTGGTGAAAGTTTGTCTAAAGACGATTTAAAAAAATATGCTTTCTTCTCTGATTCAAAGTGATATTTGATTTTTTTTCCATTGCTGTCAAAATAGAAAATTGACATTACTCTCAATCAAAGACTGGCAAGTCATTATTTGGAGTTTTTGAAAATATATCACCACTTTACTTTGATAAAAACGTGGAAAATGTCCACACATAGCTGAGAGAAATAAAATTTATTCGGTCAGTTGATTGAAATTTAATGGGATTAAAAAAAATTACTCAGGATAGTAGTATTATAAAAATGGCTGCCTACAATAATAACAACAATGTCAACAACAACAACAACAATAACTAGTAATAAGACATGAGGCCATAAAGGCATAAAATCATGTTACAAATCAAAGAGTTCACCAAGGGCAATAACCAGAGCAAGCTCATATGCAATGGCTTTAGACACTTATTTACTTTCTTGCATACCTGAAAATTAATAACAAGAAAATTAAAATTATATCAAAAAAAGAGAAAGAAAAAACGCGACTTTTTTCCATTTTGTCAAAATAGGATTTTAGTATAGAGATGATTTCTGACACACAAAAACAATCACTTAATTTAATCATGCCCTCTTGTATGCACACACATGTACGTAGAGAATGACAACAGCAATAATAATGCATTTTTCGTGGTCTGCCCCGCAGATGGCTCTTTGAATGCCCTATATCCAAACTTTTATCCTTTTGCATCAATTTTCTTACAACATGCACCAAGTGATATTCAGCAGATGTTTTGATACCCAGGAATCATAAATCCATACATACCAATCTATTTTTATAATTTTATCTATTAGTACAAGGAGGTTAATTTTCAATTGTACTAAATGTTTTTGTGAGATTCAAACATTGAAAAAAAATTCTAGTACAATCAAAAATTAATCTCTCCTCACCAATAGACTAAATTAGAAAAATTTTCCAACTCATTACAAATTAATCTTATTTCATTTTTGACAATGATTTTTATACACACCAATATATATATATATATATATATGTAGGAACATTACCATATTTCAACCCTGCTTTTAATCAATAAAATAACAAAAGGTCTCTTAAAATTTCAGTTACCACCTTATGAAATAAAGGCTAATCACAGATTTCTCTTAAACTTATATTGTATTTGATCATACTAGTTTTGCCAGAACGTCCTTACTCATTTGTACCAGCCTTCAATGGGAAGTGGGTGTACTTGATTAATCATGATTAGAAGAGGAAATGGCTTCCATAAGGTGAACAACTCTTATTCATCCCACATTGTAACTGATTTGACAAGAAGGTCATGATCTCTGGTAGAATTTCCAAAAAGCATTGTATTTCAATCTTGTTCCACACAGTGGTGCCATTAACACTCGTCTCTATAGTCAGCAGCTAGCCTACATGTATGACAAACTAAAGAATGAGTATCCTGTTTTGGCCAATCAAGGTCAAGCTTTGTTTCAGCAAGACAATGTGAGGCCACACACTGCCAGGTTGACTAAGGAGAAGTTCAAACAGATGAACAGTGTTGAGATTCTTCTATGTCCACCATTCAGTCCCAATGCTGTTCCGAGTTACCATAGTCTATTCTGATCAATGACACATTTCCTCCATGACCAGCAATTTAACACTTTTGATGAAGTGAAGGAAGCTTGTTTTTTTTTTTTTTATTATTCAAAGCCAGCAAACTGCTGTCTGGAAAAGATAGATTGTTCAGAATGAAGGACTTTATTTTGAAGAATAAATGTTGGTGTTGATCAATAGAATTTTGTTGTTTTCTTTCTGCTTCCTATTTTCATCAGGACTTTCTGGCCAATCTAACATTTTTACATGAGCACAGTCTTCTGATAGATGTGACCAGAAAGAATCATATTTTTGTTGAATTTTCTTCCATATTACTACAGATTACTCCAAATCATAAATAAAAAAAGAAAAGAAAATTTTATGAAAATTAATAATGGTGTTCAGTTTGCATTATAAATAAGTGCATTGTAAACTGAACACCCCTATGGACGCCAAAACAAATATAGTCAGTTATGATTTTTGCTGTATTGTGTTATTACGACACCTGACTAGTCGTACTGTACACATTACTTCCTTTCTACTTAACACAAATAGGTACAATCCTATTTACCAATTTCTTTAAATTATAATTAAAAATATATTTTTTTTAATTCATATTTTGGCATTCTTTCCTCATATATTACTATTGATTAAGCATTTCAAATTATGAATTTAAAAAAATGTTTATTTTCTTATATTTTAAGAAAACATGTTCTATAGGCATAATTTGTTTTGGCTTCTATAGATGGATCAGTTCACAATGAATTTACAATGCAATTTGGATCCCCATACTTCAGAAACTTTTCTTTTGATATTCATGACCTTGAATGCTTTATAGAAAAATCCTAAAATTTTGACAAAAAAAATGATCATTCCTGGTCATAGTGCCGATTGTATTATAACTCCACCAAGTTTCATCAGTTGAAATACAAACATCAGCCCAGAATGGTAAACCTAAGTTATTATAATAAACAAGTATTTAGGATTAGCTGATAGGTACTGAAATATTGATAGTGTTCCTTTAATTACATAAATGCATACATATGGGTGATGTGTATGTATGAATGTATGCCTGTAGTTAATGCACATTCATGCATGAATATATATGTATGTGCCCAATTAAAAATATATCTATATGTTTTTATTAAAACTCATCTGTGAATCTAGGAAAACATTCTATTAGATATATATATATATATATATATATATATATATATATATATATATATATATATATATAACATAGAATATTTGGTATTTTTGTCAGGTAAATTCCAATAGAGACAAACTCAAAAGAACTCAATGTTAAATTATTTATTAAATTTAACAGAGTAATATAATCTTGAAAAAGTTTTTGAATATTCTACAAATCCATGGGTAATAAATTGTCACATACAGACACTCATGGGTTACAAATATCTATTCTTGATATGGGCACGTGAGTGTTTATATGTAACGATTTTCTGAATAATTTTAAACATTAACTGTTGTATGATTTGGGTCTGGTGGCTGTTTTAGCTGTGAAATATTTATTACCCATGGATTATATGAATATCAAAAATGTTTTCAAGAGTATATATATATATGTAATGTTAGTATAATCCTTATTTTAAGTTTCATAATTTTAAAGTAAATTTAAGTTTCATTGAGCTTTTACTTATGAGTAGTAAAGATTTGATCAAAATTGTAGTGTGCATGGCCAATCATTTTATCAACATGGCCAACAAGGACATAGACTGAAAAGGTAAATTAATGAATATTTTTTTTATAGAGTTTGATTTTTGAAAGTCTATATTCTAAATAATCTTTTTGATTTATATCTATATTTTTTCAGTGTGTTGCGGAGTTATTTTCGCAGTGGAGACTAGTATTTGTGCTAACGTCGGTTCTAATAGGTTCGACGTACAAAACATTAGGAACTTGATATAATATGTATTACGCAGTGTAATGTTGCCAGGTTGCTAACTACTTTCATATTCGACTAACTGTCAACTACTATCGTCCAACATCGACTGACCCTCGTTTCTCTTACTATTCCTACTTAAATTAGGTGGGAGAGTCTATTCACTATAGAATAGGTGTGTTTCACCATAACACCATGTGTACACAATCTATAAATCATAATAAAATTAGAAACCTCCAAAAAAAAAATTCTAGCCATCATAATTTTGTTTAAAAATTATTTTTTTTGGCTTGGATTTAAAATATGATTTTGCGATTTATTTATATTTAATTTAATTTAATGTTACAGATTTTAAGAAATTGTAATATGCAAAAAAAAAAATAACAAATATATATGTGTTTTTATAAAATATTGCCTCTATATCCTTTTTCTTGCAAATATAAAAGTGTTCGACTTTAAATTATAATAAGATTTTTTAAGGCAAAAAATCTAGGAAACACTTATAAAAAGTAATCATTCACTTTGTAAAATTGCTAAGCATGAATCTGTGCAGGATAAATGAAGCAAAAATGTCATTTTATATCCAGGCAGCGATAGGTAAATTGTCATCATTTTATATCTTTAATTTTTTGCATGCGCATTGTTTTTTATTTATTTTGTCAACCGCACAGTATAGTAGAGTCTGTTGAGCACCATCTGTAATAAAAAGAGCATCATGATGCCATTCACGTCACCAGAAATTTGGAAATGACAAGCTTTACTACTTGGCATTTGTAGCAGAAGCTCTAATACAAACATTTCAGAGTGTTTAGATATCAATTTGAGGATATTGGAGAAAATTTGGAAAGATAAAAATATTTCTTTTGATAAGAACTCCCGAATTCGTTGGTGAGATCACAGCCATGATTGACAATGAACCCCCCAAGTCAATCAGGTCCGTAGCCAGAAGGATGGCTGCTGGAATAACCTATGTCTGGCAAGAGGACTCTGCATCAAGAAGAATCCAGTCATGGCTGTCAGACAATTTCTGTGACCACATCACCCCTTACATCTGGCCATCTAATTCTCCAGACTGCAACTTCCGTGGTTATCATGAATAGTGTACAGTTAATCAAGAGAGCAAGAAAATTCCTTGTAATACCAAAGATGAACTGATGGCAAGGATTATGGCAGCATTCACCAACTTAAACATGGAGACTGTCCAGAAGAGTTGCAGGAGATTCCAAAAGTGTCTGGTGGCCGTGGATAAAGCCAATGGCAATTTTATTGAATAAATTTACCCTTTAGTATTTCAAGATATTTTTGTGTAATTTTGGTAAATATATCTGTTAAAATGAGATGCCAGTGTTATTTTCATTCTAGCGTAATTTAGCCGACAATTTATCTATTGCCCCCTGGATACAGGGTATCTCAAAAAATGTATACACACTAATCCTAACCTTGCAACAGTATGTTATACCAATAATTAAAGAAGTTTTGGGAGATGAGGAATTTTATTTTCAGCAAGATAGAGCACCACAGATTGATCAGAAAATGAGGTCCTATAGAATATCCTCCTTGTTCACCGGACTACATCTCTTTAGCATATTTCTTGCGAGGATACTTAAAAGCTAAATTCTATGCTACAAAGCCAGCAACAATTGCTGAAAGTAGTTTCCATAGAGCAAGAATGCAGCCAAATACTTTTGAAAAAGTTGATGCTGCTTGGAATTCTGTTGCATCTTGTTGGCAACAATTTCTGTTTTGTTATGGACACCAATTTGAAAAACCCAAAGAGCATGCATTTATAATAAATACCATCTTCATATGTGAGCATTAAATACGATTGGTTTGAGTTGCTTGAATTATTTCTAGAGATAGCTACTAAGTGTGTACTGATTTTTTGTCACACCCTATATATATATATATATATATATATGCAGTGCAAATATAAAAGAATCCAAAGGAGTATCCTGTACCTAAAGTGGTAAGATAACTCTTTAGGAGAGTATATAAATACATATAGACCAAATATAAGAAAACATTAAGGCAGACACATTATTTCATGGTAAATCGGAAGGACAGGCCTATTTCAGGCGAACCATCATCAGCTTCCGTCTTTATTGTACAAAAGATTTTACACGTTCGTGTAACCATGGAATAACAAGTCTGTCTTAATTTTTATATAAGAAATAATAACAAATCTGTAACAACTGAGAAGATAATCCCCCAAAGATTTATCTAATTAATATACAATATTAAATAGATAAAAATAGGGAGATTAATGGATATTATCCAGGGCAAACTGATACATAGAGAAGAAAACTCAGCACATAATTAATCAGTTATAAATTCAGAATTTATTTTGGCAATTATAAAAATTACAAACTGCTTCATAAGATCCCAAAAATGAAAACTTAAATTATATTTTTAGTGGATACTTGTTCTTGAGTAGATTTTCTGTTTATTTACTAAACAGTACATTTATTTATTTATCTTAAAAAATAAAGAGAGCATCTACTCCAATATGAGTATCCATTAAAAATAACATTTAAGTTAGAAAAATCTGTTAGATAAATAAATTAAAAACCCACCCATTACTTAAATATACATATATTGAATAAATTTATTAATTTAAGTATGTATATAGTAATACATTATAGATTATCTAAATTTGAATTTCATTTATACATAAGTATATAGTTTATTATATATATATATATATATATATATATATATGTATATAGGAAAATTCAACACATCATCTTATAAATTATAATTCATGTTGAAATAAATTATAATTTATAACTACTTTAGATGATGTGTTGAGTTTTCCTTTATGTATATCATATTGCTCTGGATAATTCAGCTCTCTATACATAGATATTTTTGAATTATCCTCTATGGCATCATTATATATATATATGTATGAATATGGGAGTAGAAATTGTTCATTAAACTTGTATTTTTAAAACTAGAAATTTGTGATTATTATATTTTGATATTTTTACTGTATTTTAAAATCATCAAATGAGCACAAAATGACTATTGCTTCTCACAATATTATATATATATATATTTCATTTGGAAATGAGTTATAATAATGAGTGAAAATAACTCATTTGCAAATTAAAAATATTTAAAACCTGTACAATATAAATTTATTGAGAATTTTTTAATACAACTGGTTTAATTTAATTATGACTGGAAACTAATTATATATATATATATATATATATATATATATATATATATATACTTAACTATTATTTAACTGTTTATTAGTGTGTATACATCCTGATGTATGTATGTGTTTATATGTCTATTGCATACACATATCCACAAATACTTGCATATGTGTATGCAGTTATAAATACATATAAATATATTTATATATGCACATATATGTTGAACTTGTTAGTTGACATGCATGATGAAATACTCATACACATTTATGCAAATGTATACCACATTTACACATGATTCTTTTAATTCCAACAACAAATATTTTCTGAACTTCATATACAAGAGGGGGTAAAAAAAAAACAACAAATGAAAAAATTAAATAAAAATAACATTAGCAATTGAAACCATTTTGCTGCTAAAAAATGAACATATATTTTTTTTAATATTGCACCAAACAATGGAACCATATTGTTTACCACGGACTGTTACTGGCATAAGATATTAAAATTATTTTCATAAACTTTTCACTAGTTTCTATAAAACACCAGATTGTAAGTTTCCAAGACTTCAGTCTTTTTTAAGGAATTTTCTATTGCACAATGAGTACATTCTTTTTTCATGTTCATAAAAAATCATTTAAAACCATTTTAGTTTTATATTGGAAATGGTATTTACAGATGTTTTGTATTTTGTGAAAGCACTTCTTTACCAAAGTGTGTATTTGTGTGCTTGTTTTTGTGTTAGCAAACATGTATGCGATTGTATTTCTGTGCATAAGATGAATGCAAAGATTTTTGAAAAAACATTCTTCAGTTCACTTCTCTTGTTGCTATTCAAAAGCAAAGCTCAAATGCTAAAACATTTCCTGTGATTTCAAAATGTTTCATTAATTCTGATGTCATCTTGAACCTCAAAAATGATCTGTGAATTTTCAGACACATTTTTAGGGTAAGACTCCTTTGCGACATGCCTGTATTTCTGAATCTCTATCAATATACATATCAGTGTCTGTTATTGTGCATATGGGGGAGTATCTCAGAGCATTTATGAATATGTATAATCAACTAAAGTTTTAATGAATTGAATAACTATCTTTACTTTTGCTTAAGCATATCAGATTTGTTGTTTTTTAAGTTTTTAGCATAAGTTTAGCATTAGATGTTGTTTAGTAACAAAACTAATTTTCATTCATTTTATGATAGTCATATGCAAATCTATATGTACCTTTTAGCATGTAAACCAATACACCCATTCATATATGTATATATGAGTTAAAATGCTCATATTACTTATCAAGCATCAGAGTAAGATAAATCAATTGAATTCAATTATGGATGTGCAGGTGGCATAAGATTTAGTTGCTTGGGATTAGAAATCAATGAGCCAAGATCAAATTCCAGTAAAGCTTGTTACATTATTTTTTTTTTATTTTGTGCAAATTTCCTTGGGAAAGGTATGAATCTAACTCTTCTACCATCAGTTATAAGTTAAATAGTAATGTAGATTGGGCTCTTCAGACTTGTTTGGTAACCAACCTAATAGAAGGACAACACTGAATTCAAAACTGTATAAGCATTTCATAAAAACCTATTTCCTATGGATACCACAGAAGAAGTGACTAGTGGAGAGCTGTGAATGGTAGAGCTCAGTGTCATCAACATGACTTAGGTGAGAGGGTGGTTGAATTCAATAGATTTATCTTGTCTTGAGTACTGGAACAGTGTTTCTGGCAGATTCAAACTTGAAGATAAGACATTTGGACATTTATTTACATATTAGCTATTGTTGAGCTATTGTTTTTGTTAATATTGAGCCCTTTATTTGCCCAAATTAGCTCACCTTTAATGCCTTATCACCCAGTATTTAATTGGTCAATGTATTTTAATAGATGTAAACATTTTTTATCTCTCTCTCTCTCTCTCTCTATATATATATATATATATTTATATATATATATATTAATGTACAATTCTTACATTAATGTTTTTAATAAAGAGCTTTTAGTAATCCCAAATAACTAAGACATGTTTTCTGAGAAGGACCCCTACACAAAGACACACACACACACACACACACACACACACATATATATATATATATATATATATATATATATATATATATGAGAGTGAGAAAGAGATAGGTAGGTTGGTAGATATATCAATTAGTCCAGAACATAATTATGAAAAGGCCATTGTTTTTATAAAATGAATTTCAGCACAATTTCTTTACTTGTCAATGTAATTGATTCAACATTTTTCTAATAATGAAATTGCTCAAATATTACACACATTAAATTTCTTCTAAAAATTCAGCCAATAACTTTTAACAAGCTATGGACTTATTGATACATATATATAAACACACACACACACACACACACACACACACACACACACACACACACACACACACATATATATATACATACATACATATATAAAAATGTATGTGTATATATCTGTGCATATATATATATATATATACACACACAAACATATATATGTACATATACATACATAGTCATGCATATATATGTAAATACATAATCATACATATATACACATACATACACACACATACACATATATATGTACATACATATATATATACAATCATACCTATATATATATATATATATATATATATATGTATATACAGAGTGCAATGAGTAAATAGTTGCCATTTTATATTTTTAATTTCATATATGCATATTGTTTGTTTCTGATTTTGTCAGTAGCACAGTCTAGTAGGGTCAGTTTGGCATGTAATTCACTCCACTAGAAACTTGGAAAAGGCATGCTGTACTGCTTGGCATTTGTACCAGAAGCTTCAATACAAATATTTCAGAGTGTTTGGGTATTAATCTGAGGACAGTACAGAGGATTTGTAAAGAGTTGGTTGAGTCTAATGGTGATTACGAAGATACTTACTCTGATCATTCTGATAAGAAAAGAACTGCTGAATTTGTTGGTGAGGGCCACAGACTCAACTCGGAGGCCTACATCAAGTGCCTTGAGTGGGTAGTGCTGCACTGATTCAAGAGGGTGTCTGCTGGAAGACCCTTTGTCTGGCAAATAAAACTCTGCCCCATGCCACACAAGCAGGAGAACCTAGTCATGGTTGTCAGACAATATCCGCACCCACATCACCTCTTACATTTGGCCACCTACCTCCCCAGACTTCAACCTCTTTGATTATTATGTATGGTGTACAGTTAAAGAAGAGACCAACAAAACTCTTTGTAACACCAAAGATGAACTGAAGACAAGAATTGTGGCATCCACCAACTTAAGTAAGGAACAATTCAGAAGAGTTTCAAGAGCTTCCAAAGTATCTGGAGGCCATGATTGAAGCCAATGGCCATTTTATTCAATAAATTTATTCCTTAGTATTTCACAATATTTTTTGTGTAAATTTGTTAAATATATCTGTTAAAATGAGATACCAGTGTTATTTGCATTTTTGTGTAACTTAGACGACAATTTATTAATCGCACCCTGTAAGGAAAATATTCAAATTTAAAATAAATAAAGCAAACATGTCAGGGAATATACAATGACTTATGACTTCAGGTAAATAGAAAAATATACATTAAAAATCCCTATCTTATTGGCTTTTGTACAGGACCAATTTTGGGATGAAACTAATGATCTATTTACATTTGTACAATTTAAATGAAACAAGCTTTTGTTGTTTTAAAAAAAAACCAGTAAAACAATAATAAAAAATAGCAAATTTTGGCCTTTCCTCTTCTTTCTTTGAGGAGAACTTTGTTATTTTTTTACCTTGTCTGATATTTGGCCAGAATTTTGCTTTTTTCATCTCTATCTAACTTATCACAGAAAATTTGAGCTCAATGTTTTGTGTTTAAATTTGAATTTAAATTTAACTTTGAATTTAAATTTAACTTTAAATTAGCAAGAAGAGACAAACAAACAAAAAAGAAATTTTCAGAATAATTTTTTGGCTTTAAATCTATTTTTTTTAAGTTTTTCTTCCATTATTTTTTTTTCTAAAAGCAAAGCTAATAAAAAATAGGCTTGTATAAAACAATAAACGTCCAATCAAAACAAACATATTCATTGGTTTGCACAAATCAAGTAGCAATAATGGGAATTTACTTTTTACACTTAAACAGTAGCATTCATTTTAGCATTAGAAGTTTTGTAATTTGCGAGAGACTCAAGATTATAATCATCTTATTCATTCATATATACATACAGAAACATAAAACTTTCTCTATTCACACATATATCTTCAATCAAATACATATGTGTGTGTGTGTGTGTGTGTGTGTGTGTGTGTGTGTGTGTGTGTGTGTGTGTGTGTGTGTGTGATGAAATGTAGTTTTAATATATGCTATACTTAATGTGTATAATATCTAGGATGGGGTATATGTAAACATAAGCAGAGTTCAACATCGAATGACAACAGACTGTTTCATGCTTGAACTCCACCCACATGGCCTGAAGATTACGTTCAAGAATGAACCAGACTGTTGTCATTCAGTTTTGAATCCTGTTTCCACACATATTATTGCAAAATACAACTATCTTAGTAACTTAAGTTTTACACCTCTGTTCAGGGATTGACAGGCTGGGTTATATTTTCATTAAAAGGTATTAAAAATAAATATATCTGAGCCTGAAGATTTTTGATCAGAAAAAAGAATTCTGCTGTTAATTTATTTATATTTTATACATTTTTTTTTAAGTATTGAATACTTTTGCTGTATGTTGATTTTATATTATTTAGCAACGACTAGTTATAAGTATTTTCAAATCAATATATATATATATATAATCTAATATAGAACAATCATCAGACAGAAATGAGGATTGTATTGAGCACTCAGTTTATTTAATAATTTAAGCTTTTAGCTTATTTTAAGCTTTACCTTTTATTCTTATATTTGTTTATATATATATATATATATATATATATATATATATATATATATAGAGCAATTAACCACCACCAAATCCTACACCACATAAGAAACATTTATCAAGCCAAAAAAATCACTAACATGCAAAGATATGAAATTACCCAAATTTCATATAAATATAAAAAAAATTAGGAAACAGCAGCAGAAAAAGCAAATGACCCAGAAGAGTGAAAACATTACACTAATGCTTTCCTGAAGCTTCGAAGTCAGCATGACTGTAATAAAACTGCTTAGCTAATTGATAAACTTCTCTACATTAATTCTCATAATGCTTTATCTTTATCCTGATATTGAGCACTCTATGACAAAAAAAATCTGCTTGCCTAAAATGCCATTCTACCAATAAACTACTGAAAAAACAACAAATTCATCACTAAACATCATTACAGTCCAATACAAGCACACACACACACACATATATATATATCTCATCATTTTCTAGTGTAGGTCTGACTGTCTACAACTATCTGTTACCCGTGCCCTATGCGCAAATTCTTCAGGAAGTCGGCATTAAAAGCACAGTAATCTTGATATGTTATTTCCTCCTTGACTAACTAAAGGTGTTATAACGAGGGTAGCTGCTGAATACATATCAGTCAGTTAAGTGCCATGCATGAAACATGCTAGGGCAATTATGTCTCGAAAGAGACATGACTGACTGGGCAGAAGATTATCCCGCAGTAGGTTGCCATTGCTTTCTGCGGTAGACTGGTTGCCAGTCAAGGCTATAGAACCAAATCTGTCCTGTTATTTAACCCATAACTGGAAGGCATAGATGGATTAATACCTTTCCTAAGGATATTTATGTGTAAGTGAATGCAATGAATTCAACTGGAATTCGAACTCGGCTCCCCGATTTCTCAATCCAAGCCGATATCCACTGCACCACAGCACACACCACAACGTACATATAAGCAGCTAAAATCTCTGAAGAGGGAATGTCCATATAGCTGAAAATAGAATAGCCCTATGATTACTGTTATTTGTGGGGGGAAAATCATAGTCCATTTAACACTGTGTTGAAAAAAGTGCTCAATGGTAAAAGAAGAATATAATCACAGCAAAATGTAAATAACAAAAGTGCTTGGCAATGGCAACCAAAGGTCCCAGAGCATGTAACACACACACACACACAATATATATATATATATATATATATATATATATATAGGCAGCATATCTTCATTCAAACATGTTTCATTGAATAATATAAACCTATCATGTCTATTTATTTTTATAGTAATACTTTCCAGTTTTCTGCTCAGTTTCTTCATGTTAAGATGAAATTCCTCAAGAAAGGTGCCATAGTTTTTTTCTGCCCAAGTACTTTAAATCTCCTCCAAGATCATCTTCAGAAGTAAATGATAAAGGCAAACATATTGTAAATGTGTTAAAATCAATATCACAATGAAATGCAGATTTTATTGCAGTTACAATAAGTTTTTGTAAGTTTCATCAAAGATGAGTTTTGGAGAAGATTGAAAGTAGTTGGAGAGAAAGAAATTATGGCACCTTCCTTGATAAATTTAACCATAACACCAAGAAACTGATCAGAGTGCTGGAAAGGATTAGTATAAAAATGGACAAACATAATATGTCTATATTATTTAAGGAAATATATATTTCTACCTTCCTTCTGTGTTGATATTTGTATATTTGTGTGTGTGTGTGTGTTTGTGTGTGTATGCATGTATGTGTGTGTGTGTGACAAATTATGCATATATGTGACAAAATATATAAATCTATATAAATCTGATAAAATAGTTTTAAGGCATACTATATTTATAGGTTAAAGTGCTCAATATCAGAGATAGAGCATATGTAAACATAAAAGTGAACAGAGGCGACAGTGTTTAATGCTAAATGCAATCATCAGGCTATGACAATTGTGTTTAGCATGAACCAGACTGTCACATCTAGGTGTTGAATTTAATGTCTAATTTTATATATATATATATATATATAAATCATATATATATATATATATATATATATATATATGGATGTAATTAATATATATTTGGGCATCAATCTTTCTTTGACACATTTAATTAAAAATGACTGATAAGGAATTTTTTATTAATTTTTTATTTAATTTTTCCAGTATTCTTACATGTTTCCTTTTTTTCTGGGAATAAGGAATATAAAAATGTTCCATAATTATTATATTTCCAATTGTTTTTAGCCATTTCACTGGTCATTAAGAATACTGGAAAATTAAATCAAAAATTAATAAAATCATACTTTTCAGACATATATATATATATATATATATATATATATATATATATATATATATATATATATAGGTATTTAATTTGTTTGAGCATTATTTTTAAATATGTCGGTTGTTAAAATCATTTTGTTTATTTTCGGGATATTCTGTAACATTGTATATGTATGTATGTTTATATATATGTATGTACGCATGAATATATCATATAAGTATATAGATATGCATATATGTGTGTGTGTGTTTATGTGATTATAAATTCATTGACAGATTTATGTTTTTATAAATGCACACACTCATACGCACACAAGAAATTTATGTCTGTTTTGAAATGTTTGTCCTGTTTTCAATGAGGTTATTTGACTAGAACTTAATTGTTATCTCTGAAATTACTTCACTGATATTAATTTTATTCTTGTTGCTTGTTTATCAGTTTTTGAGGGTAGATAAATTTTAAATTTTAAATGTCTGTTAATATGCCATTGGATCCTAAACCATAAGTTGTGCAATTCATTAGTTTAAAAAAAATTGTCAGTGTTGTAATGAAACTACAAATACACAAACTATATGAATTTGATGGTAGGTTCTACTTTATTGAGTTTAGTTACTAAGTTTAATAAGATAGTGTCATGGGGGTAAAATAATAGGACATCATTTATATATTTTATGTAATTAAACCACCTCAAAAAATACAAAAAAAAATCATAAAAATATGTACATTAATCACTAACCATTGTTATTTCTCTTTTAACACTTTTTATAAACAAAAATTTGGTTTACCCATGGGGTCTCCTATCAGTGGCATTCTCGCCTGCCTATTTCTAGAGTTTTCAGAATCCAGTTCTTTCAAATATGTTATTCCTAACAATTCTACTTACTTAAGATATATAGATGACATCCTATTATTTCACCCCATCACACTAGCCTATTAAACTTAGTAACTAGAACCTACCATCGAATTTACAGATGAACTTGAAACAATATATATATATATATATATATATATATATATATATTAGTAGGAAGACAATTTTATTTTTGAAAAATGGCTTTGATATTGTTTTCATGAATCTGCATTTAGCTGTCCAAAATGAACCATCATTAAAAATAATTTTTTTCACTGGGTATTCAAAATCTTTTAAAAATTCTTTTAAATAAACCTTATTCATCTCATATGGCTTTTCTTTTGAAAACTTATCCTCTGGTATTATTAAACAAAAAAAAAGCAAATTAAAAACTATACATAAATCAAGTTATGTGTAGATATGATATTAACACTGGACTGGTTTTTTTTTGGGTTTTTTTTTTCTCGGGGCTAGAAATACAAAGAATAGGAAAGGGTAGTGTTGCTAGGCAACATCAGGGTAGGTGCAGTGAGCTGCACTGTTTTGAATAAATAACATTTTTGTTTAAGATGTATCAAATAGTGGAACTAAACAACACAGACCTTTAAAAACTCTACACAAAAACTTTTTCTAATCTTTTCTCATGAAATGTCAACAACCGTGAGTTCTCTTTTTTTTTTCCCAACTATACACAACTTAATATTTAAGTGCACATATGAGGGAAGAATGTTTTTTTTTATCATCTGATACAAACACACTATTACTGAAATAAAATTAGTAACCAGCATCCGTTCATATTAAAATGTTGAATTTTTCAAATATTTTTCCAGCAATATCCTGTTGTGCTGGGTTTTTTTTTTTTAAATTTTCATTTTTAACAATTTACAATCAAGTTTTGTCAAATATTTCATCATTTTTTTAAATTTCATATTTCTTTTTTCAGACTGTTGTTGTCTTTCATTTTTATTCTTCATTTTCAATTGGCATTTACCATTTTCAGAATCCTTGAGCATCACACAATGTCCCAGTGATGACATGATTCATGTCACAGATGATCCTTGTCACATGATAATGAATGTGAACCACTTCATATGAATGTTGTATTAAATGTCCACAACAAAAATGTACAAAGCTGGGCACGAGATAGCATATCACATGATGTTGGACCAAAAATATTTCAACAAAAAAATGTCTCTTTATGAAAGAATTAGTATTTTTGTTTTGTTTTGTTTGTTATTTTTTGTGTTTTTAAACATTTCCTGACATTTTCATATAATTTACATTAATGAAAAACTGATGATTTGCAAAAAAAAAAAAAAAAAAGAAAGAAAGAAAAGAAGATTATGGGCAATGACATTTAAATGATCTACCAATGACATTCCTTTAAATGATCTACCAATGACATTCCTTTAAATGATCTACCAATGATTTTTTTCTCTATAAGAATCCTGTCACATGATTCAAGATACGAGATTCGGGTTCTTTGAATCTTGAAAGATGAATTCTTGGGATCATTTTATAATTTTCTTTGGACTAATCTCTTTATCTTTGTTTTTTCACAATGTTTTTGCCACATACTCTCCGGCCTTCATTGGGTGGCTATTTTCTTCCAGAACACTGTCAAATCTTATTGTGACAGTGCACGTACACCTCTCTCATATATGTCACTTCTAGGTTTTTAATCTCTGTGTTTTGAGGATTTTTTTACTTTACAAACCTCCCAAAACAGCAGATAATGAACTCAAAACACTATGGATATAGTAGCAGAGATGAAATTCAAGAAGCAGTTGCAAGGCTAGCTTGGAGGTCAGGAGGGTACAGCTTCAGGAATACGGAGGGGAAAAAAATAGCCGATGCACATGTGCTGTCATAATTGGAAGTGATAACACTGAAGAGTACAACAGATATGCGAGGAAGGCTAAAATATCGACAACTAAAATGATGTGGTTAAAAATAAATAAAAGAAAATAAACATATGAAAAACATAAAATGATTTGGGTTTTTTTTACAATAGGTGAAAGTAAAATCTAGTGGCAGGTTTATTATGTGAAAACATCACTGGAAATTATACTATAAGCTAACCAGTTGCACTTCAAGACGTGCTAACAACACATCAACAGCATATCAACCAGCTTTAGTAGATCAGACATGTTTTTAAAAGTAGATGATGTCTGAATGATACATTGTGAAAACAATTACAATAGCCTAATCTTCACATGAAAGTCTCAAGTATTCTGGGTTCATGTGGTAGGCTAGATTAAAAGTGCCCTTGTTATCGTGTCCCTGTTTAATTTTTAAAAAAAAAGAATATTTTCAAGCAACAAATTTGTCATGTTGCATCATTTGATATTTAAAATTAAAAAAGTTTTTCTCTTATTTTTGACTCCTGGAAAAATAATTCAATTCCTGAAGTTAAAAAAACCAAACAAAACCCAGAAAAATCATTGGTTTTTATCTGTTTTTCTCCTGAGATATTGACACAAATGAAATTTAATCAATTTTGCTAAATTATAAATAAAAAAGTAAAACCGGACTTTAAAAAAGATTCCACTAGATCGCTCTGTTTCTTATAAAAAAAATAATCTATTTTCTAAGATATTTTTTCTGTTCTTGTAATTTAAGATAACTTCATTGCCAACAGAAATGACTTTACTAATGGAGAAAAAAAACTTTGTATACAGACTGTGCAGGTTTCAATGATTTAAACACATCTTACAAGGAATGAGTTGCTTTAAAATGAAAGCTTTTAAAAAGATGATCTTTCACTAAAATTTACTGATATTTTTTTGTTAGTCTATTTACTGTTTGTATGTGCATTTGTGTGCAAACATTTAAAATATGATTTTGATTAAAAATCCATAAAAATGTTAAACATTATCAAACAAGGGTAGGTTGAGAACTGAAAACTGGTGCCCGACCACCTGTGGTTCGTCCAGTAGGATAGTTCAAGGAAGCCGGTTGTGAGGTATTTATGTATTCTGGACAGTCAGATATTGGAAGCATGCTTGAGTTCTTCCCGACCAAGTTCCGGTTTTTATCTGCCCATACTTGTAGTTTTGTTGGCGAAGCACACGAATTGTGAAAGAGAAAATTGTTGGCGTTTTGGTCATCTATTGTGCTGTTGTTTAACCAGACAATGTCATTGGACAAAGAATTGTTCCTCACAGGAATAGGGGCTGATGTCTGCTTGCTAAGTTTTCGCTGTTTTGTTTCATTTTGGAGTTGGTTCAGCAACGTACATGACATGCTGACCTGAGGGGTGATATAATTGACATCTTTGTTGGTTTCGTCATCACTATCCTCATCAACAGAGGAGTCAGTGCTGCATGTAGCCAACTGCGCATAATGTAACCCTTGGAAGTTTCGCCGGGCAGCCCCACCTGAGCCCTTCACCTTGCCATTCAAATCACTGAAGCCATTATTGTTCTTTTTGGTATTTGTGGGACTTTTCTCTGTAGGGGATTTGCGTAGACTTGAAGTAGAGTTTGTTTTTGGCCGTGCACCTCGAACAGACTGCTTCTCAGACATTGGGGAAGATGTGTGGCTATCTGATATCAGTTCCAAATATTTTGGGGTTTCAATTTTTGATGGTTCCAAGTACCCAGATGCATTTGTTGACTCTGGTTCATCTGCTAGGAGAGGAGTAGGGTCATCTCCAGAAGTGAATTCTTGGTCAATAGATGATTTGTGTTCGTTTTTATTCCTGTTCAGCCCCTGAAAAAAGAAAACAAATACCAATGTTAATATCATAGTTAAAAAATATCAGAATTCATTAATTACCATTACTACACTTCTTAAACACATTTGCAGTAGGTCGGGAAGCTTCATGAGTTTATTCCTGGTGTCATAATGGGTTTTGGGCGTCTAAAACATCAGACTCTCTCAATCAGGAGTGGTCACCACCTGGTCAGCTTCCCGACCTCTATTGTATTAATCTTTAAAATTTTGCCTGCGTTTTTATTAGTTTGATTCTTTTTGTATTTCAGCCAATGATAGACATTAAAATTTCTGCTGTCTCCTTTATATAACCTTTTAAAAAATCCTAAAGACACAGAAACTGGTTGTAAAATAGTCTGGTAAAAATTCCACAATAGATTCTTTTTACAACACACTCACACACTTACATAATTGTTTATATCTATCCATGCAGACACCCTTATATATATATATATATATATATATATATATATCCAGAAACATACACACATACAAATATCTGTGCATGCACATTTACACTTTTACTAACACATAATTCATTCATATATATATATATATATATATATATATATATATATACAAATATATAGAGACTCTTAAAGTACTACATTCTTGTCAACACACAATACTGATATACATTAATATACAGATACAGTTTCAACATTGGCATGCATTTACAAACAAACTGGGATTCATTAAACAGACATGATGGTTACCCTATCAATATCTGCCATTAAGTAATTTTCTGGATGGGGAACCATTTTATCTTGAGCGTCACTCTCTGAATCAAGGGAACCATCTGAAAAAGAACAAATAGCATTTAGCAAATATAGGAAAAGGTGCACTATTTATTAATCAAAAGTTTGATCTCTAACAAGTTATAATTTGACCTTTATTTTAATTAATTGGTTTTTCAAAAAGCCGTTGGTCATTCAAAATAACCATATATAACAGAGTGCATCAGAAATTGCATTTGAATTATGAAGAGCCTATGACTTATTAATTTTCCTAATTACTGTTCTGTATTTATAATCAATTTGTTATAACTTCAGTTTTCTGGTTCATTGTGCTTTTTTTAATATGTCATCACTTCAAATTAGTTTAGAGCAATGGTTCCCAACCCCGGGGTAAATTACCCCAATGAGCCCATATTTTGGGGGTAATGGATGTTTGGTTTGGGAGGAGGCAATCAACTTATAATTTCACACTGTGCCAAATTATCAATGAGACAGCATTTCAAGGAAGAATTCCCCCTACTCCAATCTCTCTTAAAGTATTTTTCTTTCATGCCTTGTGGGAAAAAAATCAAAATTTCTCCACTTTTTAGATACCAGTTCATAGAACTGTGATCATAGTCAAATTTTGGTAATTGTTGTCACTAATATAGTTTCCTATATTACAGGTATTTGTTCATTGGGGTAATGGATAATAGTGAAATTGTATTTTGGGGTAATCATGGTTTAAGGAATAATGGCGCCATTTTTTGTTCCTTATGATTGATTTGTTTTGTTTTTTTTATTTCTATGTGCAGTTGGCTACATCCAGCAATGACTCCTCTGTTGATGAGGATAGTGATGATGAAACCAACAAAGATGTCAATTATATCACCCCTCGGCAGACCTGAATGAGACTACCACCACCTTTAAATTTGTTGTTTTTAATTTTTTAGTGCAGTCTAGTCAGATATTACATAAGGTTTCCAATTATCAAAACAAATTTGGAAAAAATTTAATATTTAAACAACTTGGGGGGGAGCTCAGTTTCTCATACAACGTTATAGTTAATCGATCCTCCATTTTGGAACCACTCGTGTTGGGGGTCACTTTGTTTTGTTTTTTTTGGGGACGAGTTGTTGGTCTTGTTTTTGTCTTTTTCAAGTTTTCTTTAGTTCTTATGACGGCATCTTCCTTGGAAACTCCAATAATGGCTTTATTTAAAAATTTTGAAAAGGATTCAGTTGTTAAATATGTGCAAACAAAAAAGTTAATTGCAAAGGATTGATTCACTATAAGGTTGTATGAAAAACTGAGACCCCGCCTCCCTAAAATTGTTTAAATGTTGAAATTTTTACAAAAATTTTTTTTCAATCGGAAAGTTTAGGGTTTAATCGAAAAGATTACACTGAAAAAAAGTTTTTAAAAAAATTGTTAATCAACCAATTCACAGATGGTGGTAATGTTGTATCTGTGAGTGATTCCAAAATGGAGGATCGATTTACTATAACGTTGTATGAAAAACTGAGCCCTCCACTAAAATTGTTTAAATATTGAAATTTTTCCAAACTTTTTTTGTCAATCAGAAAGTTTAGGATGTAATCAATAAGACTGCACTGAAAAAAGTAAAAAGAAAAATGCAGTATAGCCCGGCGTTGCTCAGGTGTAATGAAAGTTTTAAAACTAATCCATGGTCCTGGAGCTCAGACTCTTTGGACGTTGGCATGAAAGACTAAAAAGCAATAGTTGTTTCCAGTTAAAGTGAAACCATAGACTGAAAGAAAAATGAATGGATGTAAATCAAATTTTGGTTTCATGGTATTGATATCAAATTTTCTGTACTATTGTAAGAACTGCAACCTTGAAACTTCTTAATATCGTTTCTTATGTCTTTGTCTATGAGTGTATCAAATTTGATTTAAATCGGACCACTCCTTCTATAACCCGATTTTTTTGATTATCGATTTTCGATATTTTTCGGAGGTGCCTCGACACAAAACCTCGCTAAGAACACACGCAAACGCTTATAGTACAACTGTGTAAATTTTCAAAAAAATCGATTCAGCCATTTCGGAGTCTATAAGTAACGGATAGACACACACAGAGACAAAGTTCCATTTATAAATAAGTTTATATATATATATATATATATATATATATATATATATATTAGTACCTTGAATAAATTCTTGCTGCTTTACAACAGATGACATTCTCAGAACTGCATGGATGTAGTTTCAGATGTTAATGCATCTATAAAGAAATACTATAATCAAGCTTGAAATTCAGTGAATGTCATTTTGCTGAAGTGTAACTAACTTCATTTTAAATATGTCAGATTTTGTACTAAAAAATTTTTACTGCACTACTTTATTCAAGAGAAATCTGCAGCTGAAACACACAAAGTTCTTGTTGAGATTTATGCTGACCATGCTCTGTCGGAAACAACATGCAGAGATTATTTTAGATGCTTCAAAAAGTATTTGATGCAGAAGAACGCTCTGACACATTAAAAAAGTTTGAAGATGAAGAATTGAAAGCATTACTTCATGTCGAGCGCAAGCTGAACTTGTAAAATCATTAGGAGTTGATCACACAACAGTTTTGAAATGTTTATGAAGACTCATGTCAGGTGTAAGTTGAACTTGCAGAATCATTAGGAGTTGATCACACAACAGTTTTGAAATGTTTATGAAGACTCATGTCAGGCGCAAGCTGAACTTGTAGAATCATTAGGATTTGATCACACAACAGGAATGATTTAAAATCAAGGACGTTGGGTGCTGTACAAGTTGAATCTGAGAGATGTTGAACAGCATCTTGTCACGTATGAACAGCTGCTTCAATGACAGAAAGAATAAGATTTTCTGCATCGTATCATAACCAATGATGAAAAGTGTATTAATTAAGATGACCCTAAGTATAGAAGATCATGAGGTAAGCTCAGTCATTCATCAACATTGGCAGCAAAGCTGAATATCTATGGTTCAAAGTTTCTGAACTGCATTTGGTGGGATCAGCTGAGTGTTGTTTATTATGAGCTGCTCAAACCGGTCAAAACCATCATGGGAAATCGCTGTCAACTACAACTGATGTGTTTGAGCCGAGCATTGAAGAAAAAATTACCACTATATGAACAGAGACATGACAAAGTAATTTTGCAAGATGATAATGCCAGGCCACATGTTTCAAAATGGGTGAAAACCTACTTGGAAAAACTTCAATGGGAAGTTCTAACCCACCTGCCATATTCATCAGACATTACTGTAGTAATGTGCACCATTTACCGTGTGCAGGGTCATTCTGGCAAATTCTTTCCGCTATGTCCTCAATCATGTTCTTAAGGGGAGCATCTGTCACTTCGTCGTCCCAACCAGACGTGATCGATACGGTCCTGCGTTTAACAAATGATGTAGCAACACGAAGCCATCCACACACGGGAACGTGACCCATCCAGTTTTCCGCACCACGAGAAAACGTTACGTCGCGTCAGGACCTCAGGAACTGATGGAATCTCATTTTCACGCTTCCACTTAAGCGTGTCGTTATCTTGTTCGACATGCAAACCCAGCACACGTGCGCCGCCCGTAACCGTTCCGGATCCTTGCAGGTCAAACCAAACGCAGCCAAGTGCTCCTTCACGCAAGCTGCTGAAATCATTCTCTCGTCAACATTTAAGAGTATTTCCGTTTACAGTGAGTACGTCCACCTCCGTCATCTGCCAGGATTGACAGATTGATTTACTCACGAGTGTCTGTGAACAGCCAGAGTCCACTAGTGCTACTCTCTTAATTCCGTTCACGTAACTATTCAATACCGGTAGCGCCTGCCTCATTCATAACTCGCTTGGGGAAGAGACCGGCGCTGACGTCTTGTCCCCTTCCTCTTTTCCCGGACAGAATGAAGCAATGTGGCCTATTTCTTGACATCTGAAGCAACGCAGTGTTGTGCGTGACCTGCGTGACTTACGGGTATCTTCTCGTCGAACTGGCAGTCCCTGGAAAAGTGATTCCACCCAGAGCATCTGTAGCATCGCATACCCTCCCGACGTTTATCATGTGGATATTTATCAGCTCCGCCTGGTGAAATGGTAGCTGCAACCATTTCCTCAGTTGTGATTTGATCTTTCATTATGGCCCGAGCTCGGTCCAGTAGTTGGTTTGTCTTCATGTCTTCCATTCTGGAAGACGTGCGCAGTAGTTGTTTGACGTGCGCTGGTAATCCTGCTATGAACGCACATGCGAGTCCTTGCTCGAATATTCCGCCAAAGAGACACGCTAGCTTCTTCAAGTCAGCTAAAAACACGTCGACGGATTCGTCTGGGCGCAGTCGGCGTTCCACGAACTGCTCGTAAGCCAAGACTTACGATCTCGTGCAAAGGCAATCCGCAGGGCTTGTTTTATTTGCTCGACATCTGACTTTTGCCCCGAGTTTAGTTGTTGATAAACAGCAAATGCTTCGCCCGTCAACCTCAGAGGAAGAACACGTTCAACCGTTTTTATTTCACACAGGTCACAAACAAGTTCTGCCTTCTCAATCCATTCAGTAACTGCCGGTCCGGTTACCGAACCATCAAACTCTGGTATCAACTTCACGTCAAAAGTCTTGTCCGTCATAATGACGAAATAGCTTGTAGAAAATATTCTCTCGCAAAATGCTCGAATTTCGGGCCAGAAAAAGAAAAATACTGACAATTCAACTCGCCAGTCCAATCTCGCCAACTGCTATCCACCTAACCAGTTAAGCCTCCTCTTCGCTTCGAGAACGACTGCTTTTATTGGCCGATCAATTTTTTCCATTGGCCGATAACACAGAGAGGACGCCAAAGATTTGCATACACTCCCATAGCGACTCCTGCGGCGGGCTTGTTTTGGGTCTGTAATTTTTTTTCGCCGCATTTTACGTCGTAGTATTAACGCGACGCGCTGTCGCTTGGTTTGACGAGGTAAGTCACCGTTTTCTTCGCTATAATTACTCTGTCTGATTATCACTTGTTATCATCAATGGCACATGGCCTGGCTGAGCAGCACTTTCATTCTTATGAAGATGCGAAAAAATGGGTCGACTTATGGTTAGTCTTAAAAGACGTTTTTCTGACATGGAATTCAAATATTGCCAGAAAAATGAGAAAAAGTAGTGGCTAGCGATGGACAATACTTTTAGTGACAGATTTCTTACTAATTTTTGAAAATAAAACATTAGTTTTCATGAAAAATCAGCAAGAACTTATTCCGGGTCCTAATATATATATATATATATATATATATAAATGAATAAATATAGTTTTAAGGTGTGCTATATTTATAGGATAAAGTGCTCAATATCAGAGACAGAGCGTATGTAAATATAAAAGAGTGAACATTAAAGTCAACACTCAGAGGCAACAGACTGTTTCATGTTAGGTGCAGTCATTAGGCCTAAAGATTGCGCATAGTATGAAACAGTCTGTCACCCTTGAGTATTGACTTCAATGTTCACTCTTTTATATATATATATATACTATCAGTATAGCCCGGCGTTGCTCGGGTGTAATGAAAGCTTTAAAACTAATCCATGGTCCTGGAGATCAGACTCAGCCTAAAGAAAATTTGTGTGAAGTTTGGTGAGAATCGGATAAAAATTGTGGATTTGTGTAAAGGACATACAGACAGATAAACAGACACACACACAAACATCTTGCCATATATATATATATATATATATATATATATATACATATATATATATATTATCGATTTTCTGCACTATTGTAAGAACTGCAACCTTGAAACTTCTGAATATCGTTTCTTATGTCTTTGTCTATGAGTGTATCAAATTTGATTAAAATCAGACCACTCCTTCTATAACCCAATTTTTCAATTATCGAGTTTCGATATTTATCAGGTGTACCTCGACACAAAACCTAGCTAAGAACACTTGCAGACGCTTATAGTACAACTGTGTAAAATTTCAAGAAAATCGGTTCAGCCATTTCGGAGTCTATAGGTAATGGACACACATACACACAGACAAATTTCCATTGATAAATAAGTTTATATATATATATATATATATATATATATATATATATATATAAAGTGAAGGGTACCCAAGGTTTTACTATTTTGAGTACACCGGGATTTATTTTTTTATAAACAGTGCTCAATAGAATAAGTATTATAGATGGTTTTTTGCACTTAAATGTAAATCATTTTCACAGCTAACATCCAACATTGCCTGGTGAAGAGAACCTATCTTGAAACATAGAAATGTCTGTATCGCAATGTACATTTATTTTATAATTATATGATTATATATATATATATATATATATATATATATATATATATCCCCTCCTGTCATGCTCAGGGGTTGGAATTATTTTGATTTTTTCCTTAGGTCTTAATGTAAGAAACTCTATTGTAGGTACATCAATATATATGTTGCCATCATTTTAAATGGCGTATCGATATAAACATTTTGTCATTATTTTTTATTGCACAGGCCTACTTATCTATATACATATTATATAGTAAAAGTAATGTATATAATGTGTATATTACACACACACACACATATATATATATAATGTTAGTTAATATACATGCTTACATTATTTACATTGTACAGACTGTTGTCCTCATCTTTATTATCATGTTCACAATATTTTGGCTGTTGTACACCTGACCTTCATCATGTAACAGGAGTTTTGAACTGAATTCTTTATTTTGATCACTGAAGTAGATTGTTCTTGTTCCACAAGTCTTGCTAATTCCAGATATTTTACTTATATTCATTTAACTCAACTCTCTGAGTTTTTGTTTGCCACTACTATCACTCGGTATTGAACTCACAACTCTTTGAGTCAAGTTACTGGATGCAATCAACACTTCTAGCCACTGCACCATGTGTCCTTGAGGATTAGTTTCTGCAACAGACATTAATAATGCAGAGATATTTAACATGGGGTCCTGTGAAACCATTTGACACTGTGCGGAAGTATTTGAAGGTCTGCAAGTCAATGGACTGAGAGGGGGTATGCATGTGTAGAAACAAACAGAGGATATTTGGTACATTTGTTATGAGTTACTATGTTGAGGATTCAATAATAGCCTTTGGACATATGCTTATATGACTTTCTAAATATTAATCCCAATTTAATTTTCTGTTTAAAAGTTGTTTCCTTTTCAATCTTTCTATTAACAGGATAATTAATTATAATATAATAATATAGCTAATGTCTTTTAACCCTTCTTTTTTCTAGTCTAATTGTTTGATAAACTTAATTAATCTAAAATTTATTTTTCCTAACATAATCAATTTATTTTCTCTTATTAACACTACATTACAGAATAATTGAAATAACATCACCTGTTCTTTATATCTCCTTTTCACTCTAGTTCTAGGTTTTTTCATTCTGGTTCTATTTTTTTTTTTTTTTATCTAAGTGCTGCCACATCTAGTCAGGTGCCCATGCTATTCTCCTTGGGGTTCTTGACAAAATACAACAGAGAATCTGTAATGTGATTGATACTAACTTGGCAGCTTGGCTGCAGTCACTCTCTCACCGGCGTGACGTGGCTTCACTGTGTCTCTTCTATAAATACTTTCACGGCTTCTGCTCCAATGAACTTAGATCACATGAATTTGCATGAGATACTAGATTAGCAACTAGGTCCCACCCTTTTACAGTGAAACAGATAAAATGTAACCGCAATTTCTACTTTAACAGCTTTTCTCGCACTTCCCGTCTGTGAAATTTCCTTCCACATACTTGCTTCCCCAACAGCTACAATCTCCAGGAGTTTAAATGTAAGGTCAATAGACACCACTTATCACACTAACTTACATCCATTCTCTCAAACACTCTTCCCATCTACCCAACCCCCATCCTTGGTATCCTCATCCATCTATCACCCTCCTCCCGACATTTCCTATAACTAACCACTCTTTCTCATCACTTTCCTCTATGTAACCCCCTGTGCAATAGTGGCAGTGGAATGCCTAGCTTGGGGTGAAATGATTAAAAAAATAGTGTTATGGTAAAACACATCTATTCTAGAGTGAATAGACTCTCCCACCTAATTTAAGTAGGAGTAGTAAGAGGAATGAGGGTCAGTCAATGTTAGACGATAGTAGTCGACAGTCGAATATGAAAGTAGTCAGTGACCTGGCAAGATTACACTGTGTAATACATATTATATCAAGTTTCTAACGTTCAGCACAAATACTAGTCTCCACTGCAAAAATAACTTCACAAAACTAAGTGAAAATTAATCTATCTGATTTAGTAATAATGCTGTCATGATCTTGTGTTTAATTTTAATTTAATTGAATTGAATTTATTTTCTAATAATATTAATTATTTTAAATTACTTAGGTTAGGAGATTATTACTTGAGTTTAATTATGTATATGTATGCAGGGCCGTAGCTGATGCTAAAAAAACACTGGGCACAGAGAAAACTGCCCAGATTTAGTAGTTGACAATGTGATGACTTCATCAGTGTCATCCATTTCCAGAAACTATGATTTCTGCGGATTTTTTCGGCTACTCCAATGGAAATTAGGCACAGAACGTGAACGAAAGCCGGAAATCGGGTTCGGACTTTCTGAGTATAACCAGTCTTTTCTCCCAAAATTAATAAATAAACAGATTTTTACTATGTTCATTCGGATGTTTTCTTTGTTTTTCTTTCTTTCTTTCTTTGTGAATCGTTTAGTCTGATTTCTGAAAAAGACATTTTTCCTTGCCCAGATTTTCACTATGATTGCAAAGATTGGCTCAGACCCATGCCTGGTGTGCCCGGTAGTCAGATACGGCCATGTATGTATGTATGTATGTATGTTTTATATATATCATATAATATTTTCTTTTCATTTCATCCCATTTTAAATATATTTATTTATATCAGAAGTATTATTGATGCCCTCTCAAATTTAATTTCTTATATTTAATTTAACTTTAAATTTTCCTTATGATAATTGCTTTTCTTCTCTTTAGCAATATAATTTACCTATATTATAGATTAACTTCCCAATCTTTTATCCCACTGTTTTTATTCCTGAGAGAAATTTGTAATGCAAATTATTTTGATCTTAACATCATTTAGGTCCCTTTTTTTGGATTGAAACAGGAAAAAAAAAAATTTGAAAAGTTTAAAAAGGCCAGGCAAAACTTGTTCCCTTGCTTTTCTAAATACATTTTTATCTTTTTGTTAAATGCATCTATCTCAATTTCTCCCACCCCTATTTACCGGTGTTACCTTCTGTCTGTCAATCCAACACACATTTCCATACCCCTTTCTTGTGGATAGATGTTATTTTACATGTAACAGAATGTGTGTATATATATATATATTAATTGTTTAATACTTTGTTTTTGGTCCTAATAGGGTTAAACCAGTACACATTTGTATTAAAAAGTGTTCTATACAATTATATTGTAGAACTTTTGAATATTTTTCATTTTTAAACGAGTTATTTTGCTACCTTGGTTTCTATCATGAGTGTCTTCAGGCAATTTTTAATAAAAATAAAATATATATATATATATATAGTGAGAAAGATAAAAGAGAGAAGAATGGCCCATGTTAAGGTTGACAATATATGTACCAAGTTTATAATTTTATTACTAGCTAGGTTATTGTCATCGGAAACTTTTCCCATAAGTAGCACCATTCTCATAAAAAACCATTGATTTGTCCAGTTTCTTATTAACCTAGAATCTTGTTACATCAGATATAGAACATTTTTGTCATGATATCTAGTAATTAAACAGTATGTAAGGAAAGGTGAGTTCAAGTCTTTCTCAACAGAACTAGTTCAATGTAGCTATAAGCAGAAAATAACTTGATAGCCAGTTACATTTTCTATACTCATGGCTATCATAGTAGCCCAAATGTTTATGGCTTGACTTTGCAAACAAAGATTTAGATGATAGTTGGGTTCCCTTTCTGTTGCAAGTCACCTCACAGGTGTTACAGTAGATATAGCAGTATAATTCAGACTGTGCTAAATAAGTTTTAAGTTGGAATACAGCACACTGCTGACCCCTACCCAGTAAAGCAAGGATTTGGAACCATGTTCTGTGAGGGTGTAAGGTTGTAAATTCTCTCTTGGAGTTTCCTTTACCAAGACAGTGTTCTGCTTCAGTTGCCTGTTCAAAATGGCTGACCTCTCTCATTCTCTCAACTGCTGATAACCCTTGAAAGGTAGCTGGACAGGCCCATCTACAAAACTCTAGAGTTGGGATACTGAAGGTGATATATATATATATATATATATATATATATATATATATATATATAGTCATCCGCAGACAGATCTGTTTCACTGTATCACAGCTCATCAGTACGGTTAGACTCCAATTGCTTTTTAACCCATGATTGAAACCTGACTGAACTGGCATCAGTCGGCAATTCTACCGCCAGGCTACGGGCGTTCGGTAGAAGAAGGCAGACATTTTAGCATGTATATTATCATTATACGCACCCAATAGCCAGAGTGCTCTAATTCATTTTACTGAATGAGTGATGCGTACATGCCAGAGTAGCTACTGTTTTTCAAAGTTTACCATTCTTCCAGAGTGCTCAATCAGAGTGTGAGAGCGTAAATATATATATATATATATATATATATATATATATATATATAAATTACAAAATTGTTAATCCCACCCCATTTTATTTTCCTGTGTATGGATGATTTTTTGGACTTTTACTGGTATAAAATCTTTTAACACATTTGAACTTGAGTAAATAAAATTTTTGTTTTGCCATTGCTGAAGAAGGGAGGATTTCCTCACAGAAATGGCGATCCAACAGATTTAAATATTGAAGTTTTTGTTTTATTTTGTGTATTTGGCTCTGTAAATAGAATGTAATATTTGCATCGAGCCGTCCAACTTGATCAATTTTAATATTAATGAAATTAATATTAATTAATTAATTAGGAACGGGTTTTTCGGATTTACCTATCTGATCATCTTTTTGGATTTAATATATATATATATATATATATATATATATATATATATATATATATTTTTTTTTTTTTTTTAATTCAGATACTTTAATCCAAGTGAAAAAAACAGGAAGGTAAATTCCAAAAACCCGAATCCTAATTAATATTAAAATTTTATTTTAATATTAAAAAATGATACAGGAAATGATATTAAAAAATGATACAGGAAATGATACATGGAAGCTCCATGTAATAAAATATTACAGAGCAAATATAAATTAAAAAAGGATTAATTCAATGATGTTGAATGACCATTTCGATGTGAAAATCCCCACTATTTCGATGTGAAAATCCCCAATATTTCTTGTTCAGCAACAGAAAAATCCTTTCAGAAACTGGAGCCAGTTTCTGAAAGGATTTTTCTGTTGCTGAGGTGATGTGTTATTCCCCCGTGGGGATTTTCACATCGAAATGGTCATTCAACATCATTGAATCAATCCTTTTTTAATTTATATATATATATATATATGTCTGTCTGTCTATCTGTCAGGTACATGTAATCAGAAATTACTCGGATCTTGTGATCTTCATATAGTAAATCTACAAAACATATTTTTCATTTTTTGCCTAATAATCATTATTGAATTAGTCAATAATGTGACCTGATTCTCAGAATTGTGGCAGATTAAAAAAAGTGTCAAATATACTTATATAGGGACTGTCACTTCTCAGTGTTGACCTCAGTGTCCACTTTTATATTTACATATATTCTATCCTTGATAATGAGAATTTTTATCCATAAATATAGCATACCTTAAAACTATATTTTGATCATATATACAGTACTGTGCAAAGATATTAGGGCAAGAACTTTTTTATCTGTTATGAGGCATATTAACAGAAAACAAACAATTTAATTAAAGTAATTTTTTTTTACGTTATTTTTATTGAATAATAATAATAATAATCGACCTACTGCAGGATAATCTTCTGCCCAGTCAGTCATGTCTCTTTCGAGACATGATCGTCCAAAGCATGTATCACGTATGGCACTTAACTGACTGAATTTTTTATTAAAGCAATTGTTCGCTCTGCTACCTTTGACATTGTGGACTGCTTAAAAAATAAATTATTTGCCAAATTCAAAAATAAAAAGCACTTGCATGAACTACTCGAGGTCAGACAGCTAACTATTATCAAAATAAAGTTTAAAAAGGAACCTTTAAACTATGTTGACACTATTTACAGCTCAATTCGAGAGTGGGGAATAAGAAAAAAGTCAGTCATATCCAAGGATAATAGAATAATGAGTAGTTTCAAAATAACTTGTTTAATAGAAAATAGGAAAAATTAAATATAACTTCTTTTTAAACATTTCTTTTACATCTAGTTTTAAATAATCAATATTTATTAGCAATTTACTTGGTTTTTCACCCTGTATTTGAATTTCAGTGAGGTTTTTAGGAAACTCACCTCTGTCCTAATACTTTTGCACACTACCAGTAGTGTGCAAAAGTGTTAGGACAGGGGTGATTTTAAACTTTAGTTCAATGCTTCATAAATGATAAAATAATTCTTGTCCTAATACTTTTGCACAGTTCTGTATATATGAATAAAGACAAAAGGAAAACTTATCTAAGCCAATGCGTTTCATCCTCTGAGAGACTTTATCAAGGTAAATGCAAAGATCTTATTTTATAACAAATATTCATATACAAGATCAAAAATATTATTGGTTTTTCAAAATGTGTAAATAATGCTCATAAATGTCTAAGTAATCTTGAAAGACAAAAAGTGACACAATTCAATGTTTGATAAACGAAAGTGAATAAATGATGTTTTTGAACTTTTTTTTATTGAAAATTAGATATCTAAATTATTTTAGTTGGAGATTAATTTATGTCATATATTTTAAATAATATGAGGTTATGAATGTAACTGTTTTCTTTTAACCTATACATGTTAATTCTATTTTATACTTTTAGGTAGACATTCTAACAGACAACTAAACATATATCAAAAGGATTGAAAAGTTCTGTTTGACTCTTTTCCCAAAATCTGACCAAATATTCAAATTTTTAAAAAAATTCCATCTTAATCGGGGAGCCGAGTTTAAATTCCAGTTGAATTCCTTGCATTCGCTTACATGCAAATACTCTTTGGAAAGGCATTAATCTGTCTCTTCTCTCCAGTTATGGGTTAAATAGCAGGAATGATTGGGTTCTATAGCCTTGGCTGGCAACCAGTCTATTGCAGAAAGTAATGGCAACCTACTGCGGGATAATGTTCTGCCCAGTCAGTCATGTCTCAAAAGAGACATGATCGCCCAAGCATGTATTATGTATGGCACTTAACTGACTGACTGAATATAATAGTTTAAGATGCGACTAAGGCTTCTACTGGGCATAAAATGGAGGATCAGTTGCATATTGTTATGAAGTAATGAACTGATCCCTCATTAATTGCTACTTAATAATATAATACATCTCTTCCCCCTTTAGCTATGAGTCAAATAATAGGACAGATTGGTTTCAATAGCCTTGGCTGGCAACCAGTCTACTGCAGAAAGCAATGGCAACCTACTGTGGGTTAATGTTCTGCCCAGTTAGTTATGTCTTTTTAGAGACATGATTGCCCAAGCATGTATTACGTATGGCACTTAACTGACTGACTGAATATAATAGTTTGAGACATGATTAAGGCTTCTGCTGGGCATAAAGTGGGGGATCAGTTGTATATTGTTATGAAATAATAAACTGATCCCCCATTAACTACTACTTAATAATATAATACATCTCTTCTCCCTTAACTGACTGACTTAATCAGGGTGAGAACTTGTCAGTATCCTTTGTGTGTTTTGTGTGTTGTATTGTCTTAACAGAGCAAAGTTACGTTTTTTTTTATTCATCTCCCTGTGTACAGTCTTGGTTTTTATTTTCCTTACAACCCTATGTTGGATTAGTTTCTTGTTTTAAGCTTCTTGATGCTATAAACACTTTTGCTTGACTAGAGACCTGTTTCTTTCTTTTCATTTCTTCATTTATTTTTTGGCAGGTATGGTATTGGTAGGGTTGGTTTTGACGCTTTCTCTCCACCAATTCAGTCAGTCAGTTAAGTGCCATACATGATACCTGCTTGGGTGATGACGCCTCTTTGATCCATGACTGACTTGGTAGAATATTTTCCCACAGTAGGTTGCTATTTCTTTCTGTGGTAGATTGCTACAGTGCTACAGAACCCAATCTGTCTTGCTTTTTAATCCATAGCTCGAGGGAGAAGAGATAAATTTTTACCTTTCGTAAGAGTATTTGCACATAAGTGAATGCAACAAATTCAACTAGAGTTTGAACTTGGCTCTCCAATTTCTAATTTGAGCTGATATCCATTGAACCACAACACACACCCATCAATTAGTTTATTTGTTTATTTTCTCTCTTTATCTCACTCTCTCTCTCTCACTCTCTTTCTCACTCTCTCTCTCTCTCTCTCTCTCTCACTCTCTCTCTCACTCTCTTTCTCTCTCTCTCTCACTCTCTTTCAGTCTCTCTCTCACTCTCTTTCACTCTCTCTCTCTCACTCTCTCTCTCTTTCTCTCACTCTCTCTCTCTCTCATTTTATATACATGTGCAAGTGGTGTAATGGATAATGATTTAGAATGAAAAATCAGAGAGCAGAGTTCAAATTCCAGTTATATTTGTTACATCCATTTATGCACAAATACCTTGGGAACGGTATGAATTCATTTCTTCTCCCCCCACTATGGGTAAATAGCAGGATGGACTGAACTCTATAGACTTAGTTGGCAACAAGTCTTTAAAACTTTGAATTCAAAACAGCCTGAAGAAGACTGATAAAGAGCAAAATGTCAGCATGCAGATATGAGATGGAAAACTTCTATCCAAAAATGCCTGCATTTATAAGCATCATCTAATAGGTGATGCACAGTGCATCAGCACAGATCATTGTGTTATGATGAAGAAAGTGTTCATTACAGTGTACAAGCAACTGATCACTTGAAACAATTCACATGCAGGTTGTTCAGTAAAACAGAATATTTTTGAGTGTTCTTAAATTTAAATAGAATACTTTTGAACATTCCTAAATTTAAACATTTTGAAAATCTAACAATATTTTTTTTACTTCTGTTTATAAATTTCAATATTTTTATATGATATATAACAATATAAAATATAAAACTTATATAACAATATTTTTTTGCTTCTGTTTATAAATATATGTTGCAAGATGAATCCCGACATTTACCTTGATAAAGTCTCTCAAGCAATGAAATGCTTTAGTAAAGAAAAGTTTTCCTTTTCTCTTTATTCATATTGCCTTTTTACAGATGTACTTTACTTATATCTGAATTTATATATATATATATATATATATATATATATATATATATATATATATGATCTAAACTTATTTATAAATGGAACTGTGTGTGTGTGTGTCTGTTACCTATAGACTCTGAAACAATTTTCTTGAAAATTGACATAGTTGTACTATAAGTGTTTGCGAGTGTTCTTAGCTAAGTTTTGTGTCGAGGTACCCCCGATAAATATGGAAAATCGATAATAAAAAAAATCGGGTTATAGAAGGAGTGGTTCGATTTTAATCAAATTTTTCTAGTTAAGTGCCGTACATATCATGGACAATCATGTCTCTTTCAATCCATGACTGATTATAGAACCCAATCTGTCCTGCTATTTAAACCATAGCTGAAGGAGCAGAGGTGAATTCTTACCTTTCTCAAGGGTATTTTGTTTATAAATGAATGCAATGAATTCAACTGGAATTCAAAATCAGTTCTACCAATTTACCATTCTGAACATATATCCATTGCACTATATCCAAAGTTCTGCAATGTCAAATGGTCAAAAGGGCATTGCATGTACTGCAGCCATGGCAGTAGTGGGTGTGTCTAAGGCTAGATAATCTGACTGACCCCATCCTTCTTCAGGTTTTGAGTTTTTCCTTCTCATAGACTAGTTGTCTCCCAAAACTAGAGAGCCCATTTCACTCTACTGTTTAACTCCTGCTGGAAGGGGAGGAGAAGAAATGTAATTTGACATACCAGTTCCACTTTTCACACTAACGATTATGAATGCCTCCTATTTTTATTAGGCACTTTGACATTGTCTAACAGTTAACAAGCTGGTTTTGCTAGACCAATTACAGTAGTGAGTTTGATCCACACTGGGTGCCTCATACTTTCAGCTTCATTTAAGCTATGTTAAGAAAACCACCATCCTATTTTTATTTGATCAATTGATATAAAAAAACTTCAACAATTGATTTAAAACAGATTTAATATCGTTTGCTCTGCAATCATTTACATGTAAATCACTGTTTCCAAAATATAACAAGCACCGACGCAAAAAATATATCTAAAATTCGGCAAGGAATATTTAGGCAAAAAGCAAATATTTAACGGATGATTTGTCTATACTGTTTTGATTTTTTTCTTTTATAATCATTTCACCCTATGTGTGTTGTGGTGCAGTGGATATCAACTCAGAATGAGGGATCAGGATGCCGAGTTCAAATTACAGTTGAATTCCTTGCATTCACTTATGCACAAATACCCTTGGGAAATTCAGGATTCAGGAAGAGTGAAGATGCCTTTAAATTTTGAAAGATTGTAGATGGTAGGGAAGCAAGAAACCAGAAGAGTTCTACAGGTGAGAAGTGCAAGAAACTATTACAATAGTGCTTAAGGTTACATCTAACTGGTTCAATGATAAAATGATGAGACCTATTTGCCAATCTAGTAATACACTTAAATTCATGTGGTCAAGGTGCTAAGGAGGAGAGCTCATTAGAACAATTACCATGAAAATATTTTAAGAAAAGACAGAGAGAAGCCACATCATTGGCATTTTTGTCAAGAATCTCAAGATATATTAAATTATGTTATGACCAAATATGACAGCAATATTCAATGCTTGGACAAATAGTAGATTTGGAAATGTGCCAGAGGGATTCTGGCATGACCCAGTGAATCAAATTTTCTAGCAGCAGACGTAGTAATTAATTCAATATAATCACTCCAGTTAATGTCAGTAGAAAATTTGAGACCAAAAAGGTACAAAGTTGTTGGAAGTTAGCATCTATTACAATAATGCTTAAAGTTACATCTAGCTAGTTCAATGATAAAATGATGAGACCTATTTGCCAATCTAGTAATACATCTCTTCCCTTCAACTCCACCCACATCTATTGAACGGGTGAAGAGGCTCATCCCTTGTTTCCTCTTTAGGATGTGGTTTCCGGCTTTCTTTCTCTCTTCCAATCTTTTCACTCTTACATAGCCCCCTGCACATCAGTGGCGTTACCGCCTTGCTCGGGATGATATGATTAAAAAAAAAAAATAACAAGACAGATTGGGTTCTATATCCTTGGCTGGCAACCAGTATACTGCAGAAAGCAATGGCAACCTATTGCAGGATAATCTTCTACCCAGTCAGTCATGTCTCTTTCAAGACATGATTACCCAAAGCATGTATCACGTATGGCACTTAACTGAAGTGATAATGCCACTAAGATGCCAGGTGGTGTTCTCCTATGTGCCATGTCCCTTCATAGCGTAGGCGATCATGCCCTTCCATGTCTCCCTATCCCTTGTAGCTCTTAGCACCCCTCCCTTGTTACCCTTCCCAAACTCTGCTTTATCAGTCATTTGCTCAAGTCTATCAAGTATGTCATGTGTTGTTTTCCCCTGTTTCTCCTTTCCTCTGGAGGGAGACAATAGTTAAGTGGAACAACAGTTGTCTCCCCTTTTGAGGAACTCTTTTTTTATCTGGGTTCAGTTCCCTTCCTGGCTTTAGTGGGGATAGCCACGAGGAGCATTTTTGGTGTAACGGTATGTAACTTCTTTGCTATACTTGCTAAAACATTCTCATTCATTTGAACAACATGAACATTCCTCTTGTTTTGGGGCTTACTTAAATAGTTTGAATGTATTATACTTGCTTTTGTTATACTAAAGGTCTATTTGTTATTGCCATGTAACTTGTCCTTTTTTTACTACACGTGCTATGGCAGGGTATTAATGTTTATGTTAGTATCGCGTAACTGGAAATATCACCGGTTTGCAACCAATACTAATACCTCTATTTGCCCCGTGAGTATCAGATTCTCCAAGCCCTTCTTTCTCATTACATGTGCCTGAAACATCAGCTTTTTTTCGATATTAAGTATCAGTTTCCTTTTTGTTTCCACCCTGTCCAACACATTTTGGTTGCTTCACTTCTTTCTTTTACCCTTGATGAGATTGCCCAGCATTTGCTGCCATAATAGATTCAGTATTCTCTTCTTTGTTTTCAGTGAAATTTTCCTGTCTCTTAATACTCTACTCAGCTTCTGGAATGCATTCTTGGCCATCCCAATACACCTTCAGAACTCAAGAATATAAATGTATAGGAACTGCTGTGACCACAAAGTGAGAGATCAGTTCATATATTGATTGTAATATAGAAATGATCCCCCATTTTATAGCCATATTATATTATCAAATTCTGATTATGTATGAATCTACAACTTTTCACTTGCAGCTACAGGTTAATTAGTTATATTTGCATCACTAAATAATTATTATCTCGAGTAAGAATTCTTACATTACACTGCCATATTGAAGAACAGACATCACATAACAATCCAGTACTCTCTTCTTTGTTTCCAGCGAAATTTTCCTGTCTCTTAATACTCTACTCAGCTTTTGAAATGCATTCTTGACCATGCTAATACGCCTTTGGATATCAATGTTATACTTTCCATTCTGTTAGAACACTTACCAAATATTCAGATTTCTGTGCCTGCTTGATTTTTGTATCCCCAACTTATAGTTTGCATTTGGGGCTCCATTTTTACTGATGACCATGCATTCAATTTTCTTGTAGTTTATATGTAGACTTTTCTTTCTCCTTTCTTTTACTTTCTGTAGGAGGTCATGTAGTTTCCTTTCCATGTCCGCTATAGGCACTGTATCATCTGCATATCTTATATTGTTATGATTGTGGCCACCAATGACAAATCCTGGCTAGATTCCTAAAGCTCTCAGAATTGACTCACTGTATTTAAATCTAAACTTATTTATAAATGAAGTTTTGTATGCGTGTGTGTGTGTGTCCGTTACCTATGAAATGGTTGAACCGATTTTCTTGGAAATTTACACAGTTGTATTATAAGTGTCTGCGAGTGTTCTTAGCTAGGTTTTGTGTCAAGGTACCCCCGATAAATACTGAAAATTGATAATTGAAAAAATCGGGTTATAGAAGGAGTGGTCTGATTTTAATCAAATTTGATACACTCATAGACAAAGTCATAAGAAACGATATTCACAAGTTTCAAGGTTGCAGTTCTTACAATAGTGCAGAAAATCGATAATATATATATATATATATATATATATATATAAAAGGCAAGATGTTTGTGTGTGTGTCTGTTTATCTGCCTGTATGTCTGTATTTTCTTCAACCCTTTTATTTTCGTATTTGCTTCGGGTTTGACTCTAAGTAGATATAATTGTAGTTCTTAGTCTCAGCCATGATACCATTTACTCAGAGGACTTATTTAGGCTTCAAAATTCAGTTTACAATGAAAAAAACTTATTTGATATCGATACTAGAAAATCAAAATTTGACTTACATCCATTCATTTTTCTTTCAGTCTACGGTTTCGCTTTAACTAGAAACAACTATTGCTTTTTAGTCTTTTGTGCCAACATCCAAAGAGTCTGAGCTCCAGGACCATGGATTAGTCTTAAAGCTTTCATTACACCCGAGCAATGCCGGGCTATACCGCAAGCAGGTTGAATGAGTGAAAGAGAATGAGAAGTCTTCATTATCATTATTCAAAGGGTTGTCCGCATTTTTTATTTATTCAGCTGCATTTTTTTAATTTTACTTTTATTCAAATGTGTTTCTTCTTCTTCTATGTGCCCTGTCCTTTCAGGACATAGGCGATTATGGCTTTCTATGTCTCTCTATCCCTGGTGGCTCTTAGTATGTTTTCTCCTGTTACTCCACGCAACCCCCATTCCATCATCCACCTACTCAGGCCCTTTAAATATGTTATCTGCTGTCTCCCTCTGTCTCTTTTGCCTTCTATCTGGCCTGTCAGTATCAGGTTCTCCAAGCCCTCCTTTCTCATTGCATGTCCCAGGAACTTCAGTTGTCTCTTCCTGATGCTCACTATTAATTTTCTTTTCATTGCCATTTTTTCCAACACCTCACCAATGTTCACATGCTCAGTCCATGATATCCGCAGCATCCTTCTGTAGAACCACATTTTTGCTGCTTCAGATTTTTTCCTTATCTTTGATGATATTGTCCAGCATTCACTGCCATACTGAAGAACTGACATCACATAGCAATCTCGCACTCTCTTCTTTGTTGCTAGTGAAAATTTCCTGTGTATTTTACTCAGCTTCTGGAACACGTCCTTCGCCATGCCAATTCGCCTTCGGATCTCTGTGTCACACTTCCATCTCCTGTTAGAATGCTTCCTAGGTATTTAAATTTTTGTACTTGCTTGATTCTAGTATCCGCCACCTGTATTTGGCATTTTGGGTTGCTCTTTTTGCTGATGACCATGCATTCAGTTTTCTTATGGATTTACCAAAGTTTTAATTTATTCAAATGGCTGTCCCCATTCCAAAATTATTCACAATTTTGACCTTATCTTTGTTTATTGGAATGGATGTCTACAGGGTTTTTTTTTAATTCTAAGTGATGTCCAAATCTTTGATATATTTGTATTGTCGTTCACATTTTTCATTTCTTTCAGAGGAGGTTTTTTTTTTTTAGTTTGGGAGATTTTAGAAAGTTTAAGCATTTGTCAAATATTATGTTCAATATATAAGGATTGTATATCTGAACTTGCCTATGGGTGTCATGATCATCACAATTTTGACCTGGAAATCACTAATAATTATAATAAAAGATTAATGAAATTTACTCTAATAAAGATGCTTCGAATGTTCCATAGTGTATGAATCCTCTTCCATTAACATAGGACTGGGCTATTTCAGTTTATCTTTTGTTTCCTTCTATTTTTTCAATCATTTCACCCCAAGCAAGGTAATAATGCCACTAGGATGCTAAGGAGTGAAAGAAAATGAGAAAAATTTAGTGAGGAGAAAGGACAATAAAAGAACATGATTCAGAAGATAGAAGATGCATTTAAATTTTGAAAGAATGTAGGGAAGCAAGAAACCAGAAGAGTTCTACAGGTGAGAAGTGCAAGAAAAGAAACTATTACAATAGTGCTTAAGGTTACATCTAACTGGTTCAATGATAAAATGATGAGACCTATTTGCCAATCTAGTAATTGTTGCACACTTTCTTCTAGTGAGTGCAGAACCAGGGATCGAACCGCAGACCGTTGGATTTCAATTCAACGTTCTCCCAGCTGGCTTCTTGCTACGCCTCTTCCTCTTCCTCTTCCTACTCCACTTTCCTCCTTCCACCTTTTCACTGCGTCTCTCTGCGTCAGCTTCTCGCCAAGAAATTGACGCCACTGCCTATCAGTGAACTTGGTCGGTCAGTTTTATAATCCATTTCTCTACCCATAATCCATTTCCTCAGTCTATAAAAATTCCACTCGAGGGCCTCCTCTCTTTTTTCCTTTAGAATGAGCTGAAGGTGGATTATTAAGACAGCGGTGAGTATTATTATTATTTTCTTTCTTTGGAACAGATTACTGCTCTGCACGCCAGACACAAACGAACTCTCTTTTTTCCAGAGCCGCCAGTCGCCCTTTCATGTTCACAGTAATACACTTAAATTCATGTGGTCAAGGTGCTAAGGAGGAGAGCTCATTAGAACAATTACCATGAAAATATTTATAGAAAAGACAGAGAGAAACCACATCATTGGCATTTTTGTCAAGAATCTCAAGATATATTAAAGTATGTTATGACCAAATATGGCAGCAATATTCAATGCTTGGACAAATGGTAGATTTGGAAATGTGCCAGATGGATTCTGGCATGACCCAGTGAATCAAATTTTCTAGCAGCAGTCGTAGCAATTAATTCAATATAATCACTCTAATTTCATTAGAAACAAAGATAAGATTACTAAACTGTAATGTAATATCAGTTCTCCTATATGGCAGTGAATACTGAACAATCTCCTCAAAGATGAAGAAGAGACTTGAAGCAACAGAAATGTGGTTCTGCAGAAGGATGCTGAGAATTCCAAAGACTGAACATGTGAACAACAACAATGTTTTAGAGAAAATGGAAACAAAAATGGATACTTATACTTAACATCACAAAGAGACAGTTAGAATTCATAGGTCAGATAATGAGAAAAGAGGGCTTAGAAAATTGATATTCACAGGACAGATAGGACAGGGTTCAGGAGAGATAACAAAAAGACAAAATTTATTAAGAGCTACAAAGGACAAGAAATTGTGGAGAGCCATGATTGTTAATATCCTAAAGACACATTAGAAGAAATAGAAATAAATGGCAGAACAAGGACCACAAAGATAAAGAGGAGTAGTGAAAGATTAAAAGTTATTTGGAGTAACAAAATACGGGAAGTTGTGGAGATCCAACTTCTTATTTTTTTAAACTACAATCTTTTAGAACATTGGTGATTACCAATGTTCTAAAAGAACCTAGGGTAAAAAAATAAGAGGTATAAAGTTTTACTACTTTTAAAGAATAATAATTTTTTTATTCTTCTTTTCAGTGCAATGTTCCTTCAGGATGTAAGCAATCATAGCCCTCTACATCTTCCTGTCCCTTAATACATTTTGTCTCGTTATTTCTCTCAAATCCTACTCTACCATCCATTTGTTTAGGCCCATCAAGTATGTCACACTCTGTTTTCCCCAATCCCTCTTTCACTCTATCTGCCTTGTAAGTATCAGATTTTCCAACCCCTCATTCCTCGTTATATGTCCCAGTTACATTTCCTTAAAATTATTTTCTGGTGCTCCTGCTATCCACTTAGGTGTCCTTGACCAAATCCAACAGAGAATCTGTAATGTGATCGATCCCAACTTGGCAGCTACAATACAGTTGCTTTCTCACCGACACAGTGTGGCTTCCCTGTGTCTCTTCTACAAATACTTTCACGGCTTCTGTTTCGATGAACTTAGCTCACTGGTACCCCCTATATACAAATTTCCTTGAGCCATAAGCTTAGCAACTAGGTCCCACCCTTTTACTGTGAAGCCAATAAATTATAAACGCAAATTCTACTCCAGCAGCTTCTTTTCTTGCACTTCCCGCCTGTGGAATTCCCTTCCACATACTTGCTTTCCTGACAGTTACAATCTACAAGAATTTAAATGTAAAGTCAATAGTCATCTCCTGTCTCACTAACTTACATCCTCTCTCTCATGCTTTTCTACATCCACCCCGCTCTCATCAGTACTCTCTTCCTTCTCCTGCTCTCTTCCTGACACACCCTGCAACCTCTCAATCCTCATAACATTCCTCCTCATCCACCCAACTCTCATCAGTAATCTCTTCCCTCTCCTACTTTCTTCCTGACACACCCTGCAACCTCTCAATCCTCAACATTCCTCCTATGTGACCCCCTGCACAACTGTAGCAGTAAAATGCCTTGTTTGGGGTGACACGATTATAAAAAAAAAATATGGTTTGTTGAAAAAAAGACCATGTCAGCTTGTATAAGTATTTAAGTTAGCCTGGTGCAAGGTCACAAGTATGAAGCACTTATTAAGGATCAGAATTACTTCAATAAAAATTGTCCTCTAAGTTACTAACTATTGACATATATGGCAAAACACTCCAACATCGATCTATGCTAGGCTCAGAAGACTACAATCATCAGATATTAAACAAGGATTAAACTCACTTTGGTTTACACGGAATCAGTCAGTAAAGTGCCATATGTGATACACACTTGGGTGATCATGTCTCTTTCGAGACCTGACTGACTAGGCAGATTTTTCCGCAGAGGGTGACCATTTCTTTCTATGGCGACTGGTTGCCAACCAAGGCTAAAGAACCTGACTAATATGATTTGATCTAACAAAAACTTATAAATACTCAATTAAATTCAGACACTGTTCAATGCCAAGTCATTTTCTATATATCAAATTTATATTATAAATAATATAATTATATGATATATTATTTATAGTATATAACCAAATATGTTCTCCTAGTCAACCCATAGCTGGAGGGAGAAGAGATGGATTAATACCTTTCCCAAGGGTATTTGCGCATAAGTGAATGCAAGGAATTCAACTGGAATTTGAACTCGACTCTCCAATTCCTACTTAATTCAATGGCTTGCTATGGTATAGACTCCATATCTATTTGTGTACATGAAATAAGAATGGCACTAATAAATAAAATGAGACTAAGGTGATTTTCAAAGCATAACTTACATCTGGCACAAGGTCAAAAGTATGGCGCACATAGTGAGGATCAAACTCACTACTCAGTCATAATTGTTCTAGCGTTACAAGCTTGCTAACCGTTGCACAATGCTGAAGGTGACCAATAATATGCAACTAAGAAGATGGAAAAAGCAGGATTTTTTTTGCTTTATATTTTAATATTATTTTCATTTGTAATCAAAATTTAATTATTTATGATCATATATATATAATTCTGTGATCATCAGGGGATTATTTTGTCAAACAAGATCTTATTTTCAGTTTTAACTTATTTTGCTTTATATCAGAATTTAGTAATGGCAACCTACTGTGGGACAATTTTCTGCCTAGTCAGTCATGTTTCAAAAGAGACATGATCACCCGAGCATGTATCACGGATGGCAATTAACTGACTCAATCAGAATTTAATATTTTGTAATCATATACAGTGAGCCAGGTTACAATGGCAGTCAGGTTTGTTATATTCACGTTCATGCAAATACCCTTGGGGAAGGTGCAAATCCACCTCTTCCCCCCACTATGGATTAATTAGTAGAACTTGTATCAATAATTCATTGTTATTTCTAAAACATTCTTATAATCTAAAAATATTTCCCGGATTTAAATCTCTATCGCCCGGTTCACACCCCACCCACATCTATTGAACAGGTTAAGAGGCTTATCCCTTGTTCCCTGTTTAGGATGTGGTTTCCGGCTTTCTCTTTTCCAATCTTTTCACTATTATGTAGCCCCCTGCACATCAGTGGCGTCACCGCCTTGCTCGGGGTGATACGAATAAAAAAATAAATAAAAATAAATAACTTGCAAAAAGTTGATAAGCCATAAAAAACAAGTCCCTCAATCTCTGTAATCATATATATTATTCTCATGTGTCAGAGAGTCAGTCAGTTAAGTGCCATACATGATACACGCTTGGGCAATCATGTCTTGAAAGAGACATGACTGACTGGGCAGAACATTATCCCGCAGTAGGTTGCCATTGCTTTCTGCGGTAGACTGGTTGCCGACCAAGGCTATAGAACCCAATCTGTCCTGTTATTTAACCCATAACTGGAAGGAATAGACGGATTAATACCTTTCCCAAGGGTATTTGCACATAAGTGAATGCAATGAATTCGGCTCCCCGACTTCTCGTTCCGAGTCGATATCCAATGCACCACAACGCACATCTGACGGTTTTTTAATATTTTCAAATGATTTTGATTTGTAATTTTAATTTAATCATTTATAAGGATATATATTTAATTCAGGGGTCAATAGGGGATTAGTGTGTCAAACAATTTTTTAAAAAATATTTTAACATTATTTTGATTTGTATCATAAATTAATTATTTCTAATCCTGTACATGACAGGATGTTGTTATCTGAGCAGATAAGTTCCAAAAACTAACCACAAATCATGAAAGGTGAAATCTGAGGCTAATAGCAAGCCATATCTGCTAGGCATATACAAAAAATTATACTGGGAAATTAATATCCTATTTTAAAATCTGATTACATTTTTAAATGTTTCTTTTAATATTTTTTCAAGAAAGAAAAATATTTTGTCTAAAAAGAAAAAAAAACGGATTTTCATTAATTATAATGCAGAATTGAATAGTTGTGAAGTCAATGTTTATCTTATCAACAATATTTTAAACTGAAAGCTGATCTGATGAAAGAAGGTATGAAACTCCACAACAAGGAAAACTCTCTGATTTACTTCACAAATCAAAGGTAAAAATGAAGCAATTGAGACAAATGTAATTTGGTATTCAATAAATTAAACTTTTTTCATTTTTTTGTAAGTTTCAGAATTTGATGACTTGGATTTTGATAGCTTTGAGGACATTTAAGTTTCAAATATTAAATTAATATTATGCATGTCATACAATTTTTGTGTCCTTACAATTTTCTATTGTGAAGACCGGGTTTTTTTCAAGACAATTTCTCTACATGTTCAGACTTAAAAAAAAAAAAAAAAAAAGATTTTAAGGGCACAAGAAAAAAATGAATAAAAACTTAAGTTTTCTCTGTCCAGTATATTTTACAAGACATGCATATGTATGTTTTGTTAAAAATGACTGACAAGGAAGATTTTATTCATTTTTTATTTTTTATTTTTTTTTATAATCATATTGACCCAAGCAAGGCATTTTACTTTAAAACACCCTTGGTAGCCCTGGCGAAACATCAAGTATTCGGCTATTTGACAAGATTATGAACTTCGCTATAAACTAAAGGCACCAGGGTTATTTTTAAAAGCAAGAAGAAAGGACTAAACTTAAACTACAAGAAAACTGAATGCGTGATTATCAGTAAAAATAGGAGTTAAAAATGCTTTTACTATGCCACTACCCGGGTCAGTCACTGTTGGTTTCAATCCAGATAGCTGGTCGTAGATTGACTCTGTCACAGTGATCTCGCTTGTCCCATGCTGTGTTGATTGATCACAAGGTACGTGAGTTTTTCACTAGCTGTCTCTCTGCCAAACTAAACCAAACTGGGAAGTGTGCACACAATTGAAAATAAAAGAAAGAAATATAGCACCAAGAAAAATAAGTGAACCGATGTCTGAAGTGTTATAAAATAACGTCTTTATATACAGAGAATAATTCACACAATAGTCTTTTGGATAATTCCCAATCCCTGCTTCTATCAAGCTGGTAGCGGAACGGAAGTCTCTTAAGTAAATTGAATTGTCCTCCTAAGCAATAAATGAGAAATCTAGCTAACTACAGCATGCTGCTCCGAACGGAGTTCTAAGTTCATCGTAAGTCTAGTCAGCTTGATTCTTGTTCTCTGGAATGTTGCGGAAATTGCTGAAGTGCTGGGTTATGGGTAGGTTGGCGCGGTTCGTCTTCGGAATTGAAATCGAATTGGATTTCTTGTTCCGGGCTGGATCACTCTCACAAACTCTGGTTGGTTGATTGGCGATAGGCTTCTCTATGGTCGACACTTAATGGCATGGCAATTATCTCTCTGTCTCTTTACTTCTTCAGCTGGAACTGTCTTTGGCAGGCAGCGATTTTTCCATGGTTGGCACCCAACTGCGTGGCAATTATCTCTCTGAGCCGGTAACTTGAACTCACTGCCACTCGAACACGAACTGTGAACTGGAACCGATTTTGGTCCCTAGGGACCCTGTATTTATGCCCATGCCATGATGCGGGGCTGACAGACGCTGGGTATCTAACCCCCATCTCAGCAACCAAGAGAATTCTGAGGTTAGCTGCTACTCGTTGTTGCCTTTGGTTCATCCAATGGGATTAGTCTTATTTCCATGACGTCAACTGCTGGTCATCTCTCCCTTTTGGGCGCTGGTTCACAGGACCAATGACGCTGGGTATCTAACCTCCATCTCGGCAACCAATAGAATGCTGAGGTTAGCTGCTACTCGTTGTTGCCTTCAGTTCATCCAATTGGATTAGTCTTATTTCCATGACCTCAACTGCTGGTAATCTCCCTTATTTTGGGCGCTGGTTCACAGGACCAATGAGATTCCTCTCAGTCTTATGACGTCATCTTCCCATACCCACTTTTCTGGGCTGGACTTATCCGGCGAATTTTCTTTCTCACGAAACAATTTTGGGGATTTTTTTAATCAATCCCTATTAATCTTTTGAACTATGTTCCTTCCTTGTTTCACCCAAAACAACCAGACAAACAGACAGGCGAGTCTGTTGACATTTTCACTTAGATAAGAATTTCCGCATTTGCGTTTCCAATATTTATTTTCGAGTCACTGATATTTTCAGTTGACAGAAAATATTTTGCTATCTGCTTTCTTTTTCTTTTCTTTTTAATGTCAGGCTAGCCAGGCGATTCTCCATTTTCTATGTTATCACCTTGGCAGGTGACTTAAATTTCGTTTAGGCCCATGTGGATTTTATATTTCAATCAAAATACTAATGTCCAACGAGAATAAAAATTGAATTCATCTCTCTCTCTCTCTCTCTCTCTCTCTCTCTCTCTCTCTCTCTCTCTCTCTGGTTTAGAATAACAACAGAGAAACAAAACTTGTTGCCTTTCATGGGTGGCTTAGTTCTTTTAAATTCCAATGTCTATTGTTCTTGTATTTTATAAAAATAAAAACAAATTTAATTCTCTTTTTTTTCTGTTCTTTCTCTCTCTCCTTCTCAGGTTTAGAATAACAACAAGGAAAACAAAACTTGTTGCCTTTTGTTTCTTTTCCTTCGCTCATATTTCAAGAATAAAAAAATCTTTTAGTATGTTTTCTTCTGATCTATAATAATAATTTAAAGATTTTTCAATTATAGTTAATAATTAATGAATAAAATTAATTACCTCCATTCCACTAAATATTGTTACATTACTACAAGTCAGGGATACTGAAATCAAACAGGTACAGAAATTTAAATACCTGGGAATGCAGGATGAAATGTGCAATAATGAAACCTGAAAATGTATTGGGATGGCCAAACATGCATTCCAAAAGCTAAACAGAGTATTAAGATATGGAAAAATTTCATTGTAAACAAAGAAAAGATTGTCTAGCTCACAATGTTATCAAAAAATAAAGGCAGTATAAATACAGAATGAAATGTACCTGTGCTTTATAGACCATAGAAAGTCATTCAACAAACAACACTACAAAGATCTGTAATAGCTGCTCAGCAAACTTGACATATTCGAGAATGACATTAGAATAATCAAGAACCTATACTGGCAGCAAACTGCTTGCCTATGGACAAAAAATGAGTTTAGCAGATACACAAAAATAGAAATAGGTTTAAGACAAGGAAGTATCTTCTCACCAGATCTTTCAACCTATACAGTGAGGCAATTCTGAGAGAATTACAAGTCCTACCAGGATTCATTATTGATGCTCATAATCTTAACAATAAAAGATATGCAGATGACATAGTGCTGATAATAAGACATAGAAAGGAAACTGCAAAACTTCCTACAGTAGTGAAGGAATGCCAGAAGAAAGAACTAAGCATAAACTGCAAGAAAACAGAATGCATGGTTATCAACAAAAGGATGAGCCCAAAATATAAACTACTAAAATCAAGCAGGTACAGAAATTTCAATATCTGAGAAGTGTTCTAACAGAGGATGGAAGGTGCCACACTGAGATCTGAAGCTGTATTGGGGTGGCCAAAGAGGCATTCCAAAAGCTAAGCAGAGTATTAAAAGACAGAAAATTTGTTGGAAACAAAGAAAAGTATATTGAACTGTTACTCCTCAAAGATGAAGAGACCAACAGAAATATAGTTCTACAGAAAGATGATGAGGATACCATGGGCTGAATACGTGAGCAACAACAAGATTTTGGAGAGAATGGAAACAAAATGAAAATTTATACTTGACATCAAAAACAGGCAGTTAAAATTTGTGGGGTATGTAATGAGGAAAGAGGGGTTGGAAAATCTGATACTCATGAGAAAGATTGAGGGAAAGAGAAGCAGATAAAAGCCATGTGTGGCATACTTGATAGACTTGAGCAGATGACTGGTGGAACAGGGTTTGGGAGAAATGGCAGAAAGCCAAAACTTATTAAGAGCTACAAGGGACAGGATGGTGTGGAGGACCATGGTTACCTGCATCCTGAAAGGACATGGCACATAAAAGAATAGATAAAGGAGTGATCATAGAACTGTGAAATCTTGCATGCTTTAATTTCAACTCTTATTTATAACTGCATTGTTTCTTTTCATCTAAATCTATAAAGGGGACTTCAAATGTAACTTGTAGTGACTTCTCTTGAAAATAGACAAAATTTGGTTTTGTGGTATTGCAAAGTGCCTTCACAACAAGGGTTTAACCTCCAAGGACATTCAATCTGACATGGTTGCTACATTAGGAAATAATGTTCCAGCTTTATAAACAGTGCAAAAGTGGGCAAATGAATTCAGAAGGCGAATCATATAGTGTACAACTGAGATAAAATTTGGCATCATGGTGCTATTAAGTACCTGCACTGAATGGGTTTAGCCAACAAAGACATTTATACTGATATGGTTACTGCATTAGGGGATGATGTTCCAGCTTTAAAAACAGTGCAAAAGTGGGCAACTGAATTCAGAAGGAGAAGCATATAGTGTACAACTGAGATAACATTTGGCATCATGGTGCTATTAAGTACTTGCACAGAATGGGTTTAGCCAACAAAGATATTTATGCTGTTATGGTTTCTACATTAGGGAATGATGTTCCAGCTTTATAAACAATGCAAAATGGCCCATTAAATTTTGGAAGATATCATAGTCTTGAAATTGAGCAGTCTGGACATCTTTTAACTACCAACACTGAGAAAAACATTGATCATGTTCAGTGTTCACCAAATGTTGATGGATGACAGGCATATAAATCAAAAAATAAGTCTATAAATCAAATAACTAATGCTGATAGCATATCCTGCGAGAAACTTGGGAATATTGTACACAATGAATTGGTATGAAGAAGATTTCTACTCAACAGGTATCATGTCTTCTGGCACCTGATCAAAATCACACCAGGCTGATAACATGGTAGGAAAATCTTTCATTGTTTGAGACAAATCCTGGTGGTTTCCTTGAATGCTTCTCTACTCAGGATGAACCAGAGACAAAGTGACAATCCATGCAGTGGAAACTACCGTCTTCACCAGCTCCAAAGAAAGCCAAGGTTGTTTTATTTGCATAAAATGATGGCTTCATTTTTGGGGGATGTAAAAAGCATTGTGTTTATTGAGTATCTTCAAAAGAGCCACATCATTGATGGAGAGTACTATGCCAACTTTCTGAGACAGTTATGAAAGGCTATCAAGACCAAACACTCAGGAAAACTGATGAATGGGGTTTTATTTCATAAGGATAAGCCAATAGTATACAACTGAGATAAAATTTGACATTATGGTGTTATTAAGTACTTGCACGGAATGGGTTTAGCCAACACAGACATTTATGCTGATATGGTTCCAGCATACAAGTCCCGAGTTTCGATAGCTGTTGTGCATGACTGTGGCCTTAAATTGGCTGATCCTGCTCCATATTCTCTGAATTTGACACCCCATCTGATTATCATCGGTTCCCCAACATGAACAAACACTTGACTGGGAAGGCGCATAATAGTAATGATGATGTCATATTGCAGATGTTTTTTACCAAAAGGAAACAATACTGCGTATATACAAATCTACCATCCACCCGTGTACTGAATATTGCTGCTATATCTGTTGGGTGCTCCTGCTATCCACCTAGGTGTCCTTGACAAAATCTAATGGAAAATCAGTAATGTGATTGATCTCGACTTGGCAGCTAGGATACAGTCACTTTCTCACCGACGCAGTGTGGCTTCCCTGTGTCTCTTCTACAAATACTTTCACAGCTTCTGCTCTGATGAACTTATCTCACTGGTACCCCCTATATATAAATTTCCTCGAGCCACAAGATTAGTAACTAGGTCTCACCCTTTTACTGTGAAACTGATAAATTGTAAATGTGAATTCTACTCCAGCAGCTTCTTTTCTTGCACTTCCCGCCTGTGAAATTTCCTTCCGCTTACTTGCTTTCCAGACAACTACAATCTTCAAGAATTCAAATGTAAATTCAATAGTCATCTCCTGTCTCACTAACTTGCATCATCTCTCTCTCATGCTCTTTTCTCCAATATTCTCTACCTTCTCATACCCTCTTCCTGACACCCCCTGTAACCTGTCACTCTTTCTCATAACATTCCTACATAACTCCCTGCACAACAGTGGCAGTAAAATGCTTTGCTTGGGGCCACACGATTTTAAGAAAAAAAAAAAGTATTACAGCTTCTCCATTAAGGGAATCCAAGCACTAGCAACACTGATGGAAGAAGTGTGTGGGCTGCAAGGAAGACTATGTTGAAAACAAAGCCTCATATGATTATCATCTGTTCCCCAACATGAAAAAATATACTTGGCTTGAAACCAGCAAATGATGATGACATCATATTTTGCTATTGATGGCCAACAGTATGAAATCTTTACTAAAGGGATCGAGTCACTGCAATATTGATAGATGTATGTGGGCTGCTAGGGGGGACTGTTGCAAAATAAACCTCATTTTATCACATTTCTTGAGAGTATTTTGGTCAGTCTATGAACTTTTCAGCTGACCTTCAAATATAAATATAAATAATGATAAAAAATATAGTTTTAAGATTTTCTATATTTATGGGTAAAAGTATCCAATATAAGGTATAGAGTGTGTATAAACATAAAAGTAGATACTAAAGTCAATACAAAGTGTCAATAGTCAGATTCATTCTTCAGACCAATCTACATGTCTTGAAGATTGCATGAGACAAATTCTTGCCAACTGGTCTAGACCTCAGTATTTACTTTTATAGACAAGTGGGTTCATGTCATCAAAAATGACAGCAAAATATTTATATTGATATGCCATCTAAAATGACAACAACATATATATTGATGTATCTGCTATTGAGTATCTTATATCTAAATCTAAACTTATTTATAAATGGAACTTTGTGTGTGTGTGTGTGTGTGTGTCCATTACCTACAGACTCCGAAATGGCCGAACCGATTTTCTTGAAAATTTACACAGTTGTACTATAAGAGTCAGCGAGTGTTCTTAGCTAGGTTTTGTGTTGAGGTACCCCCGATAAATATCGAAAATCGAAAAAATTGGGTTATAGAAGGAGTGATCCGATTTTGGGGGAATGATAAACTTATTTATAAATGGAACTTTGTGTGTGTGTGTGTGTGTGTATGGGTCTGTGTGTGTGTGTCCATTACCTATAGACTCCAAAACAGCTGAACAGATTTTCTTGAAAATTTTCACAGTTGTATTATAAGCATCTGCAAGTGTTCTTAGCTAGGTTTTGTGTCGAGGTACCCCCGATAAATACTGAAAATCGATAATTGAAAAAATCGGGTTATAGAAGGATTGGTCCGATTTTAATCAAATTTGATACACTCATAGACAAAGACATAAGAAACGATATTCAGAAGTTTCAAGGTTGCAGTTCTTACAATAGTGCAGAAAGTTGATAATATATATATATATTTATATATATAAAAGGCAAGATGTTTGTGTGTGTGTGTGTGTGTTTATCTGCCTGTATGTCTGTATTTTTTCAGCCCTTTTATTTTAGTTTTTGCTTTGGGTTTGGCTCTAAGTAGGTATAATTGTAGTTCTTAGTCTCAACCATGATGCCATTTACTAAGAGGACTTATTTAGTCTTCAAAATTCAGTTTACAACGAAAAAAACTTATTTGATATCGATACTAGGAAATCAAAATTTAACTTACGTCCATTCATTTTTCTTTCAGTCTATGGTTTTGCTTTAACTGGAAACAACTATTGCTTTTTAGTCTTTCGAGCCAATGTCCAAAGAGTCTGAGCTCCAGGACCATGGATTAGTTTTAAAGCTTTCATGGCACTCAAGCAATGCCGGGCTATACTGCTAGTTTTATATACAAAGAAGTACATCAATTATTGCCTTTCTTGGTATATAAGATATATACACTATCCAGGGTGTTATGTGTAAATTGTTGCCATTTTGTATTTTTCATTTTGAGCATGTGCATTCTCCATTTTTGATTTTATCAACTGCACACTATAGTAGGGTCAGTTGGGTACTATCTGTGAGAAAAAGACTGCTATGATACAATTCACTCTGCTAGAAATTTGGAAACGGCATGCTATACAGCTTGACATTTGAACAAGAAGCTCCATTTGTGAGCATTTCAGTGTTTGGTTGTCAATCTGAGGACAGTGCAGTGGATTTGGAAAGAGTTGGATGAAACTGATGGTGATTACAAATGTGTTTTGAGTGATCACTAGTAATGGCAAAGTTATGCCTCTATTCATCTTCCCACAGGACCTCAGACTCAACACAAAGGCCTCCATCAAATGCCTTGAGGAGGTAGTGTTGTCCTGGATCAAGACGGTGGCTGCTGGAATACCCTATGTCTGGCAACAGGATTTTGCACCATGCTAAAGAAGCAGGAGAACCCAGTCATGGTTGTTTCTGCAGCCACATCAGCCCCCTTACATCTGGCCACCTAACTCCCCAGACTGCAACCCCCTTGATTATTATGTGTGGGGTGCAGTTAAGTGAGAGACACAAAGATGAACTGAAAGTAAGGATTACAGCAGGATTCACGAACTTAAACAAGGAGACTATCCAGAAGAGTTACAGGAGATTCTGAAGTCATGTGGAGGCTGTGGAATTTACTGTTTAGTATTTCACAATATTTTTTGTGTAAATTTGGTAAATATATCTGTTAAAATGAGATGTGAGAGTCATTTGCATTTGTGTGTAATTTAGGTGACAATTTGTCCATTTCACCCTTTGTATAAGATATAGAAAGTACAATTTGAAAAAAGAGGAACAAAAATCAGTTAGTGTTTTTCTACTTTCTTTTTTTAATTGACCATTAATGGTAATTATATCTTTTCTTTATTTCTTCCTTTCATTTTCATTTCATTTCAATAAAATATCTCTGTTCTAATGGCCGTAATAATATTAAGCACAAAGATGTGAAGGACAAAAAAAACTACCTTAAATTGCATTCATTTAGTTACAGAAAAAGATACAATTACTGTGATGCAAATAACAAGTAAAAAATAAACTTTAACATGTTAACTGCGGGGGGAGGGGGTCAATTACAAAACTGTCAACTTTATAACAGCCATTTTAGGCAATAAAAACATTTTAATGAGTTGATTTATAGCTTCAACTGAAGTCTTAACATTGTTTTCACACTAAAAGTATTACTGCAAATAAACTCATTGTGGGTGCTTGTGTCAGATAAAGACAACTATAGTAGACCTTGTAATAAAAATTGTGAACCATGAATTATCTTGTGGTTGGTAGTCAATGTGTTAAAACTAACTGATAAAAATTTAGTGAGTATTAATTTTTAAAAAATCAGTATTTGTTATTTTGATGAGCAAACTCTTTCCCATCTTTTGAACAGAAGTAGAGAATTATCCCTTGTTTTCTGTCTAGGATTAGATTTTCGACTCCTACTAATATGTTCTCATTTTCACAGATTAAAGATTTAGTTTCACTCCCAGTAATCCCTTGCATCTTAGTGGCAGTATCACATTGCTTTGGGTGAAATGATTAAAAAAAAATTGAAGGAGTTTTTAAACCTTAAAATATGTGTAATATATTAACTTGAATGGTGGATGTAACTGACAGGTACATACAGGCTATAGGTAAAGTCAACAAAGTGACAAGGAAGTGGTTGACAGATATATTCAGATGGATATAAAAGTTAACAAAAAACAAGGATGTGGCTGACAGTTATATCCAGCTGTAGATGATGTCAACAAAGTGCAACAAAAAAAACAACCAGCTTGAAAGACAATGGAATGCTGGGTGTGATTGACAGATACATCCGGTTGTAGATAAAGTCAACAACCCATAAAAGTAAAACTGTGTGGGGTCTATATAAAGTCTAGAATTTCAGGCTGAAGGTACAGAGACTAGCTAATGACTGGCTCCTTTGTATTCTCTCTGGCTACCTCTTTGATCCACACAACCATCACCAGTTAAACTATATTTTTATATATACATGTTCGTCATCGTTTGTCCAGATCCAGTCGCAGTATATGACATATGATTAGAACTATAATAGTTGATTTTATTGACTTGAAGTTTAAGAAAGCTACAAAAAGAAAATTTTTCTTACCATTGTGGCAATATTAGTTTTTGTTTGAATTTAACGGATAAGTTATCCTTATTTAGACTATTGCTTCCTTCTTTGTTGTTATCAAACCGTTTTGACCATTGTTCCCATTTGCTTTCAAATGTATGTCAATCCGAGTAACCAACAGGGAATTCCAAACCGAATTCTTTATTTAATCTATTGGGGTAGACTGTTCTTGTTCATATCTAGGGCTATCTCATCTAGTTCTTACTTTTAGTTCTGCTTAGTTATTGCTTGCTCTGTTTTTAATGAGTCCATGCTGCCTGGCTCAGGGATTGAACTCATAATTATAATGTCACCAAATTCATGAATTAATCCACTAGATTATTGTCCTGTAGGAATTTCCTGTAGAGTATCTGAACCGGCATACACCTGATGAAACGACTCACCCTTTAACCTGTGCACCTACACAAGCAGTCATGAGCACACATACCTGAATTTGCATCCAGGCTTGCTCTATGACCAAATATAAAATCCATTGTTAAAACAAAATGGTTGCAAATCTTTTTCTTCTTTCTTTTTCTTTTAAATAGCAATTGACAATAACAACAATGATAAATTAAAAAAATATTTTAAGAGACAATATAAAAAACATCAACATAAACAAGAAAACAACAACAGCAATAAAAAAAAACAATAAAATCAAATATGCAAAAAAACAACAAACAAAAACCCACAAAAGATGCAATAAACATCCTAAAAAAACAAACACAAAATTTACTTCACACTGACACAGGCAGCATTATCAACAAACAAATGGATCAATTATAGAAAATTATAGAAAGTTTTGGATTAATAATAATAATAATAATAATAATAATAATAACTTTATCAGCCCATATTTTGTGCAAGACTTTTATTATGATATTTTAAAAATGTAATTTTTTATGTAAATTTAAATGTAAAAAAGATACAAACAAAAATAACAAAACAAAGAAAAAAACAAACATTTAATGAAATTAGTTAAGTTTATAAATGAGCTATTACTGTTGTTAGTATGACCTATTAATGTGAATGTACACTATCCTCTCAAAGGTTTTGGGACAATCTCACAAAACAATATGGCTGCATTAATCAAGTTAGATTCTGAAGGAGTATACAGCACTGACCATTTCCCTGGAGTCTATAGGTAGCAAGTTTAAAACGTTTAAGAATTAGTGCATTTGCTTTATAGATATGGTTTCTTTTTGAGATGATTGATTTTTAATATAATAGACAGCCAGGACCAAACAGAGACTTATAGGTAAGTAGAGACAGAGTGTGCATGTGTGTGTGTGAGAGAGAGAGAGAGAGAGAGAGAGAGAGAGAGAGAGAAATATATTTTACCATTTGATATGGAAAGAGATAATGGAAAAATAAGGAAGTGTAATGAAATATTTGTGAGGAAGAAATAATTTATTTCTAACAAACAATAAATGTTTTTTCTTGTTTTCTAAATTCTCAAACCACAGTTTACAAATCACATGAAACTTTTTGGTATTTAATGTGCAGTTTGTGGAATATGTTGTCTGAGCTGCTTTTCTTATTGCAGTTAATAAAAAAAACTAAATAAGAAGAGAAAATAAAATTTAATAATTATTCATCAAGTATGAAATGTGACCCTATTGAATTAAAAGGTTAAGATTCATAGTTAATAAAAATATTTAAGAATGTAAATCCTGATTTTTAATGATAGATTTGAGTGAGACATTATTCTTCAGTTTTGAAGGAAGGAATGGTGGAAAGGAAAGTCATGAAAGAATTTTCAGGTCTGCAAGGGTTATAAAGGAATGCTCAAGTTTTGTGGCTCTCAAATAACTTAAAGCTATCATATGTGGCCCCTTGAATTTATTAAATTTGACCAACCCTGACCAATATCTATTTTTTAATTCTTATTTCTGAATGAGTTACAGTACTGTGCAAAAGTATAAGGACAAGACCTATTTTATCTTTTATGAGGCATAGTGACAGAAAATCAACAATTTAATTAAAGTAATTTTATTTGATTTACTCAACAAATGCTTTAACAAGAAAAAAAATACTTGTTACAAAGTAAATTTAATATTTAGTATAATAGCTTTGCTTTGAAATAATAAAATAATTGCGACAATTTACCAATCGCACCTAATATATATATATATATATATATATATATATATATATATATATACAGTACTGTGTAAAAGTATTAGGATAAGACCTATTTTATCTTTTATGAGGCATATTGACAGAAAATCAACAATTTAATTAAAGTAATTTTATTTGATTTACTCAACAAATGCTTAAACAAGAAAAAATACTTGTTACAAAATAAATTTAATATTTAGTATAATAGCCTTTTGCTTTGATCACAAACTTCATTCTGTCAGGCTTCTTCAATGTATCTAATGATATCTCCTGCCAAGCAGATTGTATTTGTTCCCAAAGTGTCTTGCAAAGTAACATTAAATTTATCAATTCAAGAGGGGGGAATAAGAAAAAAGTCAGTCATATACAAGGATAATAGAATAATGAGTAGTTCCAAAATAACTTGTTTAATAGAAAATAGGAAAAATTTAATATAACTTCTTTTTAATACATTTCTGTTACACCTAGTTTTAAATAATCAATATTTATTAGCAATTTACTTGGCTTTTCACCCTGTATTTAAAATTTCAGTGAATATTTTTAGGAAAATCACCCTTGTTCTAATACTTTGGCACACTACCGGTAGTGTGCAAAAGTGTTAGGACAAGAGGATTTTAAACTTTATTTCGATGCTTCATAAAAGATAAAATAGTTCTTGTCCTGATACTTTTGCACAATACTGTATTTTCCTTAGATTTAATAGTAAATGGTGTCTTTTTCCTTGAGACAGAATTTTTTCTTGAATAAATGTATTTATTATAATCAAGAAATTAATTTAATTTTTATTATTATGTATTTAAACAATCGCTTAAAAATTCAGATAACAATCTTTCTCTCTTTAATATCTTTCCAGTTTTTATAAAATATTCTGTGGGCATAAATATCACTCACTTAAGTGCCATACATGATACACGCTTGGGCGATCATGTCTCGAAAGAGACATGACTGACTGGGCAGAAGATTTTCTATCCTGCTCTTTAAACTATAGCTGAATGGAAGAAGAGATGTATTGTATTAATCAATAGTAATTAGTGGGGGATCAATTTATTACATCATAACAATGGAAAACCAATCCTCCACTTTATGCCCAGTAGAAGACTTAATCATGTTTCCAACTATTATATTCAGTCACTCACTTAAGTGCCATACGTGATACACATTTGGGCAATCATGTCTCGAAAGAGACATGACTGACTGGGCAGAAGATTATCCCACAGTAGGTTGCCATTGCTTTCTGCGGTAGACTGGTTGCCGACCAAGGCTATAGAACCCAATCTGTCCTGCTATTTAACCCATAACTGGAAGGAAGAGACGGATTAATACCTTTCCCAAGGGTATTTGTGTGTAAATGAATACAATGTATTCAACTGGAATTCAAACTCGGTTCCCCGGTTTCTCGTTCCGAGCCGATATCCACTGTACCACAATGCACATCTGGCATAAATATATGTTTCCCTAAAATCAGGTCAGTTCTTCTGCCTCGTGGATTTTAATATTTAAAGAGTTAATGAATCTTAACAATAACTTATATATCAATATTTATCTATATCAAATTATAACAAGGTATTGCCAAATTTTGATGCTTGAATCACATTTATTTATTTATATAATGTATAGGGTTTAGTTGAGCTTCTTATCTTGTTACAATTGATAGAAAAAGTAAATAATTTTTTATCATAATTTACCTAGTATGAAATTTGACCTAATTTGATTAGAATTTTAAGGTTCATGCTTCATAAAAATATTTAAATTCACATCCTTATTTTAATGTTAGATTTAAATGAGACATTGTTCAGTCTTAGATGAAAGAAAAGTAGGAAGTAGATCAATCAAAGAATTTTCAGGGCTGCAAAGATTACAGACAAATGGTCATGTTTTGTGGATCTTAAACAGCTTAAATTTATCAAATGTGGTTTTTATATTAAGCAAGTTTGACACCTCCTGTTATAGACAATCTAAATATTCTATATTTAATATTCATGTTTTGTGAATCTTAAACAGCTTAAATTTATCAGATGTGGTTTTTATATTAAGCAAGTTTGACACCTCCTGTTATAGACAATCTAAATATTCTATATTTAATATTCATGTTTTGTGAATCTTAAACAGCTTAAATTTATCAAATGTGGTTTTTATATTAAGCAAGTTTGACACCTCCTGTTATAGACAATCTAAATATTCTATATTTAATATTCATGTTTTGTGAATCTTAAACAGCTTAAATTTATCAAATGTGGTTTTTATATTAAGCAAGTTTGACACCTCCTGTTATAGACAATCTAAATATTCTATATTTAATATTCATGTTTTGTGAATCTTAAACAGCTTAAATTTATCAAATGTGGTTTTTATATTAAGCAAGTTTGACACCTCCTGTTATAGACAATCTAAATATTCTATATTTAATATTCATGTTTTGTGAATCTTAAACAGCTTAAATTTATCAAATGTGGTTTTTATATTAAGCAAGTTTGACACCTCCTGTTATAGACAATCTAAATATTCTATATTTAATATTCTTATAATAATAATAACAAGAATTTTTAATGCCAAATAATACTCATGAGCCATTAAAATACATTTACAGTAGATTTTGGCAAAGAAAGTGCTCAATATTAAAAACTAGAATAACAACAGTTAATAAATAAATGAATATTCAAATCAAAGCAAGTTTTCCTGAAAGCCTCCTCGGCCTTACCCTGTCTTCCGACCTCAAGTGGAATAATTACACTGAATCAAGAGATAAATCCACTGCTAGGAAGGTTGGGTTACTGTGTTGGGCCAGGAAGTTTTTTCTGCCTGAATCCATTTTGCACATATACAAATCAACCATCCGACCATGCATGAAATACTGTTGTCATATCTGGTCATATGCCCCTGCTGTTTCTCTCAGCGTTCTCGACAGGCTCCAAAGAAGAATCTGTCATGTGATTGGTCCTAACCTGGCAGCTTGACTCCAGCCACTTTCTCATTGTTAAGATTTGGCTTCCCTCTGTCTCTTCTCTGGTGCTCTGACAAACTTGGGTCACTGGTGCCCCCTCCACAAGAATTTACTCAGGCAACCAGATTGGCAACAAGGTCTCACCCTTTTACAGTTAGATCAACCAAATGCAGGTGACAATTCTATTCCAGCAGCTTCTTTTCTCACGCTTCCCACCTGTGGAACTCCCTTCCATATATTTGCTTTCCAGACGGCTATAATCTCCAGGAATTTAAATGCAAAGTCAATTCCCATCTCTTATCCACTTAATTCCAGCCCTTTCTAAATCACCCAATGTATCTTGTTCTTTTCCTTTCTCTCTACCTTCACCCCTGTGTTCACACCTTTCTCTTGCCCTTTCTCTTTCACCCCTTGTAGCTGGTTCATCTTTGTCTTCACTCTCCTCCTGCCTAATACTTCAATTCTTTTTTGTAATCCCCTGCACATCGGTGGTGTTAATATCTTGCTTTTGGTGAAATTATTAAAAAAACAAAAAAAAACAAAAAAAAACACTTATCTTCCAATTTAAAGTTTTGCACAAATAACATTCAAATTATTAGGCAAGATAAATCTAGAGAATTCATTGACAGCTATATGTATTATTTCAAATAAATCATAGATACATATATATAAGATAATGACAAACTTGTAAAAACAGAGAAGATAATCCACAAAAATTTATCTAATTAATATAGAATATTAAATAGATAAAAATAGAGAGCTCAATGGATATTATCCATAGCAATATGAAATATAGAGAAGAAAATAATCTATCTTAATATCTATCTCTTAATATTTTATATTAAATAGATCATTTTGAATTATCCTCTCTGTTTATGGACTTGACATCATTATCTCTCTCTTTCACTCTCTCTCTCTCTATCTATCTATCTATATATATATATATATTGAATAGTTAAATAAAAGATCAAATATCTTATAACTTGAAGTTCTTCAAAAACACTCTCTTACTCATTAGGGTAAGATAAATCTATTGAATTCATCACATATATTTCTTGTCATTTTCATAATAAAAACAAAATAATAAAAACAAAATAATATATAATGTCTTATCTGTCAATGAATTCAATAGAGTTATTTTATCCTGAGAAGTGGGAAAGTGTTTCTGTGAAACTTCTGTAAAAATTTGGAAGATAAGTCATTTGAATCATTATCTCTCTATCTATTAGCTATTGTTCCTATATTTTTTAAATAAAATATTTTCATCCTAGTGGAAGGCACATCATGGAGATCAAGTGGCAGCAAGTCTCCATAATACTCTAGTACTCTTGTCAGTATTCTCAATATTTTCAGCAACATTGTTGCATTCATTGTTTCCAACCCTTTCCAGTTCCTCCACCCTTCATCTTATGTTCTTTGGAATTTTGATCCTGGCACACCAATATCACCATTTTTTATTCATTTTATTATTATTGCTTTTTATTGCAATAGTCTGGGTCAGTCCATTCTTTGACCATTATCGTTTAGAGAAATGATTTCTTTTTTTATTAATATCACCTCATGTCACATCACAAATCCCATAGCACATTAGGCTCATCAGGACCCCCACATATTGCAGCCATGGCAGCAATGGTGTGTCAAGATAGCCTGACCGAGACCATCTCTCTTCAGGCTGATTTTGAATTCAAGGTTTTCCTTCTCCTAGATTGGTTGCCAGCCCAAGGTAAAAGAGCCAAGTTAGTCCTGCTATTTAACCCATAGCTTGGAGGTGACGAGATTGGTTAATACATGTGCAATAAAATGAACATAACAAACTCAGACAAACTTTGAACTTGGTTAACCAATTTCTCTTTCCAATTACTCAAGTACCAAGTATCCCATTTTTGATGTCTATAATGCCGAGAGAAAGGGAGAAGTTTTCTTTTTGAAAACTTAGTGCCAGAATGTGTTTTTGTTCAGAGTGTCAAAAAGAAAAACTCAAAACCGCAGCTTGTCTTTCTTTATAAACTTCCTGAAGAAGTGTTCAACTGAAACATCATGGTAACACCATAATTAAAAATAAGATATTTAATTGTCTAAACAAAACTGGCAATGTTAATAACTCTTCTTGAACTTATACGTTCTTTCTTATATTGAGAGAATAATTTTAAGGGAAGATAAACATTAGTTACCATCATTTTTATTTTTTTGTTATTAAATTTTTTATTATTAAAAATTGGAATGCTGCTTGTTTTTTTTTATAGACTGATAGACTAAACAGTTGGAATAAATAGGAAAGAAATGCTTGTCAAAATCAAAATATCACTTGTCTAAAAAACTGAAGGGAAAATTCTGAAATAATATCTTTAAAATTTGGAGAAGATTATTTGGAACAAAGTAAGGTGACATTTTTCTGCGTTTTTATTTGCTTCACTATAATGTACATAGTAATGATATATTGAACATTTCCTACCTTAATAACCAAGAATTTAGTTAACAAATCGACTTGTATAAGACATTTTTACTTACTTGTTGATGGTCACAAGGAAAAGTTCTGAAAGTGCTAAAATATATTAATTTGATCAAATTACTTTTTCCAAAATAAAAATATATTCAGTTTAGCTCTACACCAAACCCATATGATTATTAAATGTGTGAATACAAGTACACACATTACATCATTTTTTGTACAGGCATACATATATATATATATATATATATATATATATATATATTTCTCAAAGTTTTTCAAAAATATTCAGGCCAGTAGAGATACATATATATATAAATATACTGTTTAATTAAAAACAGAATCTCTACTCAAATATGAGTATCTCTTAAAAGTAATATTAAAAAATATAAATTAAATACATTGACTGATAATCTATTTCAGTAATCTCTGGAACTTTCCGTAACAGTGTCTGTTTACAGTTGTTTATATTATGATACACTTTCAGAGCAGAGATGAATGTTTATGAGGAATCAATAATTAAGGCTTAATTCAGCTTCATCTACTGTGAAATCATTTGTGGTCAAGCTTTAAAAACACATCAAATCAATTGATGGCTTCCTCTATGTTGTTAGGGGTTGCAGGTTTGAATTCTGCCAAATGACACACATTTTCTTAACAAAATTTCTCAAAAATATTCAGGCCAGTAGAGTTTTATATATATACTGTTTAATTAAAAACAGAATATCTACTCAAATCCAAGTATCTATTAAAAATAATATTTGAACAAATATATATATATATATATAATTTATTTTATATATATATATAATATATTTATATATATATAAATATATATGATTTATTTTTGGAGGTAGCGACTCCAACTGACACCAAATCAGTTGAGTTTTGATCCCAGCCAGGAGCAAGTGGATGTGTCTAGCCACACTGATTATCTGTGATACAGCGAAACAGGGTTGTATAGGGATGACTAATACATATATATACATCATATGCTAAAAAGTCTGCCTCCTTCTACTTAGCGCCCATAGCTCAGAGGTAGAATCGCCGACTGATGCCAATTCGATCGGGTTTCAATTCTGGGTAAAAGCAATCAGATGTTTAACCATACTGATGAGCTGTGATACAGCGAAACAGATCTGTCTGCAGATGACTATATATATATATATATATATATATATATATATATATATATAAACTTTAATCTAAAAGGAAAAGCATGAAGGTAAATCCCAAAGACCTGATCCTATTAGGGATTTCATGTAGAAATGATCATACAACGATTTTGAACTTTGAAATTTATTTTATTTTATATATATATATATATATATATATATATATATATATATTCTATGTTGTGTCAGAATGTAGACAATCATGTTTCTTCACATTTTCCTTGTCCTTTATCTGTGGATTGCTTTGACTTCTTGGTAAAGATAGTAGAGTGGTTTCCTATTGCCTGCTACATGGTTTTGTATTCAGAATTGTTAGCCTTTCTGTAGACTGTTTTGTCACTCAATGCTGAGAGTCCAGTCCACTCTACTTTTTAACATCTAGCTGAGAACAAAGAGATGAATTCATGCCTTTTCCAAAGTCATTAGTGCAAAAGTGAGGCCAGAATTTGAATATGGCTCACCGATTCTATTTTCTATGACAATAACCAAATAACCATTACACTAACCAACATCCACACATACATTTATACATTATGTTTAAATGCATCTAGCTTTTGTTTTTACATGATATAGTCCTTATCGATGAATGTACATTCAAATGAGTCCTAAGTAATTAGTATCATTCTAACTCTCAATCATCAGTTCAGTCTGTTAAGTGCCATGCTTGATACATGCTTGGGCGATCATGTCTCAAAAGAGACATGACTGACTGGGCAGAAGATTTTCCTGCAGTAGGCTACCATTAGACTGGTTGCCAACCAAGGCTATAGAACCTAATTTGTTCTGCTGCTTAACCCGTAGCTGGAGAGAGACGCGATGGATTCATACCTTTCTCAATAGTATTTGTGCATAAGCGAATGCAACGAATTCAAACTGGAATTCAAATGGCAGTTAATAAATTGGAAATACAGGAACATATCTTAGTTTTAAATAGTGGTGTTAGCATACACAGTGGATTAAAGAATAGATGGTAGTGAGGACTGAAAGTACATTTATGTCACAATGTTATGAGAGTTCAAGTAAGGGTAATAATGCTATGGAGATATTTAGAGAAAAAGAATGTTTATAGTCAAGGAGTTGTAACTGAACAGCAAATACTAAATTGGTTCACAAAATTTGATTCTGAATAAACATCATTAGAGGCTGAGCACAGACACATAATGGGGCTTATCAGATTCTGATGATGTAGGACTAAAGTCATTGGAAAGCAATCCACAGCAAAGTACTCATGAATTATCAATAATAAAGGCATCACAATCTATATGCCAACACTTTGAAAAGGCAAGAAAAATCCACATGTTTGGTGTTTCAGTTCCACACATTCTTAATGAAAAGAACAAAGTGGGTTGTTGAGAAACAAAGATAGAGACTATTCATGAATAAACCTAATACATGAATAAATGAAGGTTGAAAATAACAGAAAAAAAATCTCCTTTGAAGATAATATATGGACCAGAGATCCAAGTTAATCAACATATGGATCTTAGATCCAAAGCAAACAACATATGAACATTAGATCCAAGGTAATCAACATTTAGATCTTAGATCCAAGGTAATAAACATATGGACCTTAGATCCAAGGTAATCAACATATTGACCTTAGATCCAGGGTAATCAACATATGGACATTAGAACCAAGGTAATCAAAATTTAGGCCTTAGATCCAAGGTAATCAACATACTGCCTTAAATCCAAGGTAATCAACATATAGACCTTAGATCCAAGTTAACAACATAGGGAACTTAGATTCAAGGTAATCAGCATATGGACCTTAGATCCAAGGTAATCAACATATAGATCTTAGATCCAAAGTAATCAATATATGGAAAATAGATCCAAGGTAATCAATATATGGAAAACAGATCCAAGGTAATCAACATATGGACCTTAGATCCAAGGTAATCAACATTTAGGTCTTAGATCCAATGTAATCAACATATGCAACATAGATCCAAGTTAATCAACATATGGATCTTAGATCCAAGGTAATCAGCATAAGGACCCTAGATCCAAGGTAATCAACATATAGAACTTAGATTCAAGGTAATCAATATATGGTTCTTAGATCCAAAGTAAACAACATATGGACATTAGATCCAAGGTAATAAACATTTAGGTCTTAGATCCAAGGTAATCAATATATCGACCTTACATCCAAGGTAATCAACATATTGACCTTAGATCCAAAGTAATCAACATATGGAACTTAGATCCAAGGTAATGAAAAGATGGAACTTAGATCCAAAGTAATCAACAAATGGACCTTAGATGCAAGGTAACCAACATATAGATCTTAGATCCAATGTAATCAACATATGGAACTTAGATCCAACTTAAACAACATATGGATTTTAGATCCAAGGTAATCAGCATATGGAACTTAGATCCAAGGTAATCAACATATGGAACTTAGATCCAAGGTAATCAACATATTGACTTCAGATTAATATTTGATTAATAAACAAAACTTTTATTGATTTTGTTGTCATATGAGGTTGGTATAAATAAGCCCTTTTTTTAAAAGCAATTTAACTTTACTAGGTCGGTCTTCTGATGCCATGGATATTGGCTTGGAACAAGAAATCAGAGAGCTGAGTTCAAGTTTCAGTTGAACTTCTTGCATTCACTTATGCGCAAATATCCTTGGGAAGGTATTAATCCATCTTTTCTCCTTCCAGCTATGGGTTAAATAGCAAAACAGATTGGCAACCAGTTTATTGCAGAAAGTAATGGCAACCTACATGTGCGTTGTAGTACATTGGATATCAGCTTGGAACGAGAAATCGGGGAGCCGAGTTCAAATTCCAGCTGAATTCATTGCATTCACTTACGTGTAAATAACCTTGGGAAAGGTATTAATCCTACTATTCCTTCCAGTTATGGGTTAAATAGCAGGATAGATTGGGTTCTATAGCCTTGGTCGGCAACCAGTGTACCGCAGAAAGCAATGGCAACCTACTGCGGGATAATCTTCTGTCCAGTCAGTCATGTCTCTTTCGAGACATGATTGCCGAAGTGTGTATCACATATGACACTTAACTGACTGACTGAATGACAACCTACTCTTGAAAAACCTTCTGCCTGGTCAGTCATGTTTCTTTCAAGACATGATCATCGAAGTGTGAATCACATATGGCATTTAACTGACTTTTACTTTGCTGCTTGCTAACTCAATATCCTTTTTGTCTGTTTTTCTTAGCTGTTGCCATTTTCATTTTTGCTTTTCCTCATGGAATACGTTTTAATTCATTCATCTTTTGGATTTGTTTTGCACAATATTCTGACCGTCCAACTTTTTGCAGGTCACTGCTTTGTGTTGTAGAATGTTGTTATATCTTATTCTGGTAGCACATGTATACTACCTTGTATAAATGTCCAAGTTTTGTATTATTGTGTTATTCTTCAGATTCTTAGAAGGAAGTAGGTCGGGGATTCCTGGGATGTGGCCTAAGATGTACGAGCACATGCAAAGCTCAACAGGAGTGGGGATGGGTTACAAAGTCAGTGCAAAGGTCAATGGGTGAATGGAGACATTTGCACAACTGCATGTAGTGTGCATGATAGGGGATAAATGTGCTCCCAAAGAATCAGATATGGTAACATTCTAGAACACAACAGACACCTGAAGAAGACGGGAGGATATGGCAGAGACATAATGAAAAAGAAAAAACAAGCGTTAAACTTGAAGAAATATGTCTAAGCAAAACTACATTGGTGAACAAGAAGCAATTTTAAGGCTATATATATAAATGATGACATTGAAGTCAACATCCAAAAGCATTCTGTTTCATGCTAAACACAATTGACAGCCCTTGACGATTGCATTTAAAATGAAACAGACTGTTGCCACTGGGTGATGACTTTAATGTCCACTTTTATATTTAAATACACTCAATCCCTGATATTGAGCACTTTAATCCATAAATATAGTACACCTTAAAACTATATTTTATTATATATATATATATATATATAGTGTATCGAGGCAGCAAATAATTATACCGTTAAATATAAGAGACAATGAATGTCTATTATGTTTAATCATGAGCCATTCTAAACATCATATTTTGGCTTTAATTTCAGTTGAAAATGAAGACAAAAATTCTCCAAAATTTGAATAATTTTTTATTCATTTGGTTCTAAGCTTTCAGCTCACATGAGCCATCTTCAGAGAGGTTATTAAGACGGTAACACAATAACATCCACCATCACCGACGATTTATTTCTGGCCATAACACATTACATTGCATTTGAATACAAGGCTCTGTTATCATTTCGCACTATCATGCGGTGTGACGTTATAGAACCACATTGCAAATTTGCAAACTGCATTTGTTATTTTTGGTAACTATTGCCATTGCCTACCTTTTGTCAACACAAAATAAAATCATCGCTGATGGTGGATGTTATTGTGCTACCGTCTTAATAACCTCTCTGAAGATTGCTCATGTGAGCTAAAAGCTTAGAACCAAATTAATAAAAAATTATCCAAATGTTGGAGAATTTTTGTCTTTATTTTCAACTGAAATTAAAGCCAAAATATGTTTAGAACGGCTCATGATTAAACATAACAGACATTCATTGTCTCTTATATTTAACAGTATATGTTTAGAAAATATATATATATATATATATATATATATATCATCTGTGTGTATATATATATATATATCATTTATATATATATATATATGAGGATGTGCATTGTGGTGCAGTGAATACTGACTCAGAATGAGAAATCAGAGAACTGAGATTGAATTCCGGTTGAATTCATTGCATTCACATATGTGCAAATACCCTTGAAAAAGGTATGAATCCATCGTTTGTACCTCCAACTATGGGTTAAATAGCAGGATAGATTGGGTTCTATAGCCTTGATTGGCAACCGATCTACCACAGAAAGTAATAGCAACCTACTGCAGAAAAATCTTCTGGCCAGTCAATGTCTCTTTTGAGACATGATTGTCCAAGTGTATATTACATATGGTACTTAACTGACTGATATATATATATATATATATATATAGAGAGAGAGAGAGAGAGAGAGAGGAGTGTATGCATCTATGTATAGATGGACAGATAGTTATATATATATATATATATATATATATATAATTAAGTGTATACATATATTATCTAGAATTTATATTGAATAAAACAAAAACGAAGTCATGATAATTAATATAATTTCTGTTATATCATGAATATAAAAAAATAATAATAATAATATTGTGAATAGAAAAAAATAATAACAAACGGAATAATATAATGGAATTACAGAAATTATTATTAAAATTATAATATATAATATAAAATAATTAATTATAGGAAAATAGTCTTCAATATAATTTTCGGTCTCACACCAAAGTAAATGCAAAAACTGCAAACAGCCTTGTCTTCCTTACTTTAATTTTTTTTTTCCATAATAAAGAGGTACCGCTGAAGAAATGGGATGCTCAGTTTCAAGAATTTTGTTAGCATTTTTCTGCATTGTCCCCAAAAGATTATGAATGTAACATAGAAAATCAAATATGCAAAATATTTGAACAATAGTTAAGAAAATTTTTTAAGGATAAAAAACTCAATTAAATAAGATATTTCCCATAAAGACAAAATTAATTTCTCCTTAGTCATACAAAGATCAGTGTATTATTATTAGTTATAAGTAATTATATATCTGAATTGTATTGATCGGTGTCTAGGTTTACTGAGAGCACTATACAGAAGGATAGAAAGGTTGGTAGCTTGGTAGGTGGGTTAGTGAGTGAGTGGGTGGGTAAGTGAGTGAGTGAGTGAGTGAGTGGTAGCAGTTTGTCTCAAGGCCTTTGGCAGGATAGTGTATGCAAACACTAAATTTCATAGTGAATGACAAAAAGAACTAAGTGGTGTGATTGCCTACCTATCTCGCTCTGAGCGCTATCAGCTCCTATCTCTGCTCCCAACGCCTCTAGTAGGGCTGTAATCATTGATTCTATAAAAAGCAGAGGTACCAGGATGTAAACATAGCCAAGGAAGAAGAAGCATAGTTAAATAGAAGAAAAATAATATAGAAGCCTCTACTGTACTAAACAAAATATATAGCATTGAACAAAAAAGAACAACAAACACACAACGCCCAGTAGCAATTTGTATATACACACACACACACATATATACATATATGCACACACATACACACAAATATATATATATATATATATATATATATATATATATATATGTATTTATATGTATATGCACACACATATATATATACACAGGGTGCAGTGGATAGGATAAATTGTCGTCTAAATTACACAAAAATGAAAATAACACTGATATCTAACTTTAACAGATATTTACAAAAAAATTAGGCAAAAATATCTTGAAATACTAAAGAGTAAATTTATTCAATAAAACACCATTGGCTTCAATCATGGCCTACAGACGACTTTCAAATCTCCTGCAACTCTTCTGGACAGTCTCCTTGTTTAAGTTGGTGAATGTTGCCATAATTCTTGCCTTCAGTTCATCTTTGGTATTACAAGGAGTTTTAATGGTCAGTCACTCAACTGTGCCTCATACATAATAATAAAGGGGGTTGCAGCATGGGGAGTTAGATGGCAATATGTAAGGAGTGATGTAGTGGCAGAAATTATCTGACAACCATGACTGGATTCTCACTGCTTGTGTGGCATGGTGCAGAGTCCTACTGTCAGACATAGGGTCTTTCAGTAGCCACCCTCTTGAATCATGTTAGCACTACCTCCTCAAGGCACTTGATGTAAGCCTCTGTGTTGAGCCTGAAGCCCTGTTGGAAGTTGAATGGGGGCATAACATCGTCATCACTTGTGATCATTCTAAACACCATAATGTGGACTGGATGTATCATCCAAGTCTTTCCTCTGCATGGTCCTCAGATTGACACTCAATGTCTCTGAAAATTTTATATTTGAGCTTCTGGTGCAAATACCGAATAGAATAGCATGTAGTTTCCAAATTTCTGGTGGAGTGAATTGAATCATGGTCGTCTTTTTCTCACAGATGGTGCTGAACTGACCCTACTATACTGTGCAGATGACAAAATCAAAAACATAAAATGGCGACAATTTATCCATATCACCCTATATATATATATATATATATATATATATGATAAGATAAAAAATAAAATGGGAAACATTTATTAATCTAATATACCCCACTTTAATTAAAACTTCACCAGAGATTGTGAGAAAACAGACAAAAAGACATAATTTTGGTATTTTCACTTTTGTTTGGATCAATTCTCATTGGTCAGTCATGTATCATATTCATTAAAACCCACTTAGACCTTCAAATTTGAAAAATTTACAAATATAGTCTTTCTTTCATGCATCAAAATCTACTTATACATTAGAATTTTAACAAACTTACAAGTAGAATCATTTATTTTTAATGCACATGATACATGATTGATCAATGAGAATTGATCCAAACAAAACTGAAAATACCAAAATTGTGTCTTTTTGTCTCTTTTTCTCTCAATCTATGATGATTCTTTAATAAAAGAGAAACATGTTAAATTGATAAACATTTTCTATTTTGTTATTTATCTTATCATCATGTTGGATTCCAATCCATATTTGATCTATATTTGATCTTTACCTCATATATATATATATATATATATATATATATATATATATATATATATATATAAGTATATTTAGATAGAAATTCTTCTTTAATTAATACAAATTGTATTAAAAAACAATAAAAATTCTTTGTTAAGTGTTTTTCTTAATTTTCTCTCCTTTCTAATTTGGCATTTGGCACCAGGATTGAGGCTGTACAACTATTGGTCAAATCCTAAGACTTTTTGTGTTCACTGGCCTCCAAAGAAAGACTATATTTGCTTTACTAACAATATATTCAATAAATAAAGTAAATAATAAACAAAATAAATAAATAAGACACACTGCAATAAATGCATAAATAAATGAAATAAGTATAAAAAATGTAGAAGGCGTGGCAGAAATAACAACCGCATATATCTCTCAGAAATACCACTCACGTTAAGACATTAGCTACAGTATGCGACAAAAATACCTCCTACAATTTTAAATTTTCATCTGTATGATACTAATGAACTTGGGCAAATGACAATGGTGTTTTCATCTAGCTAATGTCTTACTATTATGCAAAAAGTATTTCTGGGAGGTATACGTGGGAAGTATTTCTGCTGCATCCTGTATAAATAGGTATAAATAATTTAAATATATTTGAATAATAATTATATAATAATTTAAATGCATAAATAGATAAAATAATTATAAATAAAACATACTACAATAAATGCATGACAAAAATAAATAAATTTAATTGAATAAACAAATAAATAAAACACACCACAAAACCCAACACACAATGGTGTGAAGTAAAGACTAATATGTAACATAATACATAATGAAATTTTTTAAAATTTGAACACATTGTTAGTAAAGCAAATAAAATCTTTCTCCACATTTAGACTAATATTCTCATCTTACATTTAGACTAATATCCTCATCTTATTATTATCAAAATGTTTCAATCATTGTTCTCTCCAACCTTTTTCAGGTGTCTGTCCATCCAGATAATTTTCAGGATCGGCAGACATCTGGAGAAGGCTGGAGAGTGCAACAGCCAAAATGCTATGATAACAACAAAGATGAGGAGGACATTAGTCTCAATATAAATAATGATAATTTTAAATAATGATAATTGTAAATAATGATAACACCTCATCCTGGAAATTCAGACAGAATATATAATCTTTCTTCGAAAATGGCCCATGAAAGCTTACCATTTAGACAATATTTGTACAGCCTTGATCCTAATGCTAAACACGTTTTCAGAAAGGGGAAAAAGTTAATATATAACACTTAAAAAAGCTTTTGTTGGCTTTGAATACAACTTGTACATACACCCACCCACACACTGACACACACACACACACACACACACACATGTATATATGTATATTTATATACATATATATGATTTATATAGACACACACACACACACACACACACACACACACACACACATATATATATATATATATATATATATATATATATATATATAAGGCTGAAAAGAAAAAGAAAAATGAGCTTTTTAAGATACTTTAATCTCCTCTTGCTTTCTGTTTTACCTGGTCTCCACATTTCAATTTATTGTTTAATGAAAGTCTTCCTTTTAGAATCAGATATATAAAAAAATTGAGTTATTCAGACGATAAGCAATGAAGTTGCATTAACAAGAGATCTTAACAAAGTTGCTTACTTACTGTTTAAAGAAAATGTGTTAAAATTGTCATGCTAAAATTACCGAAAAGAGCTCTCTTCAACTGATACATGAAACAATATATAACCTAAATCATATCAAGCAAATTGAATGGAGAATTCTTTTTTTTTTCTACTAATGAAGTTTGATTTTGACTGATAAAGAAAGGAACAAACAGTAAGGAAAATGAAATAAACAATGAAATGAAGGAGGAGGAAAAATTGGAGGTGAAAGAAGGGAAGAGTTTGTTTGTTTGTTGTTTCTTTTTTTTGTGGGGGGTAATATTTCTTTTATATTTTTGGTGAATGCTCATAAATACTTAAATATTTTGTCCAGATTTCAGGAGAGCAGACTTTGGATAACCAATCAGTGATAATCAAAATATTATGTGCATTACACAAAAGGTTTAATCCTTAAATTAATTCAACAATTGGTATGCAAAATTAAAAATGAATTTCATTGCTGGTTTTAAAAACATTTTCAATTAAACTTTATTGACTAAGTAGGAAACTAACAGAAGTATTAAAAAATGGTGGACATTATTAAGCAAAATAGTCACTATTGTAGATTGTTAGTTTAGCGGTTGATTGATTCTAACTCTGGTGAGAAAGAGAACAGCTTAAATAAAGAGAACAGCTTAAAATAAATGCAGATACGTCTATCAGTTAATCAGTTAAGTGCCATACGTGAAACACGCTTGGGCGATCATGTCTCGAAACAAACATGACTGACTAAGATTATCCTGCAATAGGTTGCCATTGCTTTCTGCGGTAGACTAGTTGCCGACAAAGCAATCTGTCCTGTTATTTAACCCATAACTAGAAGGAATAGACGGATTAATACCTTTCCCAATGGTATTTGCACATAAGTGAATGCAATGAATTCAGCTGGAATTCAAACTCGCCCCCCCGATTTTTTGTTCCGAGCCAATATCAAATGCTCCACAGCGCACATCCATATATACGTCTATAAATGAATAAAATTATAAATCATTATTCATTTATTTTTTTTTAATCTCAAATATTTCATTAATATCATTTGCTTTTACTTTAGTATTTTATTCCAGTTTTTATCTATTCATTTATCTTTTCAATCCCCTTAGTTTTTTTTGAAATCCGAAATTACACTATCATTTGTTTTTTTCTCTAGTTAATTATATATCTACCGTATTCGGTACGATTTTCGATTTCATTAATGAATAAGTTAATAGGCATATTCCTTCATCTGCATGGAATGGTATCTTCCACATCGTGTTAATTTATGTATTTATTTTAGTATATTTAATGATTTTTTTTTTATCTAGTCCTTTAGCTATTTTAACCATTTATCTTTTAATATCACGAAAATCAATTTTTTTTTCCGGATATTTACTGGAACCATTTATACATTATCATCACTGGACATTCATTTATTTGTGGACGACCTTATTCTAGAAATTTTTCCTCTTCTCCTGTGCAACCAAAAAGATCTTGCATTCCAATAACGTAGCAAACAGAGATTAGAACACAGGTCGGGGCCTCATCAACCTTGACTGGGTTAACCTGGAGAGAAGGTATGATGTTTGTAAAGGACCGAAACTGTCAATGAACCGGGGTAATATCACTGATGATGTGTTCTAACCACATCTAAATGATGTATTTTTCAAGCAAATAAATTTAGAAAATTAGAATAGTATATTATTTTCCAATAATTTTTATGACGAAAACAATTAAAAATTAAATCAAAATTAATTATGACTCAAAACACTAATATATTAATTTGAATTTTATAGCAAAAATTCAATAACTAAATAAAACATATGTTCACTTACAGCTACCTTCTTATATGTGATTTGAGTAGTCATGGCTCTCCACAACTTTCTGTTTTTTATTGTTCTTGGTAACTTTTTCCCCTTCACCATCTCTCTTTGTCCCTTTTCTATCATTCATTCATACATTTCTTAAATAAGTTACTTGCTGCTTTGCCCATTTTTTTTGCCTTCAATATGCTCTGTGAGTTTTAAATTTTCTAGGTCTTTTCCTCATTAAATGTCCCAGAAATTTCATCTGTCTCTTTCTAATTGTTAATATAAGTTTCCTTATTGTTCCTATATTTTATCAGGCTTCTTGTTGCTTACTTTTTCCCTACATAATACTCTTAGCATTTTGTCAGAACAACCTTTTTATTTCTATTATTTCTTCAAAGATGAAAAAGAGACTGGAGACTCTTCTTTTTCATCTTTAAAAGAAATTGGGCGGATATGAAGGAGACTACCACCACCTTTAAATTTGTTGTTTTTCATTTTTTCTACTTTTTTCAGTGCAATCTTATCGATTACACCCTAAACTTTCTGACTGACAAAAAAACTTGCAAAAATTTCAGTATTTAAACAATTTTACGGGGGGGGGCTCAGTTTTTCATACAACTTAATAGTAAATCGATCCTCCACTTTGGAACCACTTGCCAGTACGACATTACCACCACCTGTAAATTGCTTGATTATCAATTCTTTTTTTACTTTTTTTAGTGCAACCTTATTGATTAAACCCTAACCTTTCCAATTGAAAAAAAATTTGTAAAAATTTCAACATTTAAACAATTTTAGAGGTGGGGGGGGGGGCTCAGTTTTTCATACAAGCTTATAGTAAATCGATCCTATTCAATTAACTTTTTTGCTTGTGCATATTCAACAACATAATCTTTGGCAAAATTTTTGAATATAGCCATTCTTGAAGTTTCTGAGGAAGATGTCATCGTAAGAACTAAAGAAAACTTGAAAAAGGCAAAACAAGAGCAACAACTCATCCCTAAAAAAAACAAAACAAAGTAACTCCAACGCGCGTGGTTCCAAAATTGAGCATCAATTTACTAAACGTTGTATGAGAAAATTGTTTAAATACTGAAATTTTTCAAATTTTTTTAAATAATCGGAAACTTTATTTAATAATTGATATGACTGCACTGAAAAAAGTAAAAATAAATGAAAAAACAACAAATTTAAAGATGGTGGTAATCTCCTTCAGGTTCGCCAAAAATTGTCCATTCACTTTCATACAGGAGATTATATATTCTACAGCAGCTCAGTTTCTTTGTTTTTAATAATATTTTCCTATGTCTTAATACTTTACTTTGTTTCTTGTCACTGTTTCTATATGTCTTTGGGTTTCCATGTCACATTTTCAATCATCTGCTATTACATTATCCAGGTAATTCAGTTTCCATCTTGCTTAATTATGACATCCCCAATACATAGCTCATACTTTGCACTATCTCTTTTGTTTACGACCATGCAGTCTATATTTTAACGGTTAATAGCCTTTTCTTCTTAACTTGTAAATTATAGTTTGAGTTCTAAAAGAAGTTTCCTATAGTAAAAATGTATTATTTTAAGCAGTGACAAATAAAATATGAACATCATTAATGTCATGTAAGAAGGTAGAACTAATTTTTAATTTAATTTATCTTCTATTTTATTTGGTTGCTTCAGAAATAAAAGATTAAGGATCAAGAGAAAGAGAATTTGTGTAAAATAATCTAAATCTAATCTAATCTAATCTAAACTTATTTATAAATGGAACTTTGTCTGCGTGTGTGTGTGTGTGTGTGTCCGTTACCTATAGACTCCGAAACGGCTGGACCAATTTTCTTCAAAATGTACACAGTTGTACTATAAGCATCTGTGAATGTTCTTAGCTAGGTTTTGTGTCGAGGTACCCCCGATAAATATCGAAAATCGAAAAAATTGGGTTATAGAAGGAGTGGTCCGATTTTAATCAAATTTGATACACTCATAGACAAAGACATAAGAAATGATATTCAGAAGTTTCAAGGTTGCAGTTCTTACAATAATGCATAAAATCGATAATATATATATATATATATATATATATATAAAAGGCAAGATATTTGTGTGTGTGTCTGTTTATCTGCCTGTATGTCTGTATTTTTTTCAGCCCTTTTATTTTACTTTTTGCTTCGGGTTTGGCTCTAAGTAGATATAATTGTAGTTCTTAGTCTCAGCCATGATACCATTTACTCAGAGGACTTATTTAGCCTTCAAAATTCAGTTTACGACGAAAAAACTTATTTGATATTGATACTAGGAAATCAAAATTTGACTTACATCCATTCATTTTTCTTTCAGTCTACGGTTTTGCTTTAATTGGAAACAACTATTGCTTTTTAAGCATTCGTGCCAACGTCCAAAGAGTCTGAGCTCCAGGACCATGGATTAGTTTTAAAGCTTTCATTACACCCGAGCAACACTGGGCTTTACTGCTAGTCTTTGATAATTAGAAGAAAATTATTCTAGTTGGCAAAAAATGTATGACTGACAAAAAAGTTGGTGAAAGCTGCATAGTTTTACCCTAAAATAAAAAAATGCTCCCATTAATTTGAATGAGATTGAAAACAAGTAGAAAATAATAGTTTAAAAAATGCAAATTTGAGTGAAAAAAAAAAGAAGGAAACAGTAGTCCATATTTGTAAATCTTCTGTTTTCTTACAAGGAAACATTTGGTATTCATTGACCAAACACCATTGCTGCTCAAGTTGCACTTTCCTTCACTCTCTGATCATTGGGATTGGATCAAAGGATAGCATCTGTTCTTCTCAACCCTAATGCTAATGGTAACATTAGCCCTTTCTTTACAAAGAAACATTTGGCATTCATTAACCGAGCAGACTCAACTTCTGCTTTTCTTCACTCCCTGGTCATCAGGCTTGGATCAAAGTGTAGTATGTGTTCTTATCTTTAATTGTAATATTAGCTATTTCCCTATTGTTGTGACCAAATGAAAGGTTTAAGAAATAACAAAACATGTGTTATAGAAATATTGTATATGTAACAGTAAATACAACAGAAGAGTATTACACGACGTCAGTGTGTTGGTTGTCCAGTGTTCAATCTATTCTATTGTTCCCACAAGGCCTCCTCTCCTACTAATCTTATAATAGGTGGAAGAGTCCAACATAGACTCTTTAGAGGAAGGACACCACAACATCTATAATGAAACATTTTGCATTCATTGACTGAGCAGCCAATCAGTTGAAATTTATCAAATCTTTCTATTAAAATAATTCTTCAAAATAGTTTTTCAAGTCCAATAGCTGTAATTGCTCCTTATAATATTGATAGGGGCTTCCTTCCTAACCTTTTGTTTGATGTAGTGGGGAATGTCATCGTCTTGATTATGTTATTATTTTCTCCTTTAGTTACATGTGTTATCCATTTTAATTGTTGCTGCCATTGAAAGCCCTCAAGTGATATAGTTTTTAGTATGGTTTCTGTTATTTAGTGCTTTTCTTGGTTTGTAATTATGTAGCATCAGTCCACTAGGTTCAAAGAAGAATGGTCCTCGCTAAGACCTACATGCTTCATTTGCTCAAAGCTTTTTTTAACCATTGATTTGAGAAAGTCCTTGTATATCTGACAGATTAGATATTTCTGAATGAGTCTGGTATGAATTCCTTGCATTCACCTATGCGCAAATACCCTTGGGAAAGGTATTAATTTGTCTCTTCTCTCCAGTTATGGGTTAAATAACAGGACAGATTGGGTTCTATAGCCTTGGCTGGCAACCAGTCTACCACAGAAAGTAATGGTAGCCTACTACGGAATAATCTTCTGCCCAGTCAGTCATGTCTCTTTCAAGACATGATTGCCCAAGTGTGTATCACGTATGGCACTTAACTGACTGAATATAATCGCTGGAAACATGATTAAGGCTTCTACTGGGCATAAAGTGGGGGATCAGTTTTATATTGTTATGAATTAATAAACTGATCCCCCCAAAATTACTACTTAATAATATAATACATCTCTTCCCCCTCTAGCTATGAGTCAAATAACAGGACAGATTGGGTTCTATAGTCTTGGTTGGCAACCAGTCTACTGCAGAAAGTAATGGCAGCCTACTGCGGGATAATCTTCTGCCCAGTCAGTCAAGTCTCTTTCAAGACTTGATTGCCCAAGTGGGTATCACGTATAGCACTTAACTAACTGACTGATTCAAACTATAGGATATGTCAAACGGAGACGTAATTTTTCCGGAAACATCCAAACTGAGTGGTCTCTTAGTTTCAATACTATTTTGGGGTATTGGGGTTACAGTACCATGAACTCCCAGCAGTAGGGTGTTGCTACACTCACTGGAATCTCTACAATAGTAGGCTGAATTTTTTTTTTTTTGCAGTCAATATCGGCTTGGAACGAGAAATCAAAGAGCCAAGTTTGAATTCAATTAAAATTCATTGCATTCACTTACGCACAAATACTTTTGGGAAAGTTATTAATTCATGTCTTCTCCCTCCAGCTATGGGTTAAATAGCACAGCATATTGGGTTCTATAGTCTTGGTTGGTAACCGGTCTACTGCACAAAGTAACGGCAATCTTCTGCGTATATCACGTATGACACTTAACTGACTGATCAGCTCTTAGGGATTCATTTTATGAAGGTAATATTCCCATTTTTGTAAAATACTGAGTGACCTGTTAATTTGGTATCATAGATAAAGCAAGGAGTTTGATGTGTGGCTCTTTAATTTCCATAAAGTATTTTACTGGAAAAGTAATCTTTAAAGAATTTGGTCAACTGAAGAATTTAGTCCTCTTTGTGCTGAATTTTGGTCAGTGCTGATCACAAGTTAGAAAAAGCTTTACATTGTCAAAGAAATTATGAAAATATTATTTACTTGGATGTCAAAAAGTAAGCAATTTTTATTTAAACAGTACAATATCAATAGGAAGTTGGAGAGAGTCATGATCTTTCAGCATATAGTAGTTTAAAGAAGAATTTAACAAAGAAATCCAAAGACACATGGAAATAGTAAAAGATGCTTTCTCAAAGCTAAACAAAGTCTTGAGAAACAGGAATATTTTGTGAGAAACAAAGAAAAGACTGTTGAGCTGCCATATAGTGGGTGTGAGGGGGGAATTGTTACCATTTTATATTTTTAATTTCTCACAGACACATTTGTTTTTTGATTTTGTCAACTGCACAGTATAGTAGGGTCAATTTGGCTCCATCTACAAGAGCACAATTCTCTCCACCAGAAATTTGGAAGTGGCATGCTGTACTGCTTGGCGTTCACATTATAAGCTCCAATATGAAAATTTTAGAGTGTTTGAGTGTCAATCTGAAGACAGTGCAGAGCATTCAAAAAGAGTTGGATGAGTCTAATGGTGATTACAAAGGTGTTCTAGTGATGGTAACATTATGCCTCTATTCAGCTTCCCACAGGGCCTCAGACTCAACACGGAGGCCTACATCAAGTGCATTGCAGAGGTAGTGCTGCCCCTTTTCAAGAGGTTGATTGCTGGAAAATCCTATGTCTGGCAACATGATGCTACTCATCAGGATAACCCAGTTATGGCAGTCAGCCAATTTCTGCAACCACATCACCCCTTACACCTAGCCATCTAAGTCCCTGGGCTGCAACCCCATTGATTTTTGGAGCTCAGTTGAGCAAAAACCTAACAAAACTCCTTGTAACACCAAGATGAACTGAAGGCAAGGATTATGGCAGCATTCACCAGCTTAATCAAGAAGAATATTCCAAAGAGTTGCAGAAGATTCCAAAGACATCTAGCGGCCGTGGTTGAAGCCAATGGCAATTTCATTAAATAAAGCTACTCTTTAGTATTTCAAGATATTATTGTGTAATTTTAGTAAATATATCTGTTAAAGTAAGATGTCAGTATTATTTACATTTGTGTGTAATTGAGACAACAATCCATTACACCCCATAATATCAGTCCTCCTATATGGTAGTGAATGCTGAATAGTTTCCTCACAATTGGAGAGAAAACTTGAAGTAAAAGATATGTGGTTCTACAGAAGGCTGCTGAGAATACCATAGACAGTGTAAGTGAGCAATGAGAATTTTTTTTTTTAAAAATGGAAACAAAAAGGACAATTATATTTTCAATCAAGAAGAGACAGTTGAAATTTCTGAAACACATATTGAGTAAATATGGTTTAGAAAATTTGACACTCACATGACATCAAAGGCAAGAGGGACAGAGAAAAGCAACAGGTAGGGTACTTAGTGAGATTATGTATATGGGTAACAGAACAGAGAGGAGAGGAAATAGTAATAAAACAAGTGTTGCTAAGAGCTACAAAGGATAGGAAATTGTGGAGAGCCATAGTCAGTTACATTCTGAAAGGGCATGGCACACAGAAGAAGAAGACATGTTTCAGTTATTATGAATTTTAAACTTTCTTGGTTCTACCCTTAAAAATGAATAACATGTAGTGTTCAAAATTCAATACTCATGATTTTTCAAGTGGCAAATCATGGCTCTCCTTTCTTTCCACATTATACTCTACAAAAAAAGGAAGTAAAAAGAAAAATTCTTTAAACACAGCCAACCTTTAGAATTTGAAGAGAGACCTCAGTTTATTTTTTATTATTTACTTTAGTTAGTTGAAGTAACAGCAATGTAATTCTACAGAAGGGTGCTGAGGATACCAGAGACTGAACATGTGAGCAATGACAAAGTTTTAGAGAAAATGAAAATCAAAAGGACAAAGCAGCTGAAATTTCTAGGGCACATAATGAGGAAAGAGGGCTTAGAAAATTGGATACTCTCAGGACATATTGAAGGCAAGAGGAACAGAGGGAAACAACATATGACATACCTAGAGAGATTAAGTAAATGGATGACATGACAGGGTTTAGGAAAGATAACAAAAAGACAAAAATCAATAAAGAGCTACAAAGGATATGAAATTGTAGAGTTGTGATTGTCAATGTCCTGCAGGGACATATCACATAGAAGAAGAATGACATGTAGCCGATTATCAGCTTATTTTTAATGTTTTTAAATATCCAGATAAACTACTGGTAAATTCATATTTTTTACTAAAATATCTATCATCTTGAATTAAGTCCATCCTCATCTGAGCAGAATTCTAGACACTACTTAAATGAACCATTTTTTCCCAATAAAAAATAAAAATAAAATATTTTTTGATAATTATTGTAGATTATCATTCATTAGATCTTCCTGACATTCATCAGAATAAAGAAATATTGATTTCTTTATATACATTTAGTATCAAATGGATCCCTGATTTTTTAAAGAGTTATCTGTACTTTGTTTTTATTTATAAATGTCAATATCTGTCTATATTTCTGAGATAAAGTACTGTAATTATTTACACTATTTACAGTGTTCAGACTGATATCCTCAGCTTTGTTGTCATATTTAAAATGTTTCAGCTGTTGTATGCTCAAGCCTTCTTCAGGTGATCGGAATTACCAACACTTATCCACTGTAGATAAAAGCGGTGGTTGAAGTAATCTACTGATTTGACCCAAAGAGTTGTGAGTTCAATACCTGGCTGTAGTAGAGGTGAACAAAAACTTCAGTTAAAAGAGAAATAACTGATACTGAGATATTCAGAAGAGGTATAGCATGTGGAACTAGAACACTCTTCCCTGGTGGATGAAATAAAGGGTTTAGTTTGAAATTCCAATCACCTGAAGAAGGCTGAAGTGTACAATGACTGAAATGTCGTAAATATAGCAACAAAGATGAGGATAACAGTCCAAAGGTTTTAAATAGTGTAAATAATTACCCATGTCAAGTTTGAAACAGTGTTTGCATCATTAATAACTTGACATTACTATGGATTGGGAAAAAAAGTTAGGGATCAATTTGACACTATTTATATTATAAACAGGACCCTCACTTCTAAAATGATAAAAACAATCTAAATTTTTTTTATTCTGACAAATGCTATGAATAGAAAAAGGTCTAAGGAATACTAATCTACATAAATTATTTCCCCCTCCAATTTTTTGTTTTTTACAAACCAACTGATTAATTTAAGTATTGCCACATTCAATTTTTTAATTTTGTCTATAGAAAAAAAAATTTAGTTTTAACTGAGTTGTGAGTTGGTATTCTTCTTCTATGTGCCATGATCCTTCAGAACACTGGTGATCATGGCCCTCCACATTTTCCTGTCTTTTGTAGCTCTTAATGAATTTTATCTTTTTGTTATCTCTTCTAAACCCTGATCCACCGTTTATTTACTCAAGTTCACTAGGTAAGTTATATGTTGTTTTCTTTTGCCTGTCTTACCTTTAATCTGTTCTGTGAGTGTTAAATTTTCCAAGCCTTCTTTCCTCATTATGTGCCCTAGAAATTTCAACTGTCTCTTCCTGACATTAAATATAACTGTCCTTTTTGTTTCCATTTTCTTTAAAATTCCATCATTGCACACATGTTTGGTCCATGTTATCCTCAGCATCTTTCTGTAGAACCATATTTCTGTTGCTTCAAGTTTCTTCTTCATCTTTGAGGTAGCATTCACTGCCATATAGCAGGACTGATATTACATAATGGTTCAGTACTCTTTTCTTTGATTTATATTATATCAAATAAAAAAAAAATCAGGTATTTTCTTTTTTTATCTTTAGCATCATTTAAGTTTATTCCAAGTTACACTTTTTAATTTGAAGCATTTTTTTATCTAAGTTAATGATTAAATAAGTATCTTCCAAAATCGAATCAACTCCTATCAAATTATAAGGAACCTGCCTTTGATAATTTTTATAATTATTATTATTTAAATGGGGATGTACAAGCTTGAAACAAATAAATTTGTAAGTTGCTACAATATTCATTAGAAAATTTGAAAAATGCTTTATCCAAAAGTTTATCTTTAATGAAGGCATTTTAAATTTTCTCCAATATAAATTCTAAAATCTTGAAGCAAATTTGGAAAGCGAACTAATAAAAATATAATTTTAATATACTTCTTGTTCCTAAAAAAAATTCTGACTTTTCAAATTTATTTAGAATCAGTCAGTTAAAGTGCCATATGTAATACACTCTTGGGCGATCATGTCTCGAACAAGACATGACTGACTGGGCAGAAGATTATCCCGCAGTAGGTTTCCATTGCTTTCTGCAGTAGACTGATTGACAGCCAAGGCTATAGAACCCACTCTATCCTATTATTTAACCCATAACTGGAGGGAAGAGATGGATTCATACCTTTCCCAAGGGTAAGTGAATGCAAGGAATTCAGTTGAAATTTAAACTTGGCTCCCCGATTTCTTGTTCTCAGCCGATATCTGCTGCACCACAACGCACATCCTGTTTAGAATCAAACACGCTGAAAGTGGGCACTTAGCAATGAAGATTTTCAAATTTTGCAGTTTAGTATTCTGGGTGGGGTCACCACTAGCAGATGCCTCATCATTCTTTGTTCTCTTTTTCTTTCCTAAAGAACTTGGTAAAGAATTGGTAGGGGTGGTTATAACTAAATACCATTTTGCAGTTTAGAATTAAATTTGTTTAAGAAATAAGAAAAAATACTCACTGAAATATTCTCTCAAAATTTCAGTTTCTTAAGTATTCTAATCCAGAAATTATTCTACCAGAAAGCCAGACATTATTATTATATTCTTCTTCTATGTGCCTTGTTCTTTCAGGACGTAGACAATCATGGCTTTCCACGTCTTCCTATCCCTGGTGGCTCTTAGCACGCTTTCTCCTGTTACACTACGCAACCCCCATACTGTCATCCACCAGCTCTAGCCCAAAAATCTAGAATATAAATGTTTAGAAACTAGCATGGCCACAAGATGAGGGATCAGTTTATATATTGATTATAATACAGATTTGATCCCCCACTTTATATTCACATTATAATTACTTATAAACAGTTGGCATATATATTATTCATCTATGTGCCATGTCCTTTCAGGACGTAGGCAATCATGGCTTTCCACGTCTCCCTATCCCTGGTGACTCTTAGCACGCTTTCTACTGTTACACCATGCAACTCTTGTTCCATCATCCACCTGATTAGGTCCTTCAAATATGTTATCCACTGCTTTCCTCTGTCTCTTTTTCCCTCTATCTGGCCTATTAGCATCAGGTTCTCCAAGCTCTGTTTCCTCATTGCATGTCCCAGGAACTTCAGTAGTCTCTTCCTGATGCTCAGTATTAATTTCCTTTTCGTTTCCATCCTTTCCAAAACCTCATCATTGCTCACATGCTCAATCCATGATATTTGCAGCATCCTTCTCTAAAACCACATTTCAGTTGCTTCAAGTTTTCCCTTCATCTTCGAAGATATTGTCCAGCATTCATTGAAAAACTGACATCATATAGCAATTCAGTACCCTCTTCTTTGTTTCTAGTAAATTTTCGTGTTTTTTAATACTTTACTCAACTTTTAGAATGCTTCTTTTGCCATGCCAATTCGCCTTCGGATCTCAGTGTTGCACTTTCCATCCTCTGTTAGAACACTTCCTAGGTATTTAAATTTTTGTACCTGCTTGATTATAGTATCCCCGACCTGTATTTGGCATATTGGGCTGCCCTTTTTACTGATGACCATGCATTTGGTTTTCTTGCAGTTTATTTGTAGAAATTATTAAAATATTAAATGCTTCTTTATACACATTGGAAGGACTCATCTCTCAGATAGAGCAGAAATTTTCAAAATATGCACTTGAACAATAAAACTGCAATATCAGAAATTCTTGCCTTTTGCAGACAAAGGATAAACTTCAACTGACTTCAGAGTGAAGAGTTGTTAAAAGGACATATCAGTCAGTCAGTTAAGTGCCATATGTGATACACGCTTGGGCGATCATGTCTTGAAAGAGACATGATATTGTTTAACCAGGCCTTCAGCAGTGACAATAAGGTGCTTCCATCAACAGTAATACCATTTGGCCAGCAATGGAACCAGTGGTAGACTAAACCTTGACTATTACAGTGCAATAATTTGTAGAATATTTCTCCCATGAATCTATCTCACTTGACTACATATGCATGTTGATTTTCTTCACATGTCTACCTTAATTACCGCCTTGTGCTATACCCTGAACAAACTCTCAGTCTCCCATGACTGATATACGATACACCAGAACAAGCAAACAATCAAACGTTGGAAATCACAGGGAAATAAAAAACATTCTGAATCTTATCTCAACCACAACTCCATTTGTTGTTTTGTCACATCCATTATTTTTTGTTAACAAATTAAGCCATCAATACAAGATTCCATTACCTTGGTTGTTTCAAATAACAAAATTAGTTTTTTTTTTTTACTATGATTTTAATCTTTACTTCTGACATTTATCTTCAAGGTATAAAATGTCAATTATATGCTTAACATAATATTTAAACTTATCCAGGTTTTCATTTCAACTGTTCCAAATTGATTGACCTCCAGATTGTTTGATCTCAATATTTTCCTTGCTTCAATGATATTGCTCATCCAATTTAGAATTTAATCAAGATTTTTATCCTAACACTTTTCCCACATAAATATAAGAAATTTGATTTGTTTTTATTGTATATGAATTCATAGATCAAACTAAAAACATTAGTAGTAATAATTTAAGCCAGCCTGATTGGAGTAAGCATTTTAAGAATTAATGATTGCCTTTAAAGATTCCATAACATTTGTTCCAAAAGATTAAGTCACTTAAATTGGATAGAAGAAAATCTGCTCAGTATGAATCAAAATTGATAAAATAATTTATTCATATTTTCCCAAGAAAATGTTTTTTTAATTTTTTTTGTTTTTTTCATATTTGTATTGTTTAATGCCAAATATGGTCTCTTTTGTCAGACAAAATATAATTTCATAAGCTTCTTAAACAAATGGGTAAATTTTGGTCTTTTAGAGAAAACAAGCGCCATTAACGTAAATGCACAACTGCATGCTTAAATATAAGCAACCTATTAGTACAAGAAATGACAATAAGGACATAATGGTTTCACAAAATAACACAACTCCACAAAAGCATGCATACTCACGCTATAATTAAACTACAACTGATTACCTTGCAGACATGAAACAAGTTTTGTGATCGCTCAATGTTATAAAGAAGAATTGTAGAACACAAAACAACATTGCATCTTAAATCAGAAACAAAGTTGGAAATAAAAAAATCCTGAATTTGTTAAGTTTTACATGCAGCAAACTCAGTTTATAGTGTGTCAGTTTCAACACAGATTGTATCCCAGACATTGCATCAAAGCCATGTTGGCATTTTGGAGAATGGGGAGGAAAGAAGAAGAAGAAAAAAAAAGAAAAAAAGGAAAATCTAAAATCTTAATGACAAAACATTACAAAAATTAAATAGATTTTGGCAATTTTTTCTAAGTATTTGCCCACCTGTCTACTTTTAATAGCATATAATCTTTATTCTACATTAAGCATTTGCCCACAAATCTAAAGGTCTAATCTTAATATGATGTATTTTCCAACCAGTCAATATGTCTACTCTTAATACAATATAATCTATATTCTTAGTAAATTATTTGCACATCTGTCCACAGGCCTAAACTTTGCATGATGTTGCCTTGTTCTTAGTAATTTATTTTCACACCTGTCCAAAGGACTAATCTTTGTATAATGTCACCTTTATTCTGAGTAAATTATTTACACACCTGTCCATAGTCCTCATCTTTGTATGATGTCACCTTCATTCATAGTAAATTATTTGCATACCTGTCACTTGTTCATAGGCTTAAACTTTGTAAGATGTCACCCTTATTTTTAGTAAATTATTTGCACACCTGTCTATAGGCTTAATCTTTGTATGGTTTCATTTTTATTCTTAGTAAGTTATTTTCACACCTGTCTATAGTTCTAATCTTCATATGATGCCAATTTATTCTTAGTAAATTGATTACACACCTGTCATCTGTCCATAGGCCTAATTCTTATAGGATGCCAGCTTTTTTCCTAGTAAATTATTTGCTAACCTGTCTGTAAGCCTCATCGTTGTATGATGTTGCCTTATTATTAGTAAATTACTAGCAGTATAGCCTGGCGTTGCTTGGGTGTAATGAAAGCTTTAAAACTAATCCATGATCCTGGAGCTCAGACTCTTTGGACGTTGGCACGAAAGACTAAAAAGCAATAGTAGTTTCCAGTTAAAGTGAAACTGTAGACTGAAAAAAAAATGAATGGATATAAGTCAAATTTTGATTTCCTGGTATTGATATATAATAAGTTTTATTTTTGTCGTAAACTGAATTTTGAAGGCTAAATAAGTCCTCTGAGTAAATGGTATCATGGCTGAGACTAAGAACCACAATTATATCTACTTAGAGCCAAACCTGAAGCAAAAACTAAAATAAAAGGGCTGAAAAAATACAGACATACAGGCAGATAAACAGACACACACACAAACATCTTGCCTTTTATGTATATATATATATATATATATATATATATATATATTATCGATTTTCTGCACTATTGTAAGAACTGCAACCTTGAAATTTCTGAATATCATTTCTTATGGCTTTGTCTATGAGTGTATCAAATTTCATTAAAATTGGACCACTCCTTCTATAACCGTTTTTTTTTTATTATCGATTTTCCATATCTATCGGGGGTACCGTGACACAAAACCTAACTAAGAACACTTGCAGATGCTTATAGTACAACTGTGTAAATTTTCAAGAAAATTGGTTCAGCCGTTTCAGAGTCTATAGGTAACATACACACACAGACACACACACACACACACACACACACACAGACAGACAAAGTTCCATTTATAAATAAGTTTAGATTTGCACACTTGTCTATAGACCTAATGATTGTATGCTGTTGCCTTTATTCTTAGTTTGAGTTTGAGTTTTGTTTAATGGCATATCAACACCTCTGTGGGTTATTTAATGATAAAATGATGGGGTTTTAAGGTATTTGTTTAATGTTCAGTTAGAGTGAGAAGGTTGATTTAATCAGATTTTGATGAAAAAAACTTTATTTTTATATTTTTGTATTTTAGAAAGCTGAAGACATCTTTTAGTTTTGTATTCCAAAAATGTAATGCTGGTAATATTTTTTTTCCTTCAGAAATGTATTATGGCAATAGAATGTTTTTCCCTTCAAAAATGTATATTTTTCTGTAAAGTTTATTTTCACATATATATTTCTATAAAAGTCTATTTTTATATTTTCATAGTGTTTTGACCCCAGTTTGTGACCCCAGTTTGTGAGATTAACTATTTGCACATAGCTGGGACCCTAACAGGTGCTAACACTCTGGGTCAGGGTTGACCTTGGAACAACAGCAATTAAGAGGTAGTTCCATGCTCCTTACAACCTCAGAATCAGAAGCCTTGCTGTCAGATGCAGTTTACCATCATACACAGGACCCCTTTATTCTTAGTAAATTATTTCCACATCTGTCTATAGGCCTTATCCTTGTAAGATGTGACCTTTATTCTGAAAAAATAATAGAAGTTCTAACATCTTAAGATGCTAGAGACACAGCAAAGTAAGCCAAGCAAACAGTCTCTTTGTTTACAAAGAGAGGGTCACCTGGACCTGATGAGCAATGTCTCTAACACCTTCAGATGGAATAAGCAGTGTGCTCTGGCCAAAACAGAGAACCAGTTCACATTGAAATCCATAGCACAGGTTGAATTATTTATCAAGTGATCCGCTATTGAACACTTTTTAATACAACTGTGTACTGGTCTAATTTAATTATGACCAAAAACTAAATAATTAAATAATTATATATCAAAACAGGTTTTTTTTTGTGGTACAGAATCTGAGTATTGCTTTAAAAGTAATAATTTTTATATTACAAGGCATAATGAGGATAACATTTAAAACAGAAAACAACGAGTTTTGCTCCCACTCATCAAAGTTTTAATTAGGAGAACTTACTGTAAAATATAGTAGGTGTGAGAAATGAATTAGTCAATGATGGGAAAGGGGAATGAATTACTAGAGACTGATCAGAGCAAGGCCCAGAAAACACTCTTGCTGTTTGCACAGCGAGGGTCTGCAAGAGCTGATGAAAACAGACCTTAGAACTTTCAAATGGAAAACTGAAAGTGAATTGGTCAATAAAGAAAACCAACCCACATTAAACTCCATGGCACACTTTCTATTTTTTATAAGATATTCACAAATTGAGAAACACTAAGTGTTATGGATAAGTTCATTTTCTTGCCAGGTATGATTCCTGATTTTCAGTGAAACATGCTGTTTGATTCTAGTATCAAGCCATTGAGTGGTTCTCCCTATGTAACTGATACCACAGCCACAATCATATTCATAAATTTCAGAATTTATTTGATGAGGGGGGAGAACATCCTTATGATTTGAAGCTAGAACAGATCTAGTACAAAACACAAAACGCACCTTAGCAGAAAAATAACACTTCTGCACATCTAAAGAAATTTGCCTACTTAGGTTTTCACCCTTCTCTCCAATCCATGGAAGTCTTAAATACATCAGACATTTAGTAATAACTACTGGCTTAATCTTTCTGAAGTCAGAGATCTTGTTACGAATTATTGAATTGACAACAGTAGGTAGATACCCACTAAAGTTCTCATTATAAAACTAATCTCACAATTGAGGAACTCTTCAGAACAGATCCTCAATTCCCTATGCATTAAAGTTTTATGAGGTTTATTTTGCGCTTTTTAGGATAAAAAGAATCCCAATGCATGTATAAACCCAAAAACGTAGACTCTCTATACATTGAGATACAAAATGATATTGGTGTATGATGTATGAAGACATCAAGAAAAGCAAGTTTGGAATTAAACTCTTTCTCAATAGTAAACCTCAAAGAAGGATGTAGATTATTAAGGGAGGGGAGAAATTGATCAGCCTCAGCTTCATCATCAACATAGTGAAACCCAACAAAAATATTAGCCAATGCAGGACCCAAAGGGGAGCCCATGGCTACACCAACAATCTGACAGTACATCATGTTGTTGAAACTAAATTCAACAGATAAAGTGGCAAACTTCATTAATTCCATGAAAATTACTTCAGGAACGTTTAGAGGAGACAAAGAACTGCGATAAAGAAAATTGCTGCAAATATTAATTGTTTCCATGAAGGGAACACAAGTAAATAAGAAGCATCGATCGTATGAACAGATAAACTTTCCAGGAGAAAGACAGCCTTTGATAAGCTCAACAAAGGAAAATGAAACCTTTATAGTAAATGAGCTGTAGTGCTACAAAACAGGTTGTAGCAATTTAGCAAGCCATTTGGCCACCTTATGTTGTGATGACCCTATCATTGATAATTTGGGTCTTAATGGTACCACTTCTGTACCTATTTTTAAAAGACTATAAAAGAGGGGTCTGATTGAGCCAGAAGGTCTAATTTTATCAGAAATTTCAGGAGAAAAAATCCCACTTTTAACACACTTCAATAGTTTTTTGGGGAATTTTATTTCTATTGAAGTGGTTGCATCACATTTTTTTAACAGAGCCTACTTTTATAAATGTAACATTTAAATATATATATATTACATCAAACATTGTTTTTAGGGGTTACCTTGCATCAACCAGTTTAAGAACCTTGCTTGATTATAAAGCTCTCCATAACAAAGTAGTCAAATCACTCCAGATCAGATTAGCAGTTTCTCCAAAAAAGGGGTCTCAAAGTATCCACTAAAAATAATATTTGATGAAATAGATAGATAGATAGATAGATAGATATTATAAATTATACTTTAGAACATGTAGAAACTACTAATTTTTTTGTAGATAGTAGTTTGTATATGTTCTAAAGTATAATTTATAATAAATATTCATTGATCTATTTTCATAGTGAGTAGTTTGAAATTAATGTTTTGAACATTACAAATATTTTCTTTCTTCATTAATCCATTTGTATATATATATATATATATTTTTTTTTTTTTTCATTTATAAATGAGTTATTTCGCTACCTTGGTTTCCACCACAAGTGGTTTCTTCAGGCAATTTTTAATAACTTTAACCTTATTAGGACCAAAAACTAAGTATTAAGCAATCAACATATATATATATATATGACAGAATAAATAAAGAACAATGTAGGAAACATGTCTCAATCTAACATTTCACTTTTATTAAAGCTTCTTCAAAGATCAGGTTAAAGAGAAATGAAAAAGTTTTTTTACAAAGAGAAAGTATACTGGAATGTTGCTTGGTGTTGGTTCTTATTGTTTTGATATATGTCATGTGGATAGACGATTATCTTTAAATGTATGTATGTGGAAAATTTTTGTAAGTGTATGTATGTATAGGAATGCTTGTCTGTTTATATGTATATGAACGTAATAATACATGTGTCAAGTGTATTAAAACAATGGAAGTTTTTTAATATATACATGAGAAATCTTGGATGGTAAAGTGTATATATATATATAGGATTGTAAAGTGTATGAATGAGTGTGTTATATAGATATTTATAATTAATTGGGAAAAGTTTGTCACTTAACTGAGCAGTTTTATTTCAATTCTACTGAAATAACATTGCTCAGCTAAATGACAAAACTCCCGTCATTAATTCTATTAACACTATCCGTATCTTGATATTGACCACTTTATTGCAAAAAAAATCTACTTGCTTAAAAATGCCTTTTCATTAACAAATTACTGAAAAAAAGCAATTCTTGCACTAAACAATTTAAACAATATGTATATATATATGTAAAAATATACTCAGTTATGATCTGAGATTAAGGACAGAATGGTAAAATAAAATAAAGACGAGGAAAACTGTATTTTACATTGCATATGCATTTCGTCCTGTGATGGACTTTATCAAGACAAAAAGACGAAATGAGCTTTATTCTAAATTACGTATTTATAAACAAACAGTGTAGGCAACCACAAAGACTGTTAATTCTGTTAATCGTTTGAAATGATTTATTAGTGTCTTTGTGGTTACCAACATTGTTTATAGATACGTAATTTAGAATAAAGCTCATTTCATCTTTTTGTCTTGATAAAGTCCATCACAGGACGAAATGCATAGGCGATTTAAAATAGTTTTCCTCTTGTCTTTATTTATTTAACCATTATATATATATAGTGTTAAATTGTAATGCTGTTTAGTGCAAAAAATTGCTTTTTTTTTTCAGTAATATATTATGTTCTCATTACGATTGAGCTCTCTAAAGAAGAAAATTTTAAAAACAGCTTCCACTTCTGTGATATATGTGTTACTCTTCAGAAATGAATTAAGTTTTTCTTTGACTGGCATGTGTATACACTGCTTATATACAACATGTTGAAATTTCCCTTCTCTGATTCCATGTGCCTATGGCTTAGACTGACACCAAATCAGTCAAGTTTCGATTCCGGCCAGAAGCAAGTGGATGTGTCTAGCTACACTGATGTGCTGTGATAGAGCGGGGTGGGCTTGTATGTGGATGACTAATATGTATATATATATATATATATATATATATATATATATAGACACATAAGGAGGTACATAAGTATATATATGTGTGTGTGTGTGTGTGTACATGTATATATACATCAATATATAAATATTAACCAGGTGTGAATGGAACAGTGCTCAATGTGGTATCTTCTTCTTCTATGTGCTCTATCCCTTCAAGATGTAGGCAATCATGGCCTTCCATGTCTCCTTATCCCTGGTAGCTCTTAGCATACTTTCTCCTCACCCAAACCCTGCTCTACCATCTACCTGCTCATGCCTGTCAAATATGTCTCTCTTTTTCTCTATCTGACCTGTGAGTATCGGATTCTCCAAGGCTTCCTTCTTCACCACATCCCAGGAACTTCAGCTGTCTTTTCCTGATGCTCAGTATTAAATTTTCTTTTCATTTCCATCCTTTCCAAAACCTCATCATTGCTCACCTGTTTGATCCATGATATTTGAAGCATCCTTCTGTAAAACCACATTTCAATTGCTTCAAGTTTTTCCTTCATCTTTGATAATATTGTCCAGCATTCACTGCCATATTGAAGAACAAACATCACATAGCAATCCAGTACTCTCTTCTTTGTTTCTAGTGAAAATTTTCCTGTTTTTTAATACTCTGCTCAGCTTCTGGAATGCTTCCTTCGCTATGCCAATTCGCATTCAGATCTCAATGTTTCACTTTCTGTATTCTGTTAGAACACTTCCCAAGTACTTAAACTTTTGTACTTGCTTGATTATAGTTTCCCTAACCTGTAATTGGCATTTTGGGCTTCTCTGTTTTCTGATGACCATACATTCGGTCTTCTTGTAGTTTATTCATAGTGAATGTAGTATAACAGAGCAAATACATATATATGTATTGAAAAAAATATACGTATTATCCCATGTTTTACTTACAACTGAGTTTCATGCATATGTGTGTGTGTGTGTGTGTGTGTGTGTGTGTGTGTGTGTGTGTGTAGCCTACCAATAATCTGAAGGATTTTTACTATAAAAAACTTTGCATCATTCTAGTTAATGATAACAAAATATGATGAATGAAAATAATTTGTGATGAGGATTTCTGTAATCTTCAAGGAAGCAATATCTTTTTGAAAATAGCATGCAACAAAAAATTGAAATTCGCAACTTTTTATCAACAATCTTCAATATTTATCAAAGAACACTGTAGGCTCATATTTTACATAACCTTAAAATGGAAGCTGAACACAAATGAATTGACACTGATTTAACTTTATTTAATAGGCTTAATATGTTAAGTTTTCAAGTCAGAATTTAATCATTTTCAAATTACAATTTCAATGGCACCAGTTTATATCATGTAAAGAACATGCCCAAGTAAAAAACTAAGAATATTTTCCAGTGTAAGTTTTTATTTCTTGTGGTCTTTTATTGTCTTCTAAAAAGTTTCTTCTTATTCTATCTTATAAAATTTATTAAACATGAGTACAAATTATTTGTTCTTCCAATTAGGCACTAATTTTTATAAGTAAAACACTTGGAATTTTCAGCAAGAATTCATAAAATAAATTCTTATTTTAAGTGTTTTAATGCCACATGCCAATGAAGTAATTAAAAAAAAAATAGAAAAACAATACTGTACAGCAAAATGTATTTTCTAGTAAAGTTCTGATCATTTGGTGATATTTTAACTTGAGGTATATTGGCTCAGAACGAGAGATCGGTGTGCCGAGTTTGAATTCCAGTTGAATTCCTTGCATTCACTCACATGGAAATATTCTTAGAAAAGGTATTAATCCATCTCTTCCCTTCAGTTATGGGTTAAATAACAGGACAGACTGGGTTCTATAGCCTTGGTTGGCAATCAGTTTACTGCAAAAAGCAATGGCAACCTACTGCAGAATAATCTGCCCAGTCAGTCATGTCTCTTTCAAGACATGATCACCTAAAAGCATGTATCACGTATGACACTTAACTGAGTGACTGAATATAATAGTTGGAAATGTGATTAAGGCTTCCACAGGGCATAAAGTAGGGGACCAGTTTTATATGAAGTAATAAACTGATCCCCCACTAATTACTACTTAATAATATAATACATCTTTTCCCCCTCTAGCTATGAGTCAAATAATAGAACAGACTGGGTTCTATAGCCTTGGCTGGCAAGCAGTCTATTGCAGAAAGCAATGGTAACCTAGTGTGGACTAATCTTCTGCCCAGTCAGTCATGTCTCTTTTGACACATGATCACCCAAAAGCATGTATCATGTATGGCACTTAACTGACTGACTGATTTCATCTCAGTGTGGACGTGCATTGTGGTGCAATGAATACCAGCTCGAAACAAGAAATCAGAGAGTTGAGTTCAAATTTCAGTTGAATTTTTTGCATTCACTTATATAGGAAAGGAAAGGTATTAATCCTTCACATCTCCATCCAGCCATGGGTTAAACAGCAGGACAGATTGGGTTCTATAGTCTTGGTTGGCAACCAGCCTACTGCAGAAAGTAATAGCAACCTACTGTAAGAAAATTTTCTGCCCAGTCAATCATGTCTCTTGTGTATCCTGTATGACACTTAACTGATTGATTTCATCTCTAAAAGCAGTTATTTTGTATTGATTATTTGGCAAAGTTTAACAAATGTACCCACGAAAAATAGTATGTGAAAAGGAATTTTTCTATTGATGCTGCTATTACCGTAGACTGGATTAATGCATTTCTTTTTTTTTTTTTTAGAATTGCTAACAAAAATATTAAATATTATTTATTTAGTAGTTTCTATATTTATGTGAACAATTTTATATTTACAAGATTATAAAAATTTATAACTACATAGCAATTATTATTTACCCCGACTATAAAAACAAATTTTCTATTCATAAATTTATAAACACGTCAGTGAAAAAGAGAACAAGAATGTATAAAAACATAAGTAGTAAATGTAATTATAAATTTCAAAAAAGGGATTTTCCAAGCATTTCTTTCATCCGCACTCATTTTCCCGGCTTTTCTTTCATCCGCACTCATTTTCCCGGCTTTTCTTTCATCCACATTCATTTTCCCAGGCATTTCTTTCATCTGCACTCATTTTCCCAAGCATTTCTTTCATCCGCACTCATTTTCCAGGCATTTCTTTCATCTGAACTCATTTTCCCGGCATTTCTTTCATCCACATTCATTTTCCCGGCATTTCTTTCATCTGCACTCATTTTCCCGGCATTTCTTTCATCCGCACTCATTTTCCAGGCATTTCTTTCATCCACACTCATTTTCCAGGCAGTTCTTTCATCTGAACTCATTTTCCCGGCATTTCTTTCATCCACATTCATTTTCTAGGCATTTCTTTCATCTGAACTCATTTTCCCGGCATTTCTTTCATCTGCACTCATTTTCCCGGCTTTTCTTTCATCCGCATTCATTTTCCCGGCAATTCTTTCATCTGCACTCATTTTCCCGGCATTTCTTTCATTTCCACATTCATTTTCCAGGCCATTTCTTTCATTCACTTTTCCATTTTCCCGGCATTTCTTTCATCCACACTCATTTTCCAGGCATTTCTTTCATCCACATTCATTTTCCAGGCATTTCTTTCATCTGAACTCATTTTCCCTGCATTTCTTTCATCCACATTCATTTTCCAGGCATTTCTTTCATCCACACTCATTTTCCCGGCATTTCTTTCATCCGCACTCATTTTCCAGGCATTTCTTTCATCCACACTCATTTTCCCGGCATTTCTTTCATCCGCACTCATTTTCCCGGCATTTCTTTCATCCGCACTCATTTTCCCGGCATTTCTTTCATCCGCACTCATTTTCCCGGCATTTCTTTCATCCACATTCATTTTCCCGGCATTTCTTTCATCCACATTCATTTTCCAGGCATTTCTTTCATCCGCACTCATTTTCCCGGCATTTCTTTCATCCGCACTCATTTTCCAGGCATTTCTTTCATCTACACTCATTTTCCCGGCACTTCTTTCATCCACATTCATTTTCCAGGCATTTCTTTCATCTGAACTCATTTTCCCGGCATTTCTTTCATCCACATTCATTTTCCAGGCATTTCTTTCATCTGAACTCATTTTCCCGGCATTTCTTTCATCCGCACTCATTTTCCAGGCTTTTCTTTCATCTGCACTCACCACAGAAATTCACTAAAAGAGATTGAGCCAAAAAAAAACATATAATTCTAGTTTCATGTGTTTGGGTTTCATTAAAATGCTAAAGATAACTTTTTAAAACAATAAAACTTGCCAAGAGCATATACAGTAATGGTGGTGTCAAGAGAAAAGAAAGTCTTTTTTATACACTGTTTTTTGTGGGTCAGTTAAGTGCCATACGTGATACATGCTTTGGACGCTCATTTCTTGAAAGAGACATGACTGACTGGGCAGAAGATTATCCTGCAGTAGGTTACCATTGTTTTCTGTGGTAGATTAGTTGCTGACCAATGGTATAAAACCCAATCTGTCCTAATTTTTGACTCATAGCTAGAGGGGAAAAAGATGTATTATATTATTAAGTAGCAATTAATGGGGGATCAGTTTATTACTTCATAATATAAAACTGGTCCCCACTTTATGCCCAGTAAAAGCCTTAATCATGTTTCCAACTATTATATTCAGTCACTCAGTTAAGTGCCATACGTGATACACACTTTGGGTGATCATGTCTTGAAAGAGACATGACTGACTGGGCAGAAGATTATTCTGCATTAGGTTGCCATTGCTTTCTGTGGTAAACTGGTTGCCAGCCAGGGCTATAGAACCCAATCTGTTCTATTATTTAACCCATAACTGGAGGAAAGAGATAGATTAATACCTTTCCCAAGGGTATTTGTGTGTAAGTGAATGCAAGGAATTCAATTTTGTGGGTACACTTGTTAAATTTTGCTGATTATTTTTTACCTAAAATATTTTAAAATGCTTGTTTATGACCGACAAGAAGTTGAAATATTCTTATTTAGTTTAGTGCCAAGTGGGGAGATATTTGGCTAAAGTATCACAGTAAACTAAACTTCAAATTTTACTTAAAAGTTCAAAAGATCTTGTGTATCATTGATTTAACTAATTTTTTTTATTTTTTTGAATATGGACTGTTGCTGAGAATACGTGAAATCTCTCTTAGGAATTTCATGTTGAAATGTTCATTCAACATTTTTGAATTTTGAAAATTTATTTTACTTTATATATATACTAATAATAAATATACCTTTTGTTACTCACTGTTAACACAACTCTATACATGATGAGTTGTGCTACCAGTGAGAAACAAAGATGTATATTTATTATTAATATAAATTTAGGCTCGGTTATTATACTCTCAGCATTGTTTTTATTGTTTTTTATTACCAGCTGCACTGACTGCCCAATGATATATATATATATATATATATATATATATATATATATATATAATAGGGGACAGGGACACAAAAACTAAAAAAAAGAAAACAGCCATAAAAATACACTAAAAATATCAACACTATCTCCAACCTGATATTGATAAAAAATCTGCTTGCCAAATACTTTTTATCAGTAAAACTACTGAAAAAACAACTATCTTGCTGCCAAAAACAATCTCAACTGAACGTTATATATATATATATATATATATATATATATATATATATATATATATACAGGTTGATAGATAGATAATATGCTGATAAGATAAATTTAAAAGCATATTGCTTAATCTGCAGGAGAGAAGCCATCAATTTAATCTGAACCTTTCTGGTCACTTTACAGGAAATAACAAAACCAAAGATATTGGACCTAATATTTTTATAATCACCAAACAAAAAAAAAATGGAAATTGTTTATAATCTTATTTTCATTTTTTTCATGTAAAAAAATATGTCTAATATTACATACTTCAAAAGTAATATTGACTTTAAAAATATGTCTTAAAATATGTTCAAATATTTTAAAAATGTACAATAAAAGGTTAAATTTGATAAATATCTCAATAAACTGGACAGAATTTACCATGTCAATCATGAGTAAAGCAAACAATAGTTAGCCTTTACAGACACAATGTCTATTCCTTGGTCGAATAAAAATGTAGAATTTATTTAATTGTTAAGTATAATCTATTTATATTACAATAGTTTAGGATGGACTGAAAAGTTGTCTTTCTTTCACTAGGCCTACAGATGTGCAGTATATTATATCTGTAATATATGATAATATAAATATATTATATCATTTGGTCCAGAGGCACTGAAGCAACCATTGACATGAAAGTCATCAATTCACCGCTTTTTCTCTTAATCTTTTAACCATAATTTTTAACTCTCCTATTAAGAAATATTTTCCCCTCACTAGCAATTGGTTTCTTAAAAGCATAGCATATTTATACTTCATTGAAGAAATAAAATAATCATCTTTCCTAAATCAACAAGTTGCTGTGACAAATTTAACAAGGAAAAGATAATGTATTGTTGACAGATCTAACATTTTGTATCAGCCAAAAACCCTTTTCATGCAACAGAAATTATGACAATTTTACACAACTTCATAAATTTAAGCTTATAACAATAAAAAATATAATTTAAATATATTAGGATGTCAGGTTTGATAAATACAAATATTGCACCCCTTGGTCAAACATAAATTCAAATGATTTTTAATGCTATTTTTTAGTATATATGACGCAAATATTATTTTATTTCTACTTACATACGCAAATTAAAAATCACTTAAATTTAAATTTGAACAGGGTGTCTTTATTTCTATTTAGTAAACTTGGCAAGCCTAATGTCCATAAAAAAAAATATAATTTAAGTTTTTAATATTGAAAAAAAATATGATTTAAATTATACTAATAAAAATATAATTAAAATTTAAAATAATAAAAAATATAATTTCAATTTAAAATATTAAAAAATATGATTTAAATTTATAATAATAAAAAATAATTAATTTTGAAATAAATAAGTTTATTTTAAGTTTATAAGCATAGCAATATCTTTAGAAAATCAATTCACTGATTGATTTCAAAAATATTTTAAAAATTAATTTACTTCAAACTAAGACTTCTTTTCTGAAGAAAGCCTCCATTAAAACAAAATAAAACTGATTATTACTTAAATGCATTTTAATAGATGCAATATTTTTATTAATGAGAAAATAAATTAACAAAGTTTTTTTTTAAAAAATAAGGGTAACAGAGAATGAGAATAAAGAGAGACAAAAGTATAAAAGCTTGACTAAAAAAAGCAAAAAAAAGCATAAAAGAACCAAAATATTGATAAAAATTGTTACTAACTTGTAGCATTTTTATTCTGCGATGACTCTTCCAACAGTCTTTGATAGAACGTCTCCAGCTGATCCAGGATAAAGCATGAAGTTGGCCGATCTTCAGGGACATAACTCCAACACTTCAGTTTTAATTGATATCTGCAGAAGTGGATGAAGCAAGAAGGAACAAAATAAAAACAAGACCCAATAATAAAAGCAACATTATGGCAACCCAGCAAAAATATCATTACACCTATAAAGGGCATTCAAAACGTTTGTGGAAAAATAGAATTAAAAGCAAAGATTAAGAAACAAATTCCAAAATAAGAGAGAGAGAGTCTTACAAATATTCTGGGCAATTCTCTGGACGGTCCAGTATGCCTCCTGTGCGGACATAGTGTAATACTTCAATGTTTGACCTGGCTGGATATGGCTGTTGGCCGTAGGTTATGACTTCCCACATCAGAACACCAAATGACCTATAAGACAAACCCTAAATTAAGTCAATCGAGTAAAAAATAAAATATTGTCTTTTATGCAAAAATGAGAAATTATTCCAATTTGTGAAGATAACATGATGGGTTAATAAAAAAGCTTCCAGCATTTTTGACATTATTTTTTTTTTTATTCATATAATTTAATGATTGGATTTAATTAATTTGTTTTTATGGATTATCAAACCTTTGTTGTTAATTAAAACCAAAAACATATTTTAAATTGTAAGAATACTTTTTTATTTCATGAACAATTTTTTGAGAATAACAATGATTTTTACTTATACAAGTTCTGCTATTTAACTCATAGCTAAGGGGAGGAGAAGGATTCATATTTTTCACTAGGGTATTTGCACATAAGTGAATTCAATTTCTAAGTGTAGTGTAGATGTGGCACAAGACCAAAAGCATGAGACCCTCAGTGAGGATCAAACTCACTATTCATTAATTGTTCTAGCATGACAAGCTTGCACACCATTACACCACGTCAAGGTGCACCATGACGATTACCTAAGCATAGCTTAGATGTGGTACAAGACTGAAAGTATGAGGCACCTAGTGAGGATCAAACTCACTATTCGTTTGTAATTAATTTAGTGAGACAACCTTGCTAAGCATTATACCACGTCAAAGTGCTCATGAGTGAATGCAATGAATTTGTCTGGAATTCAAACTCAGCTCACTGATTTGTTGTTCCGAGCCTCTATACATTATGCCACCCACACATCCCATCTAAATAATAAAACATATTATTGTCATCATATGGCTAACAATATTGATTAATAAGATTTTTACCTGAGTCTGTCCCCTGACCATTGAGGTCATCAGGAGTAATAGGCTGCAGTTTTATCAGTCAATATATATTGAGAGGTACTTGAGAATATAAACAGTCTCCTTAAGTATTATGCTACAGATAATAATGGTTTATATAATACCAGCAACATGGAAGATACCTTCAACTGTTTACTCTTATGAAAGAATAAAAAAGTTCAAGTAGTGTAGATTGCAGGTATTTGGATTCATGCCTGTTACAAGAAATAATATTATTTTTCATTGTCATCATCATTTAACATCTGTTTGCATGCTAGCATGGGTTGGACAGGGTTTTCTTGATGGTTATTTTCCAGGCCACCCACTTTTGTGCGAGGGGCCTAATTATGATCTCAACTTCCTTAAATCGTCATTGATAAGCTACCTATCCCTCTTTGGCCATCAACCTCAGTAAACCTAAAATTGCTGACTTATTTATCTATTTGTAAAATCATTTTACTCATAGCAAGGTGATAAAGCCACTAAGATGCAAGAAGTTGATGAGAGCAAAAGAAACTGAGAAAATGTTAATATCTAGCAATTTCAACAGTAAAATGATGAGACCTAGCTGCCAATCTAGTACTATATTTAAAGTCATGAAGACAAGGGACCAAAGAGAGGAGCTCATTAGAAGAATTGCCCTGAAAATAATTATAAAAAAGGCACAGGGAAACTATGTTATGGTGGTGGGAAAGTTATAGAAACCAAGGTGTCAGGTCAAGACTGATAACATTTCAAGTTGTATATACAATGTCAACCAGAATTTAAACTGTGTGCTATCATCATCATCATCATTTAACATCTGTCTCCATGCTAGCATGGGTTGGACAGGGTTTTCTTGATGACTCACTAATTGAACCATCATGAAATATTGGAGCAAGTTTTACAGCTGTATGCCCTTGCTAATGCCAACCAGTTTAGGAGATTGGAAACTCAGTGCATTTACTGAGACACCATCTCTAGGAAGATTACCTAACAAGGTTAGAGAGTTCAGCCAACTCTTTTCTACACAGAGTAGGTGTAGAAGATTTACTTCAAGATTTCCTTCTCCTAAACAAGTTGCCATCCAAAGCTAAAGACTCTTACTCAGCCTAATTTTTCTTTTTCTCTTAAATGACCCCACTTAACTATTTGCTGTTAGTTGGAACCTTAACAGGTGCTACCACCCCAGGTAAGAGGTGGTTTGATGCTCCTCTAAATTTCACGATTAGAGGCCGTGCTGCTGGATGTAATTTATTGTTATATCTAGTTTCTTTTCTTTTTTTAGTTGCAAATACTTTTCATTAATGCTGTAGGAATTGTTTAAAATAAATTTAAGTTGTTTAAAATAAATTCGAGTCACCTGAAATAAAGAAATAATATTAAAAAACTTATTTGGAAAATCAAAACAATAAAAGTTGCATGGATTCTTCAGCGATTATGGTAAGTTGCATGGAATTGGAATAAGGAAATCATTTTCTCATGTACGATTTCTTGAGAATTAATCGCCTATTTAACCAAGTTGTCTTGAAAACTGGGTGAATTAGACATAAACCTATAATCATACTCCCATCTTTTTATTTCAAATCTCCCAGCCACAAAAAATTCAATTGGCACAAGTTATAGTTATGAAGATAAACATGGATGATATGAATTGTCATTAAATTGATTGAATAGAAAATCAAAACCAAAAGATATGTGATTGGTTATGTGGAAAAAAAAAACAAAAAAAAAACAGGTGCCTGTAGACACAAATCCAAATAGTTGCAAATTTAAGTAACACTTTCCTACCTGGAAAGACAAAATCTTCTGCCTGAAATCAAACATCAGGTTGTTGTGTGCATTAGTTTTCTCAAGATGTCTGCAAGTCTTGGACGTTAAAAACAAAACTAGAGTGATGAATCCATCCATAAGCGTTGTAGAATTCTCCTACATTGGCCACATCACAAATGATGCAGTGCGAGACACAATCAAACAAGTAACAAGTTTGTGAAAGACCTGATAACGACTGTCAAAAAGAGCATTGAAATGGTATGGGCAAGACATAAGAGCCAACAATCTTTCCCCTGCCATTCTCCAAGGTGCCACCTAAAGCAAAGGAAGAGGCAAAAATGGGCTGACAATGATGCTGAAGATAATTTGCAGACACTCAGACATTAGCCCACAATTCCTAGTGAGTAGGTTGGCTAGATACTCAGCAGGTCAAACGGTGGATGGACCTTCTTGTTGGGTTAACAGCCATTTAGCACAATCTGCTTTCCAAACCGATGACATCAACAAAACAACCACGCTTACTCTAACAAGCTTCATTTTTATAGAGCTTCATTTTTATATAACTTTTATATAACTTTTATATAGCTGCTACAGATTGTCTATGGTTTTTTGGCGACCAAGTCTCACTATCCTCATGCAAATTATGGCAACAGTTGTCATGCAAATTTAGAAGTGATGCCATCTAAGTTGAGAGACTGCTTTTTTTAAAATGGCCAGTCTTTCAGAAAAAACACAACTCTTACTTATATCAGGCACACCCTAGTTGAGGTCTCTTTCCACATTGGTTTGGTTCCCTTGTCGAGGTTATGTTATTATTTTCATCCTCCTCCCAACATTTATAACTGAAAGAAACTCTCATTTGAACTCAAATCATAAGAGCCAACAATCTTTACCATGTAAGCCTACAAGGTAACACCTTAAGCAAAGAAAGAAGAGACAAAATAAGGCAATAATGGACAATGTCAATGAGTGAACTGGAAGATCATTCATAAAGGCTCAGACATTGGCACACAACTGAAGCACATGCCTTTCTAGTAGAAAGGGTGGCTTCCTAACTTTGATGATCAATCAGAAACTGGTGTTTTAACATGAAGTGGTTGTGATAGATAGATAGATAGATAGATAGATAGATAGATGTGAATAGAATGAGATAGATAGATAGATATGAATAGAATGAGATAGATAGATAGATGAATAGAATGATAGATAGATGAATGAATGAGATAGATAGATGTGAATAGAATGAGATAGATAGATGTGAAGAGAATGAGATAGATAGATGTGAAGAGAATGAGATAGATAAATAGATATGAATAGAATGAGATAGACAGATAGATATGAATAGAAAGAGATAGATAGATAGACAGACAGATAGATATGAATAGAAAGAGATAGATAGACAGACAGATATGAATAGAATGAGATAGATAGACAGACAGATATGAATAGAATGAGATAGATAGACAGACAGATAGATATGAATAGAATGAGATAGACAGATAGATATGAATAGAATGAGATAGATAGACAGATATGAATAGAATGAGATAGATAGACAGATAGATATGAATAGAATGAGATAGATAGACAGACAGACAGATAGATATGAATAGAATGAGATAGATAGATAGATAGATAGATAGATAGATATGAATAAAATGAGCTAGACAGATCGATATGAATAGAATGAGACAGACAGACAGACAGAAAGATATGAATAGAATGAGATAGATAGATAGACAGACAGACAGAAAGATATGAATAGAATGAGATAGATAGATAGATAGATAGATAGATAGATAGATAGATAGATAGATAGAAGCATTTAAATCAAGATTTACTTACCAGATGTCAGACTGCGTTGTGAAAACTCCATCTACCAGGGATTCAGGTGACATCCACCGCACTGGCAAAAGACCTTCTCCTTCTTTACGGTAATAATCATTTTTGTAAATATCTCTAGCAAGACCAAAGTCTCCTATTTTCACAATCATATCATGAGGATTTTTGGAAGAAACCAAGCAGTTTCGTGCTGCCAAGTCTCGATGGACAAAATGCATTTCTTCCAAGTATTTACATCCTCGTGATACATGAACGCAGATTTTCATTAAGTCAAGCAACGTGAGGGTTGTTTGGTTTGTCTGCAACAGATTGTTAGGCCGCTATTGAAAAATATGTAAGAATAAGAGAATATATGTGAGAAGAGAATTTGAAAAATTGGTCTCAGTTTGAGTAGAACACAAAGATTTAAAATCAAACATTTTTAAAAGTTATGATTCACCTATAAAAATGAAATTATATCATTATTACAAACCACATAAAAGAAGATGGAGAAAATATAATAAAGACACTTCATGAGCATGCTATATATATAAGAGATTGCTGCACAAATATACAATATATATATATATATATATATATATATATAGTACTGTGTAAAAGTATTAGGACAAGAACTATTTTATCTTTTATGAGGCATATTGACAGAAAATAAACAATTTAATTAAAATAATTTTATTTGATTTACTCAACAAATGCTTAAACAAGAAAAATATACTTGTTACAAAATAAATTTAATATTTAGTATAATAGCCTTTTGCTTTGATCACAGCCTTCATTCTGTCAGCCATTGGCATCACAAGCTTCTTCAACATATCTGATCAAAGCAAAAGGCTATTATACTAAATATTAAATTTATTTTGTAACAAGTATTTTTTTCTTGTTTAAGCATTTGTTGAGTAAATCAAATAAAATTAAATTGCTTATTTTTTGTCAATATGCTTCATAAAAGATAAAATAGTTCTTGTCCTAATACTTTTGCACAGTACTATATATATATATATATATATATATATATATATGAAATGATTTGTTTGAACATTATTTTTGATCGATACTCATATTTAAGAAGATATTTTGTTTTTTAATTAAACATTATTATATATTTATATCTACTGGCCTGATTATTTACGATAAATTTTTATTACAAAAATGTGTCATTCGGCAGGATTCAAACCTGCGACCCCTATCCACATAGGGGAAGCAACCATTTGATCTGGCAACATCTTAGACCTCTCGACCACGAATTCGTAAATCATAAATAATCAGGCCAGTAGATATAAATATATAATCCTGTTTAATTAAAAAACAGAATGTCTACTTAAATACGAGTATCGATCAAAAATAATGTTCAAACAAATCATTTCAAATTGTTGGTTGTTTATAACCAAGTTTCGTTAATCTTCATTAATTTTATATATATATATATATATATATATATATATATATATATATATATATATATATGAATAAAGATGAAAGGACAAACCATTCTTTACTGATGCATTTTGTCCTCTGACAATCTTTACCCACAATTTTGATCCTCATGTTCAGCATCTACATTTGATTTAAAAATTGGAAAAATAGAACGAAACATCATGCAGACAGACCTTATCAGTTAAATTTAACAAAACATGTTTCAATGAATTCTCTCTGATTAAATATAACCTTTATACTATACCTATAGACTACAGGCCAAAATTTGGCGGACTTCTTCTGAATTTAATAATTAGTAAGTTTCATATCTTCTTTGGTTTAATTAACTTCTACTATGCTACGATGTTAAAACTAGTTTAGCCATTAGAGCATGATGACATTTAGAGAAATGTTTTTAAAATCTGCAGCTCCTAAAATTGCTATTAGACAGTAGGTTACATTAGGAAAATGAGTCTAAAATTTGAAGGAAAATCTATGCTTTAGTTACACTGTTATTATTGAATATATGATAAAACCTTTCACAAAGAGATGTAAGACCCTGAAGTAAGCTAGTAAATTAGTTTTGAAAAAGGCACAAAATCTTGAAATGTTGACACCATGGTAGAATAACCAACTGATCTTTCTTACCTATATATATATATATATATATATAAAATAAAATAAATTTCGAAGTTCAAAATCGTTGCATGATCATTTCTACATGAAATCCCTAAGAGAGATGTATTTTATAATTGGCTCTGTAATCTAAATATTAATTACATTGAGCCCTCCACCTGGATCATTTTTAATATTAAAATATTAATATTAATTAGGACCGGGTTTTTCGGATTTACCTTCCTGCTTTTCTTTTTGGATTAAAGTTTTTATATTTTAAAATATATATATATATATATATATATATATATATATATGAATAAATATAGTTTTAAGGTGTGCTATATTTATAAGATAAAGTGCTCAATATCAGAGATAAAGCGTATGTAAATATAAAAGAGTGAACATTGAAGTCAACACTCAAGGGCAACAGACTGTTTCATGCTAACACTATAAATAAACAGATCTGTTTCGCTGTATCACAGCTCATCAGTATGGTTAGACTCCGATTGCTTTTAACCCAGGATTGAAACCCGACCGAATTGGCGTCAGTCAGCGATTCTACCTCTGAGCTATGGGTGCTCAGTAGAAGAAGGCAGACTTTTTAGCACATACATTAACATTATACACGCCCAATAGCCGGAGTGCTCTAATTCATTACTGAATGAGCGATGCGTACATGCCTGAGTAGCTACTGTTTTTCAAAGTCTACCATTCTTCCAGAGTGCTCAATCAGGGTGTGAGAGCATAAATAGTCATCTTCAGACAGATCTGTTACGCTGTATCACAGCTCATCAGTATGGTTAAACATCTGATTGCTTTTAACCCAGGATTGAAACCCGATTGAACTGGCGTCAGTCAGCAATTCTACCTCTGGGCTATGGGCACTCGGTAGAAGAAGGTAGATTTTTTAACGTATATATATATAATGTTAAATTGTTATGTGGCTTACTGCTAAAATTGGTGGGGGTTTTTTTTTCAGTAGTTTACTGGTAGAAAGGCATTTTAGGCAAGCAGATTTTTTAGATCATAAAATGATCATTATCAAGATAAAGATAGAGTGTTAATAGAATTAATGTAGAAAAGATTTTCTTTTAACTGACCAATTTTTTTCAGTCATGCTAACTTCAAAATTTCCTGAAGGCATTATTGTGGGTTCTTATTGCTGTTGTTTCTAATTTTTTTTTGTATTTATATGAAGTTTGGTGTAGTCTGATATCTGTGTGTGAATGATTCTTTTTTAACTTGATGAATTTTGTTTCTTAAATGGTGTAGGTGGTTAATTGTTTTTATTTGCTATAGTATATGTATATATAATTCCACCCTTTAGGTCAAGGAGCACCCAAATGAACTAGCTAGTTTGGCATGCTTACAGTTTGTGTGTGGGAACAATTGAATGTACCCACAGTTGGGCAGCATTGTGTTTTAATACACAATATTAACATGATCAACTACAGGCTATAGAAATTCTGTAAAAGGCTAAATTTGATATCATTTCAAAGAGAAATCAATTTACTTTCATATAAAAACAACTTGTAATACTTGTAATACTTGATTTTCAACAGTTTTAATTAAGCAATTTTGATTTAACTGCATTAACATCAGTCAGTTAAGTGCCATATGTGATACACGCATTGGGCGATCATGTCTTGAAAGAGACATGACTGACTGAGCAGAAGATTATCCCACAATAGGTTGCCATTGCTTTGTGTGGTAGACTGGTTGCCAACCAAGGCTACAGAACCCAATCTGTCCTCTTATTTAACCCATACCTGGAGGGAAGAGATGGGTTAATACCTTTCCCATAATCAGATTTTTTAACAATTTTGTCAAGACTCTAGGCATTTAACAAAATCTCTTAATCACTGGTTGTAACTAAACTAAAAAAGGTTTTCTAAGTTTCTCATTTTCCTTAAACATTCTGAATTGAAATATTAATCCAAAGAAATCATGTCTGATTTGTCAAATTGTTGTGGAGTAGTTTTCACACTGAAGGTTATAATCGTGTTATGTTGGTTGCTAATCAACTTAACGTAGACAAAATGTTAGGAACTTGGTAATCTTCCACTGAAAGCTGACTCCTTAGTATTCAGCTAACTGCCGACTAATATCAACTGCCTAATAGTTCTACTGAACTTCAATAGAAGTCTAAAGAACTTCCATGAACTTCCCAAGTACTTCTTTCATTAACTTTCTGTTAACTCTTATTATTAATATATATTAGGGAGAGTCCATTATCTGAGGAATAGGTGTGTTTCACCATAACATAAGTCAACAAAGAGAATTTATGAAAATAGTGACATATTATTCTACTTACAGTTGATGGTCTGTAATGTCTCAAAAACAGTAATAAATCTCCGCCTTCCATTAATTCTGAGACAATAAATTGTGGGTTACCATCCAAACAGACTCCGAGCAGTTGCAAGATGTGTTGATGTTTGAAATTACTCATGAGCAAGGCCTCTTTTAAAAATTCTTCCTTTTCATGTTCTGAGGCACATTTTCTCAAAGTCTGTTAATATTAAAATCAAAAATGATTATTTTGAATAAAACAGATGTATATTAAAAAAATAATAAAAAATGTATATTGTAAAAAAAAAAGTAAAAAATTTATAGATGAGAATAAATTATCAATGTTATTCTGAATTATTTGCTAGACCATTTAATATGGGACATCATAAGAAAATACCTGACTCATTCAGTTAGCTCACCTGTTACAAACACTTATCATTGAAGATGAGGAAAAAACTTGAAGCAGCGGAAATGTGGTTCTACAGAAGGATGCTGCAGATATCATGGATCGAGCATATAAGAAATGATGAGGTGTTGGAAAGAATGACAACGAAAAGAAAATTAATAGTGAGCATCAGGAAGAGACAACTGAAGTTCCTGGAACATGCAATGAGGAAGGAGGGCTTGGATAACCTGATACTGACAGGCCAGATAGAAGGAAAAAGAAACAGAGGATGGCAGTGGATAACATATTTGAAGGGCCTGATCAGGTGGATGACGGAACGGGGGTTGCATGGTGTAACAGGAGAAAAAATACTATGAGCCACCAGGATTAGGGAGACATGGAAAGCCATGATCCCCTACATCCTGAAAGGACAGGGCACATAGAAGAAGAAAACTGTAACACATCAACAGATACAAGAGATATGTAATTGCAGGAAGATGGTATTCAATATCTGTACAATCCCAAACATACAAGTGTATGGGCCTGTGTTAATGTCCAAACAGAATATCTAATGTATTTATGAAGGGTCAGAATGCTATGAGCTAGCACAAATATCACTGAACAATTTCCCTGACATGGCTTGAGTCAATGTGTGGCATGGTTTTCAGGCAATTTTAAAAGATGCTTCATGTTGGAATTGCTTCCTCAGACTGATAGCATCTAGATGTCACCTTCCTGATAAATTAACCTTGTTCTATAGTTCATTAATATTTTTAGAGAATCATGAATAAAAAATATTGTTGGTTCACATATTTTGATAATTTTGTAGATTTTTATAATTGTTTAAAATAAAAAGCTTTCTTTTCACATTTATTTCTGCATAAAATGATAAATAATAAAATTTTATAAAAGGTAAATAATAAATATTGCATTGTACTTGGTTCACATATCTTTATAATCTTGCAAATAAATGTTTCTTGTGCCCTAAGTATTACATTAAACTGTTTAGGATGTGTAAGAGTCTTTAGCTTTGGATAGCAACTTATCTAAGAGAAGGAAATCTCTGAAATAAAATTCTTTACACCTACTCTGTCTAGAATAGGGTAGGCTGAACTCTCTGATAATCTTTCTAGAGATGGTGTGCTGATAAAAAACACTGAGTTTCCAATTTCCTAAACTGGTTGGTGTTAGTAAGGGCATACAGCTGTAAAACTCGCTCCAATATTTCATGATGGTTTAATTATGTATGACAAGTAGACGATGTAAAACATGAACCCAATTTAAGGAAGTTGAAATTACAGTCAGGCCTTATGCAAAATCAGGTAGCCTGGAAAAGGGCCAGCAAGAAAACACTGCGCAACTCATGCTAGCCTTGAAACAGATGTTAAACGATGATGATGATGTAGGGAATCTTGGTAGTGTAGGGAGACAATAGTTCTCTTCCCTTAAGGGGAACAACAGTTGTCTTCCCTTTTGAGGAACTCTTTTTTATCTGGGGTCAGTTCCCTTCCCGGCTGGAGTGGGATAGCCATGAGGATCATTTGCTGGCTTAACGGTATTTAATTCCTTACCGCACTTGCTAAAAACATTCTTGTCCATTTGGACAACTTGAGCATTCTTCTTGTTTGGGACTTAAACATTCGTAATGTATTGTTACTTGTTTGTATCTTATTAAATGTCTATTTGTTATTGCCATGAACTTGTCCTTTTTTACTACACGTGCTACGGCAGCATGTTAATATTTGTTGTTTAAAAGTTTATATTAGTATCATGTAACTGGTAATATTGCCAGTTTGCAACCTAATACTAACAGTAGTATATGTTAATAGTGGTGTCTACAGAAAAAAACATCATTTTTTTGTCATTCACAATATTTAAACTTTGGTATATTTTCAGTGCATCTGAGTAAATTATGTTTCGTTCTTATTAAAACAGTGTTTTCCAAATTAATATTGTGATTATTAAGTTTCAGTAGCATACATGTGTATTAAATATGTTGTTTAATTTTCTGTTCATATATTCTTTTTCTGATGATGCCAGGTCAGAGGTGAAACATATCAAGGAAAAAAATTCCAAATCATATATTAATCACATTTACAACAAAATGATGAAATAAAACATTTCTTATATACAACAAATATTTATTTTTCAACATAATCTGCTTTTTGTCAACACACTTAGTTTAGTAGTGAATATTAATTTCACAGACATGTGGTGGATATGGAATAAAAATGACTCGCTTTTTTCACTGTTTTCAAATTTGATATCCAGTGTGAAATCTATTTTTTGACAAATAGAAAAAGGGATTGGTTCTGTGCTGAAGAAAAGATCCAGGCAAAATTTCACGAGCATGTGTGAGATATATTCTAATCAATGAAAATTGAGTGACTTACAAACTCAGAAAAAGTAACAAGCCAATGTCAAATCTCTTTTTGATATAAATAGAGGAAAAAAGTTGAATAAAAAAGGGACAAGCAAGCAGAGAACAGAGAGACAACACCAGCTACAATGTAGCAAGAAAATTTTAGGTCACCATTTGGACACAAATGTCCTGGCAACAATTTGCACTCTCTCACTTTCTCTCTCATGCTTCTTTCTTTATCTCTCCTTCTTCTTCTTCACCTACTTGCTGGTCACAAAAAAAAGAGAGGAACAAAGATGCTACTACTTGATACATACAGTGAAACATGGACTTCTATTTTTCTGCACAAAAAACATGTCACAGAAACAAACGATCTTTGGATTCTTTGAACTGTTTACGACTCTAACTTTCTCTTAGAAATTTTCATGGTTTAATAATTGTATGCATACAAATTGGTTGTTACAGAATCTAATCTAATCTAAACTTATTTATAAATGAAACTTTGTCTGTGTGTGTGTGTCTGTGTGTGTGTATCCGTTACCTATAGACTCCGAAACGGCTGAACCGATTTTCTTGAAAATTTACACAGTTGTACGATAAGCATCTGCGAGTGTTCTTAGCTAGGTTTTGTGTCGATGTACCCCCGATAAATATCGAAAATCAATAATCGAAAAAATCGGGTTATAGAAGGAGTTGTCCGATTTTAATCAAATTTGATACACTCATAGACAAAGACATAAGAAATGATATTCAGAAGTTTCAAGGTTGCAGTTCTTAAAATAGTGCAGAAAATTGATAATATATATATATATATATATATATATATATATACATAAAAGGCAAGATGTTTGTGTGTGTGTATATTTATCTGTCTGTATGTCCTTCATACAAATCCACAATTTTTATCCGATTCTCACCAAACTGCACACAAATATCCTTTAGGCTGAGTCTAAGCTCCAGGACCATGGATTAGTTTTAAAGCTTTCATTACACCCGAGCAACAATAGACTATACTGCTAGTATAAAAGAAATAATAAGAGGAAAATTCTTTATATTCATGGATTTTGTACCTTCAGGAAATGTATTGAAAACCTGGATTTATACACACAGAAAAAATAATATCACATGCTCAAATCTGAATTAGAGAAAATTTTTATGTGTTAAAAAATTTCTTAACATTAAGGAAAGGAATGGAAACTATGGAGGAATATAAAGTTTAATATGCTGTTAAGTAAAAGTGAATTAATGTTTATTATTGTTATTTTTAAGTCACACAGATCAAAATACAGCTAATAAGTAAATGTGAAGTTAAAATATTATTGATCGAAATTTAAAACATATATATTTACAAATACAATCCCAATCACCTCAAGGTTGTAACATAACCTTTTTCTCGAATCTCAGTCTTTCATTATCTTTAACCTTTTTAAAACGCAATTGTATTATTCATGAAAGACACTGTCCTGAAAATTTAAATATTTTACTGTCCTTAGATTTCCTTTAGTGTCTTTGTTTTTCAGTTATTTTCCCAAAACTTTCTTTCTTTTTCCTTTTCAAAAGTAAAGGTCAAAGAACACTAAAAGAAGAAAAAATTAAATGACTTTTGTATTTTGAAGTCATTCTCATTCTTGTAATGTAACATTTTTGGAAATTCCTGGCAAAAATGACAGCTGAAGTCTTTTAATTGAATCATTAAGCTGTCCATTAGCAGAATTACAAAGTGAGGCAAATCTATTTTGCAGGTTCTTTATGTTACCATATATCATCTCAAAAAAAAACAAAAAAACAAAATGAGAAGATATCGGTCAGAGTATGTTGCACTACCTGAATTGGAACTAAAATCTGATTTATTGCCATGGGACTGCTATTCTCTTTTACTAGGCCAGACATCTGGGCCATTTGCCAAAATGTCAGCCAAAGTTAGTTCTCAATTGCTTACACAAAGGTCAGTTGATCTTTCCAATACAAGGTCAATGCTTCAACAGCAACAGGCATTTATAAAACATTAAAGAAAATAGTCAGTATCAAGTGACAGTTCTATCCTTATATATATATATATATATATATATATATATATATATATATTGAAAGGATGTCTCTAATTGTAACTCAAGTTTCATGCGGTCTTCAAACGAACGTTTTTTGCTCAGTTTAGGCAATCTAGGCTTCGAGCACTTTAATGACTTTTGCATTTTTGTAGTTTACTTTTAGACCTTTTTTCTCTTACTTTTTTCAATATTGGCAGTTTTATTCAAGACTGTATCTGGATAAGAGTTTTAGGTTTAGGCAAGTTGTTTAATGGTTCCATCAATGTATTTAGTTTAATTCTTTAACATATATATATATATATACTAGCAGTATAGCCCAGCATTGCTCGGGTGTAATGAAAGCTTTAAAACTAGTTCATGGTCTTGGAGCTCAGACTCTTTGGATGTTGGCAGGAAAGACTAAAAAGCAATAGTTGTTTCCAGTGAAAGCGAAACCGTAGACTGAAAGAAAAATGAATGAATGTAAGTCAAATTTTGATTTCCTGGTATCAATATCAAATTTTCTGCACTACTGTAAGAACTGCAACCTTGAAACTTCTGAATATCATTTCTTATGTCTTTGTCTATGAGTGTATCAAATTTGATTAAAATCGAACCACTCCTTCTATAACCCGATTTTTTCGATTATCAATTTTTGATATTTATCGGGGGGTACCTCAACACAAAACCTAGCTAAGAACACTCGCATATGCTTATAGTACAACTGTGTAAATTTTCAAGAAAATCGGTTCAGCCGTTTCGGAGTCTATAAATAACGGACACACACACATACAGGTGCGCGCACACACACACACACACACACACACACACACAAAGTTCCATTTATAAATAAGTTTAGATTTATATATATATATATATATGTATATAGTGTTAAATTGCAATGATGCTTAGTGCCAAGATGGCTATTTTTCAGTAATTTACTGATAGGAAGGCATTATTTTCAAGCAGGGTTCTTTTTTGTCATAAAGTGCTCAATATCAAGACAGAGATAGAGCATTAATAGAATTAATGTAGAGAGTTTTTTCACTTAACTGAATAATGTTGTTTCAGTCATACTGACTTTGAAGTTTCATAAAGCCACCATTATGATGTCTTCACTGTTCAGGGCAGATTTCACTGTCATATTATCCCTTCACTGTTAAAATACGACAGGAAGGCTTTCCCTGCTGAGAAGATTGATATAACTTAATTTCATTTACTCTCCCCATCTTCCCTAATTTATTTGCCATCTACCATACTTATCATTATTATTTATATGTGACTAGCAGTATAGCCCGGCATTGCTCGGGTGTAATGAAAGCTTTAAAACGGTCCTGGTGTAATGAAAGCTTTAAAACGGTCCTCTTTGGACGTTGACACAAAAAACGTAGGTTGTTGAAAGGTTGATCTCGAAGCCATAGAACTTACTAAAATGAATGGATGTAAGTCAAATTTTGATTTCCAGTATTGATGTCAAATAAGTTTTCCATCATAAACTGAATCCTTAGAGCAAAACGTGAAGCAAAAACCAAAATAAAAGGGCTGAAAACCTGATTTTGATCAGACCTGATAGGATATCTGGGTATCGATTTCCAATATCGGAGTCAAATAAGTCATCCAAGGATAAACTAATCTAAGCAGATCCATGAAAATTTATTGCATCCATCAGGAGTAAAAATGAAGAAAATGATCCATATTGATGGCTGAATATTGGTTTTTGATCAAATTTGATAGAATATCAGGGGTATCAATTTCCGATATTGGGTGGGGGGGAAGTAGCCCATGACCTGACCGGAAACCTAAAGAATATTTGTGTGAAGCTTGGTGATAATCGGATAAAAATTGTGGATTTGTATAAAGGACATACGAACAGACACACACACACATACAAAGATCTTGCTTTTTATATATACAGATGTCCCGTCAAACTCTCCACATCTTCTATGTAATGTTAAAAATTATCAATAATTAAGAAAAACAATGAATTAAACTACACCTTTTATGTGTGGTTGTTGTAGAGCAGGACTCAGCATACTAGTTGCACTTCCTTACAATTGTGACAATGGACTGCTCCTACTTATAAATGTGGTAAGTAGCCACATTAGAGTAGGATTTGAGTAGGATTTGATTTATTCAAGTTTTTTCCATTCTATGTATTAGTATCTAATAAACCTCTTTGTCTTTGTTTCCTCTGCATGGTCTTCTGTTCCTTCGATAATCTATAATCTCTCTCATGATAATCTCTTTTTTAATTCTTGGCTATTTTGAACAAAGACATTATAACAGTTGTGTGCACATTTTATTTTTAGAAATCCCTGATAAATAACAAAAAAGAAAAAATTCCAAACATTGGTGTACTAACCTTTACTGCTACACGGGTTTCACCTGTATCTTCAATATTTTTACACACTCCTTCAAAAACTTCCCCAAATGCTCCGCTGCCAAGAAATTTCTTTCGGATTAATTGATCATGACGGAAGTGAGGTAAAGCAACAAGGTCAGCATTTGTTGGAACAATACTGTAATGCCAGGAGAAGAAAAACAAGAAGAAGATATTAATAGAGAGTAAAACTAACAGAGAGAGAGAGAGAGAGAGAGAGAACATGATTATAGAATTTCATTATTATTTCACTGCCAAAAACTTAAGTGCAAATATCCCTTGTATACTGTTTAGAACTGAGTTTCCAGTTCCTTCTAAAATTTTTTTAATCTTCGGCAGACCTAAAGGAGACTACCACCACCTTTAAATTTGTTGTTTTTCGGGGTTTTTTTTTACTTTTTTCAGCACAATCTTATCAGTTATTACTTAAAGTTTCTGATTATCAAAATTTTGAAAGAATTTCAGTATTTAAACAATTTTAAAAGGGGCTCAGTTTCTCATACAACGTTATAGTAAATCGATCCTCCATTTTTGAACCACTTGCGTTGGAGTCGCTTTGTTTCGTTTTTTTTGGGGGACGAGTGGTTGCTCTTTTTTTTGTCTCTTTCAAGTTTTCTTTAGTTCTTATGATGACATCTTCCTTGAAAATTCCAAGAATGGCTTTATTAAAAAATTTCACAAAGGATTCAGTTGTTGAATATGCGCAAGCAAAAAAGTTAATTGCACAGGATCGATTTACGATAAGGTTGTATAAAAAACAGAGCCCTCCCACTAAAATTGTTTAAATGTTGAAGTTTTTACAAATTTTTTTGTCAGTCTGTAAGTTTAGGGTTTAATCAATAAGATTGCACTGAAAAAAGTTTTAAAAAATTGATAATCAACCAATTTACAGGTGGTGGTAATGTCGTACTGGTGGTTCCAAAATGGAAGATCAATTTGCTATAACATTGTATGAAAAACTGAGTCCTCCCTAAAATTGTTGAAATATTGAAATTTTTCCAAATTTTTTTGTCAATTGGAAAGTTTAGGATGTAATCAATAAGATTGCACTGAAAAAAGTAAAAAAAAATGAAAAAACAACAAATTTAAAGGTGCTGGTAGTCTCCTTCAGGTCCACCTAATCTTCTTTCGTTCCCTTGTATTTCCATGGTATTATTATCTTGCTTAGGGTGAATTAATTAAAAAAACATATCTTACCTCCTTTTTTTCTACCTCATCATAATACTTTGTTGTTTTTGTTTGTAATTTTTATAACCATATGTGGTATATAACAAAAATCTTTTCAGGATAATTAAAAAATGATTAACAGAGAAATTCTTTGAGTCTAAAAACAAGAATTTATTTTGATGCCTTTTTATAAGTAAAGATCTTTCTTTTTCTTGCATTTTTACTTATTTTTTAAATAAAAAATTATTTATTTATTTACCTCACTGAATATAAAGTGTTATTTTGTTGTACTGCAATATGTGGAAGATCCTGTAAAGTGGCAAGTTCAACATCGGGATTATGGCCATCATTCACATGACTGGCCCTTTTTTTCTCTGACTGCTTTTTTTTGAAAACTGCAATTAAAAAGCAAAGCAAAACAAATATATTCATTAGATAAGCAATTTCATTTATCGCCCTGCAATTAAAAAAAAAAAGGCAGTCAATAATTATCTTCTGAAGTGCTTTGATTGGTTTGGTTGTTTTTATGGCAAATCAACACCTCAGTGGGTCATTTATTGCCAACTAAACTTTATTTCTGGTAATACCTTTTTTCTTTCAACAATTTATTGTTGTTTTAATAAGTTTTTTGTGTCTAGTAATACATTTTTCTTTTCGAGTATAAAGATTCATTGGGATTTTTTTTTTTTTTAAGGGCAGGGTCCCCAAGTCCTACTCTTGTTATTTAACTCATAACTGGAGGGAAGGGATGGATTAATGCCTTTCCCAAGGGTACCAGTGCTTAAGTGAATGCAAGGTATTCAACTGGAATTTGAACTCGGCTCACCGATTTCTCTTTCTGAGCCGATATCCACTGCACCACAGTGCACATCCGTCACTATATGCTTACAGCACCTGGTATTCACAAGCTGTCACTCATCTAAGTACTGACCAGGCTCAATGTTGCTTAACTTCGGTGATCGAGCGAGAACCAGTGTATTCAACGTGATATGGCCATAAGCACGCACATCCATCACTAGACGCTTACAGCACCTGGTATTCCCAAGCTGTCACCCATCTAAGTACTGACCAGGCTCAACGTTGCTTAACTTCGGTGATCAAGCAAGAACTAGCGTATTCAAGAAGTGCTTTGAAATTTATAAAAGTTTTTCACAATATTTCAATTGTGTCATGTAGCTTCAGCCACATTTCCAGCCATATTTTCACCAGAGTATAAAACACAGACAAGAGATATTTAGGAAAAAAACAAATAATCTTCAACTAGCAATTCGTGTTTATTATTATTAATATTATTTATACTGATTTTAAGCAAATCTATGACAAATTAAAAAAAAATTTGGCAGCACATTTCATTTATTAGGACTTCATTGGTCTGAAAGAGGAGCTGCAATATCTTAGCAGATCATCTTCAGTCACTTTATCAACGACATAATGTGGCTTCCCTCTGTCTTTTCTACAAGCATTTTCATGGCAACTGCTCTAATGAGCTTTTTTTCTCCCCTGGTGCCTCAACCACATATATTTACTCATGCTACTAGATTAGCATCATGAACTACCCTTTCACCACCAAAATAGTTAAATGTAGCCCTTCTCTTCTACTCTGACAGTTTCTTTTCTCACACTTCCTGTTTGTGGAATTCACTACCATTTGCTTGCTTCCCTGATAACTACAATCTCCAAAAGTTTAAATGCAACATCAATTGCCATATTTTATCCACTTGGTTCTCATCTTTTCTTCAATATCCCCTGTACTTTGTTTTTCTCTCACTGTAATCTCCAATGCACCAATGGCATTTCTGCCTTGCTTGGGGTGAAATGATTATATGAAAAAAGAAATACTATTAAAATTCTTAAAATCAAAAACCATTTGGATAATGTCTACACTGATTTCAAACATACACACCATAATGGGGGCACTAGAGGGTGTCGTCAGTGATGTCATCGCGAGGATCACTAGGGGGTTTCAAGTCTTTCAACATCATACCCACCTCACCACGCCAATCCAACCAGAGATGATCAATTTCTGGCCCACCCTCGATAAGCACTTTCAGACACTGGAAAATTACGTTTAGGCTCGGTACGAAACCTTGCAAATGCTTCTGATTGGCGACAGTCAGAGCCACTTTCCATTTAGAGACGAACCGCACACTCATTAAGTTCACAAAAGAAAACACTTGTTGACATACAAGAGAAATATAATGAAAAGTACTCCTTGTCAGTCTTTTCTAGTAAAACATGTATTAAAGAGCAATTGTTGCCCAAATACTCAAATATTAAATAAAGAAGTGATGATGCACCATTTGCAACAGTATTAAGCAGTGATTTTCAATTGGTTGGCTGCTGCAAACTGATGACTTGTGAAAGGATCATAGGTGTGTTCAAAAAATTTTTAAATGTCATTACTGAAATTATTTTAATCACAATAAGTGTGCATATAAAAATGAAATCCCTTTAAACTGATTATACAAGTACATCATTATCAAATATAATGTTCTCAATGTTGTATTTGTATAAAGCAAGATTTTCTGCAATAAATGACATTAAAAACAAAAATCAATATTGACTAAACTCCTTGGAAAAAGATTTAAGAGTATATCTGTCCAAAATTCAACCTTGAAAGAAAGATATTCTAGAAAAGATATCTCATCAAATGTTAAGTTATATTAATAAACAGAAAAATAGAGAAATATAATTTTTTAAAGATTTTTAATTATTATCTTTTTATTGCAAATTATAATAAATTGTTTTGTTTGTGTTAACAGATAAATCATAAAAAGTAAACTTTTTAAAGTTTTTTTTAACACCATAATTTAAATGTGCTGCAGAAGTTTAACTAAAGGTGCTGTGAAAAAAAAACATAAATAAAGGTTGAAAAATATTAGTGTTTCTCAATTTTTTACCCTTGCAAAACCCTTGAAATAGTTTTCATGCCTCAGCCCCTGAATAAATATTCCATAAAAATCATATGTAGATATCGCTAAAGACATTCCTTATGATTATTATATATTTCTAAATAATAAGAGGCTACAGCCCTGATTATATATAATAAACAAGGATTTTCCAACATTATGCTGTACATGTAAAATTACAAATATAAAATGAAATAAAAAATGAAAGAAAGCATTAGCTTATTTTCACTGTGTCTCACAGAAGGACTTCTTGCAGTGCTTCTCACTGGTTGAGAAACACTGATTTAAAAAACTTTATTAAAAAAAAAACTCATAAAAAAAACTTATCAGTTAACCGTATGAGCAAGGGAAGCAACTGCATATATTATTTTCTTAGATTACGTACCTTACAATAATTGTAAAAAAAACAAAAACAAAAACTAAAAAACAGAAATTAATAAGTATATTTTAAAAATATTTTCAAAGTAATTTAGTTGTATTCTAACTGAGTTCCATTCTAATTAAAGAATGACAATAATTCTGTAAATTTCTGTAAGAATTTTTAACAAACCATTCAAATTAAAGGACAAAAAGATCTCCAAGAACATTCTGAGTTGTTTTGTCACTGAATTCAAATGATAACAATTCATGCGTGTTCATAAAAAAATACAGACAAATATTTGTGTAGAGAATAAAGAAAAGTGAACAAATATAAACTGTGAAAAGGAAAAAGAAAATTTACTTACCAACCCAAGTGAAAAATAAGATAATGACTATGAGGATGATAAACGGGATGATGATGAAGGGATATACACTTGCTTCTGCCCAATTCTCACTTGCTACAATGGAGAAAAAAAGAAAAAGACAAAATGAAACATTTTCAACAAAAATATGAGGGTCATTCAATAAATAAGGTGAATTTTTCGGTATAAGGACTTCTAATACAGAGAGAAGCTTACATTTTTTTTAAATTTTTTCCTTTACTTCTTTTTCAAAGGGATTTAATTTTTTTTGCAGATTGAAAAAACTTTGAGAGTTTTGGAGATTAACAAAGATGGCCGACCAAGAAGCATGCTCCAGAATTGAAAAGAGGTCAGTTATCAAGATTTTGGTTACTGAAGGGTGCAAACCAGTTGAAATTCATAGGAGAATGTCAACTGTGTATGGTGCCACATGTTTCAGCCAAAAAAATGTCTACAAGTGGGCTAAATTGTTTAAAGAAGGACAGAGCAGTGTTGAGAATAAAGACAGACCTAGGAGGCCTACAGAAGTGAGGTCTCCTGAGGTGATTGAATCAGTCAATGACCTCGTTCAGTCTGACAGAAGAGTGACAGTGGATGACATTGCAAGGACTTTGAGCCTATCTGTTGGGATAGCACACAAAATTGTCCATGATGACCTTTCCTACTCAAAGGTCAGCTGCCAGTGGGTCACACAGTAGCCCAAACAGTGCAGACCATTAACGAGCTGGGCTGGGAACTGCTCCATCATCCCACTTACAGCCCAGACCTTGCCCCTTCAGACTTTCACCTGTTTGGTCCCTTGAAAGCATTCACGAGAGGCACAAAGTTTGAAAGTGACGATGAAGTCAAAAGTGCTGTGAGCAATTGGCTGAGACACCAGTCCAAAGATTTTTACTCTGAGGGAAAAATGTGTGACACTGCTGGGAGACTACATTGAAAAATAATAAAGAAACTAAGCTTCTATTTGTATTAGAAGTCCTTATACCAAAAAATTCACCTTATTTATTGAATGACCTTCGTAGAACAAGTTTTCTTATCAATTCTTTGTGCTATGTGTCCAAGGAATGAGAGCAATCTATCCCAGTGAACAAAATAAGGGTTCAATTTGAATCACCTAAAGAAGGTCAAAGTGTACAAGAACTGAAATGTTGTGAATATGGCAACAAAGATGAGATCAACAGTCTGAACAATGTAAATAGTGTAAATAATTACAATACTCCATCTTAGAAATATAAGCTTCTATCTGTATTAGAAGTCCTTATACTGAAAAATTCATCTTATTTATTGAATGACCCTCGTAAAATCAAAGTTTGTACTGTTTTATTTTCAGCATTTTTTTAATCATTTTTTATCCAAGCAAGTAAATAAAGCCACTAACACAAACGATTACTGAATGTTAAAGAATAAAAAAAAGAAATTTTATTAAAGAATGAGAACAGTAAAAGAATACAAATCAAGAAGACAGTAGATAATGATATTGCACTGAAATTTTCAAATTGGCTGGAAAACTTGAAGCTGTGAGAGAGTTCCACAAGCAAGAAGTATGATAGAGGAAACTGCTAGCATAGAACTTACAGTTCAACTGGGACATTGTCACCAATCTAGTACTGAACTTAAATTCATAAAGTCTTGATGCTATGGCATAAAGGTGATCAGAACAATTACCATGAGAGTATTTATAGGAAAGGGAAAAGGGAAGATATATTACAGTAGTGCAAAAGTAACTGAAGCTGAGATGCCAAGTCAGGACCAACAACATTGCAGATTCTTTGGATTTCATCAAGAATTTCTAAATATATAGCAGGAGCAATATTCAAAGTAAGGATGAATGGCATAAACATGTAAGATAGATTCTATCAGGACAAATTGTCTAGATCAACACAGATTACAATTAGTATTTGTCTATACTTTTGAAATGAGGTAGTATTTACAGTATTTACACTAATCAGTTGTTCTTGTCCTTAAGGACACATGGCCCAGTGAATATAAACGTTGCTTAGTTCCTGACTTGACTCTTAGAGTTGTGAGTTCAATACCAGGCTACAGCAGTGGTGAACAAGTAACTTGCAGGGTTTGAGGGAGATAACTCATGACTTCCAATCATGGCATTATTACTACGCAAGGAATGAGGATGATGTATCCCAGTGATTGTAATAAAGGGTTCGGTTCAAAATTCCTAACACCTGAAGAAGGCCGGAGCATACAACGGCCAAAACGTCGTACAAATGGCAACGAAGATGAGGGCAATAGTCCAAATAACATAAATATTACAGATTACAATTGTTCAGATGAGCTTTCCTCTTTCATACCTCAACTTCATGAATTTAAGCCTAGCACTAGATTGACAACTAAATCCCATCATTTTACTACTGAAATTGCAAGATGTTCTATGTAAATAGTTCCTTCCCTTGCACTTCTTGCTTGTGAGACTCTTCTGGCTTTTTGCATTGCTGTTAACTGAGATCTTCAAAAATTTAAATACAATGTCAATTGTTATCTTTCCATCTTTTTGAACCCATTCTTTCTCCTCAATAATATTTTCTCAAATTTTTCCACTCTCATCTTTACCCCTCGCATCTTATTAATTTTACTGCTTTGCTTGGGGTGAAATGATAACGAAAAGAAAAAAGCAAGAATGAAGACATATTCAAATTAAATTTTTAGTTACTATTAATTGAAGAATGTTTCAGAATATTTTTTAGAAATTAAGTTTTTCAACAATTAATTTATTTTTTGTAAGATTCTGTTGATAAATACAAATGCTATAGAAATAATTTTTTTGTAATATTCTTACATTTTTGGCTGGAGAATGGTTTACTGGCATTACTATAGTTCCCCCAGCCTCTTGAATTTTTTGCTCTCACTCTGAACAGAAATTTTTCACCAGTTAAATATTTATCACTGATAATCCACCGTGGGTGAGAATCATTGTAGACACTTGTCCAATTTCCTGATTCAACATTTCTGCAAAACAAAACCAGAAATAAAAAAAATCACCAAGACAAAACAAAAAATGAAAAAGTTGTTATATGAGCAGCAATGGAAGAGATAAACCCTAACTATTTATTCAGTTGGATGTGCATTGCAGTGCGGTGGATATCGGTTCGGAACAAGGAATTGGGGAGCCGGGTTCAAATTCCAGTTGAATTCTTTGCATTCACCTACACACAAATACCCTTGGGAAAGGTATTAATCCGTCTCTTCCCTCCAGTTTTGGGTTAACTAACAGGACAGATTGGGTTCTATAGCCATGGCTGGCAACCAGTCTACCGCAGAAAGCAATGGTAACCTACTGCAGGAATAATCTTCTGCTCAGTCAGTCATGTCTCATTCGAGACATGATCGCACTAGCGTGTATCATGAATGGCACTTAACTGACTGATTTGTTCAGTTACAAAATTTAAGCAATATTCTATTTCGTCAGTATCAAATGGTTTACGGCCACTTCATGTTGAAACATTGGTTCTCGTAAAATCACTAAAATTAAGCAACATTGAGCCAAGTCAGTACTTAGATGGGTGACTACTTGTGAATACCAGGTGCTGTAAGCTTGGATGTGCAGGTTCTGCAATGGATAATGACTTTGAATTGGAAATCAAAAAGTCAAGTTCTGTTTATTACATGCAAATAACTTTGGGAAAGGCATGAATCCACCTCTTCTCCTTTCAGCTATGGGTTAATTAGTATGATTTATATCAGTAAAATCCTTATTATCTCCAAAAAATTCTTACAATCTAAAAATAATTCCTGGCTTAAAATGACCTTCAAATAGTTGATAAACCATAAAAAATGAATCAGTTGAAACAATCAATAACTTTGCAGGTTATTTAAAGCCAGAAAATATTTTTAGATTGAAAGAATTTGGTGGGTGGGAGGACATAATAGTGATGTAATGATACTCACTAATTAACCCATAGATGGAAGGAGAAGAGGTGGATTCATACCTTTTCAAGGGCATTTGTATGCAAGTGAATAAAACAAACCCATCAGGAATTGTAACACTGCTCTCCAGTTAACAATTCTGAACCATTATCCATTATGCCACCTGCACATTATGCCACCTGCACATCCAAATTTACATCACCTGTGATTTTCAAACATTAATATCTGTAAATAAAAACAATTCAGAGATAATTCTTGAAAAGGTCAGAAATAAAATAGATTTCCAAAAACCTGAGTAGGTTTTTATTAGTTCAGAGATCTCTTTTCTTCTTAAATTATTCTATTTTACAGACACAACATTTAATTGACACCAAATTTCTCCAAATCTTATTGGAGAATAAAAAATGTGGTTCCTGTGTCATGGCATCATGTTTGGTTCAAATTGGTGTTTGGTAACAAAGGTTGTAGTTTCATAGAGTTGTATCTCTGCATTCGTCTCGTAAGCTTCAGAGTCGCATAGTCTCTATTTCTTACTGACAATCAAATAAGCCAACTTTTCACCAGGAGAACAATTTCAGTAATAAGTAGCTCAATGCATATGGTCTCTATTGGCTCTTTTTCCCTAGTAAGGAAATTTTACCAACTACTTGTTAGTGATGGAGAAGGGAAAGTGCGTGAAAGAACAGCACAGTCCTAACATTTTGCAGACCATATGTTTATTACTAAGCGAAAAATTTACACAAGGTTCTTTTGGATAAAGAAACTCCATTTTTTCTAACAAGAAATCTTGTGTTCTTGCTAGTTGCTCATTTGTCAATGAACTAGCCAATGAAAAGACACCACCTCATCCTGTTTCCTTTGCTTTTTTCTTGCAGTTCTGTCAAATATGCCATATTGTGAGAAATATGATATATTCCCAAAAACCTGAATGTGTGTTTATTAGTTAAGAATTTTTTTTCTTCTTACTCTTATATTATACTCTTTTATTTTGCACCCACAATGTTGCATTTATAATTTCACACCCACAATGTCACATTAATAATTTTACACCCACATTGTCACATTAATAATTTTACACCCACAATGTCACATTAATAATTTTACACCAACAATGTCACATTAATAATTTTACACCAACAATGTTACATTAATAATTTTACACCCACAATGTCACATTAATAATTTTACACCCACAATGTTATATTAATTATTTCAAATCTAGAATGTTACATTAATAACTTTACAAACACACATTATTAGATTTATAATTTCACACCCAAAATAATACATTAATAATTTTTACACCTGCAATGTTACATTAATAATTTCAAGCCTACAATGTTACATTAATAATTTTACACACATTATTACATTAATAATCATACACCCACAAAAATACATTAATAATTTTACACCTGCAATGTTACATTTTAAACCTACAATGTTACATTAATAATTTTGCACACACAATGTTACATTAATAATTTTACACACGCAATGCACATTAATAATTTTACACCTACAATATTACATTAATAATTTTACACCTATAAACATTACATTAATAATTTTACACCCACAATGTTACATTAACAATTTTTACACCTATAAACATTACATTTATAATTTTACACCCACAATGTTACATTAATAATTTAACACACACAATGTTACATTATTAATTTCACACACATTATTACATTAAAAATTTTACACCTACAATATTATATTAATAATTTCACACCCACAATGTTACATTAATAATTTCAAACCTACAATGTTACATTTAGAATTTTACATCCAAAATGCTACATTAATAATTTCAAACTGACAATTTTACATGAATAACTTGCTACATGTAGAGAGGTTAATTTGTGTTTTTCTTCTTCTATGTGCTATGTCCCTTCAGAACGCAGGCCATCACAGCCCTCCACATCTCTCTATCCCTTGTAACTCTAAACACCCCTTTTCCTGTTATCTCACTCAACCCTCACTCTGCCATCCATCTGCTCAAGTCCATCCAGTCTCTCATGTATTGCTTTACCTTGTCTCGCCTTTCCCCTATGCCTCCCCTGAGCATCAGATTCTCTGAGCACTCCTTCTTCGCGACATGTCCCAGACTGTTCTTCAATCAAATTTAAACTGGAGTTGCCAGTTAAAATTTATCAATAAACTCAACCTGAATAGGTTTCGTTTTCTGACTATTTGTTATTAGATAGAAGAATATGAAAGTTGATGTGATGAGGTTCACCTGATTTGTAGTTCATAACCAGTAGGTTCAGTATTTTCTTGAAGTGATTTTGTCCAAACAACACCGTTATAGCCGGATTCAAGTTTCTCAGTCACAGGCGTATTTGGCGGAACAGGGAAATTTGCTGCAAAATTCAAGCAAAAATATGAAATTAACAAAAAATGTAAATAAAGTGAAAAAGAAAAAATCATTTGTCACAAATAAGTGAATATATTTACTTCCCAATTAGAAAATTAATTGCAACATTTAAAATGGATCACATATGAATCTTTTGATCAGTGCCATTAAGAAAGTATCCAAGAATATGATAAATAAATTTCTATATAACAAAACAATGTTGAATGACAAAATAGAAAAAATTCTATTTAACACAGTTTGTTTTTTAATAGAACATCAGACTAAAGTAATGTTTGTATTGATGGAATCATATATGACAGAATAAATAAAGAACAAAGTAGGAAATGTGTTTTAATCTAACATGTTTCATTTTTAATAAAGCTTCTTCAGAGATATGGTTGAAGACGAGATGAAAAATTTTAAGACAATTTTTTTTAAAAACAAAGAGACAATAAACTGGAATGTTGTTTGGGGTTTGATTCTTAGTGGTCATATATGTATCACTTGTAATAAAACAATAGACAATTACTTTAAATGTAAATGTATATGTATGTACACTACTGGCCATAATTATTAGGCCACCCCAGTTTTTTAAAAGAAATGATGTATTACATACTATTTTTAAAAGAGACATGACTGACTGGGCAGAAGATTATCCCACAGTAGGTTGCCATTGCTTTCTGTGGTAGACTGGTTGCCAGCCAAGGCTATAGAATCCAATCTGTCATGTTATTTAACCCATAACTGGAGGGAAGAGATGGATTAATACCTTTCCCAAGGGTATTTGTGTGGAAGTGAATGCAAAGAATTCAACTGGAATTCGAACTCAGCACCCCGAATTGTCATTCTGAGTTGATATCCACTGCACCACAATGCATATCCCAATGTTGAATAATTGTGATAAAAATGATTTACATTTTGAATGTAGAAAACAATACATTTGTTATTTAAAGAGTTAAATAAGGAGGGGGAAGACAGAAGAAATTTCAGATGTTATGTGCGTGTTTAATTTAACTAATCAGAATGAAGTTTGACTTTTAAATTTGAAAATATAGGTTATATGTTTGCGGATACGAGGTTTTCTTCTTTCAAGCTTAATGTATACATTATCCCCTACATTAATTTCTTTGATTTCTACGCATTCCAGCCATTTTACAAATGAAAAAGAAAGAAAGAAAACATCTTTTTTAATCTGATTTAAACAGTCTTTTGGTATGATTTTCAAGCAAGATTTTCAATAGTTGTACGGATAATCTGAAAAAAATTATTAAAAAACATAATGATATTTTGAATAACAATTTAAAATTTTATTATGTTTTTTTTATAATTTTAATTATAATTTAATTTTTATAATTTTCAAGAACTATAATTAAATCTTAAATAAAAACTAATTTAATTCTATTTATACTCTATGATTTATGTTGTATTGTATTATGTTGTATTGAGCACTTTTTAAGCCTGTAACATGGTCGTGGGATATCTGATACCAATGCACATTGTTTCATTGATCATGACCGTGTTCCAGGTTTAAGAAAAGTAAATGACAGAGAACTCATGATTCTAAACCTGTTAGTTCACTTCACCTGTATATATATGTATATGTATGTGTGCATGATAAAACTTTGAAGTTGACATAACTCTGCTCAGTTAAGTGACAAACTTCTGCACATTAATCCTAACATTGCTCTATCTCTATCTCAACATTGAGCACTTTCCAACAAAAAACTTGCTTGCCAAAATATCTTTTTATCAGTAAACTGCTAAAAAAAAATGACAATCTTGGCACTAAGTATTATCACAACTCATATATATATATATATATATATATATATATATATATATATATATATATTATGGTGTTAAAGGCGAGAAATTTTTTATTACTAAAGGCCATGATAAATTTTAAAACAAAAAAAAAAACAACAGTCAACTGTTTTCATCCCCTCTCGTCAGAACTGTAAATGGGGAAACAAATCATAAAAAGAAAAGTCTGTTATGGATGACATGATGACGTGAATGATTGAACAGGAATAAATAAAAGTTAAAACATCTAAAGGTGGTAGAGACACAGCAAAGCAAGCTCAAGCAAACAATCTCTTTGTTTACAAAGAGAGTGTTGCCTAGACCTGATGAACAGGTCAACTGGTGTTTTTTTTTTGTTTTAAAATTTATCATGGCCTTTAGAAATAAAAAATTTACATATATATATATATATATATATATATATATATATATATATATATAAATTTTTTATTATTAAAAATTGCTTGAAAACACTACTCATGGTAGAAACCTAGATAGCATAATAACTCATCAAAAAATGGAAAATATTCAAATGTTCTACAATATAATTGTATTGAACATTTGTATTAAAAACTTATATAAAAACAACAATAAATTGCTGAAAGAAAAAGGTATTACCAGCAATAAATAAATAAAATTTAGTTGGCAATAAATGACCCACCAAGGTTGATATGCCATAAAACAGAAACAAAACAACCAACATTTCTAGATGCAACAAATCAATTAATTTCCTGACTTTTGTTTTTTATTACTGCTGTTTTTAAATATTAGACACTATGGGAAGGCTCAGAAATTAGGTGCAATTTCTATGCATTTTTGCCTTCGTTTTTCTCTTTTAATGAAAGCAACATATTTTATGTTGGAATTCTACCCAGATTCAATGAACTGAGTAAATTGTTTTGTAAACAGAAATATTTTTCCATTTTGTCATTCATTTACTCACCAAATATATAAATAACTTACCTAAAGTTCTGAACGCAAACTTAAATAAGGCATTTTTGCCTGGCCAAAATTTTACTGGCATTTGGTATAGTTCATAGGCAATATGCACAGCAAATTCATATAATTTATCAGATTTTAAATATAAAATGCTGTGAACTATAGTCTGGTTCATTTTGGGTTTCAATCTGTATAAAGTAACACTTGGTTTCCAATTTCCTCCAGTGGGCTGAAAAAACAAATCCAAAAATATGTATTAATTAAAAAGCAAAATGATAAACAAGAAAATATGACAATACAATTTATCCCACTAAAAAATATGTGGCATTGGTCAGTATTGAGGGATCATGGACCTACACTCAAGGATTTACGTTCTCTCCAGGGCACAGATCTGGGAACATGGTTTTTATGAAGGATTAGAAGTTCCTCATTCAGCATACCAATGTTTCTCCAAGGAAAAGGCAGAGCAAGAGAGCTCGGAACTGAGGTCATCAAATTGAACTTGACATCAGACTGTCTTAGGCTCCGGATTTGAATTCAAAGTTTTTCTTCTAGTTTGGTTACCAACTATGGCTACAAAGCCCAGACTGCCATACTATTTTACCCATAGTTGGAGGTTTTGAATTCAGAGTTTTCCTTCTAGTTTGGTTACCAACTATGGCTACAAAGCCCAGACTGCCATACTATTTTACCCATAGTTGGAGGTTTTGAATTCAGAGTTTTCCTCCTAGTTTGGTTACCAACTATGGCTACAAAGCCCAGACTGCCATACTATTTTACCCATAGTTGGAGGTTTTGAATTCAGAGTTTTTTCTTCTCCTAGACTAGTTGCCACTCAAGGCTATAAACTCAGTCTGTCCTGCTTGATAGATTCATACTTTTCCCATAGTTATTTGCATATAAGTTAACATGACTCCACTAAAATCTGAACTTGGATTCCTCAAACCGAGACACTATTCATGACTCCACTGTGCTTCCTTAATAATTTTTCAATATGACAGTCATGATTAATGTAAGAATATCATTATTTTTTGGGATGACTGTTGTTTGAACATGAGTAGAAAATTATAATTTCTTGATCCTTATGTCAGGTCACTCTACAAGTGCTGTAGGCATCATGCAACCTAGGACTACCTGCTGCATGGTTAGGTCATTGTCAACTAAACCAGTCCCTCATACCATGCTTATCTGGGGAAGATGGTGGCTATACATCAAATAGGATTAAGAACAAGACCTGGAATCTGAACATGATTCACTGATTTCTTATTTCAAGCTCATATTCACTGCATGACAATGCACATCCCGAATTCCAGTTGAACTCGTTGCATTCACTTATGCACAAATACCTTTGGGAAAGATATTAATCATTTTCCCCAGCTATAGATTAAATAGCAAAACAGGTTGGGTTTTATAGCCTTGGTTGGCAAGCAGTCTATCACTGAAAGTAAGGGCGACCTACTGCAGAAAAATCTTTTGCCCAGTCAGTCATACCTCGAAAGAGACATGATTGCCCAAGTGTGTAACACATATGGCACTTAACTGACCCAATACATCACAAATAACATAAACATCTACTTCAGGTATGACATTTGATAAGAAAATAATGATAAAATATATATATATATATACAAACCTTGTAAAAGAAAAGAAACCTTTGAATTGCTATATCTGATGGGGTTCTCCAAGAAATGGTCACAGAATCTGTTGTAGAATTGACCAGTTCAATTGGTGAAGGATAACTCATGGTTCGGTTATGAGCATCCAGACTTGGACTGCACCATTTCTTGCCTGATTGACAAGATTTAACCTGAAATAAAACCCAAATATTGTTAGAAAATTTTACAATTAAATATAAATGAATAAATAAATCAAGTCAAAAGATAACAAAAATATTCTTCAATCATGTTTTTAATTGAAGCTTACCTCCAAGGCAAAAATCTATCTATCTAATGTAAACTTATTTATAAATAGAACTTTGTCTTTGTGTGTATGTGTGTGTGTGTGTGATTTTCTTGAAAATTTACACAGTTTTACTACAAGTGTTTGTGAGTGTTCTTAGCTAGGTTTTGTGTCGAGGTACCCCCAATAAATATTGAAAATCGATAATCGAAAGTATTGGGTTATAGAAGGAGTGGTCCGATTTTAATCAAATTTGATACACTCATAGACAAAGACATACGAAACGATATTCAGAAGTTTCAAAGCTGCAGTTCTTACAATAGTGCAGAAAATTTGATATCGATATCAGGAAATCAAAATTGAATGACATCCACTCATTTTTCTTTCAGCCTACGGTTTCGCTTTAACTGGAAACAACTATTTTTGATTTTTATCGGGGGTACCTCGACACAAAACCTAGCTAAGAACACTTGCAGACGCTTATATTACAACTGTGTAAATTTTCAAGAAAATCAGTTCAGCCTTTTCGGAGCCTATAGGTAACAGACACACACACACACACAAAGTTTATAATTAGATGTTTAGATAATTATCTGCTGCCTCAATACACTATATATATATATATATATATATATATATATATATATATATATATATGACGGAGAGATGAAAGAAAGAAAAATATTTTAACTCAATCATATCAGAATAATAGTTTATACCATACTATAAACTAAACATAAAAATTGAATATTTTCTATATATATATGCATGCCCCACCTCCTCCTGAAATGTGTCTTAATCAGTGTCATAAAATAAAATAATTCCTTTACCTTGATTTTATATTCATGATTTGCTTTCAATTCTTTAAGTTCATATTCCAGGTGCATTGATTTCCGATCGTAAATCTTATGATGGACCAACTGAATAGTTTTCTCCAGGATTTCACCTGTGTTCAGAGTCATTGAATACGTAACCATATAAACAAGCGCAGAGAGATTACCATTCGGCTCTAATGGCGCATTCCATACAAGAAGTATTTCTTCATAAGACAAGCAGTAAGCAAATAAATTGCGTACAGCTGAAGGTACTGGAGAAACAAAACAAATCAACAATTAGGGTCTGTCATGTCAAAGTATATACAAAAGAAGCTGCTTATTGAGATCATTTTGGCACTTTGGGCCTTTCAGATAATAATTGGCTGGTAACATTAAACAAATGATATATAAACAATTTGAATTCATCACTATCAATTCATTTTGATGTTATTGTTAATGTCATAAACAAATTTAGATTCTACGAAAAATAATACAAAATTTATTCATTCGAAGTTAAATGTTTGGGATTGATTGTGATAACAATCATTATTACAGTTTTACTTTAATGTAAAGAATGAAAATATGTAAAATACTTACTTCCTGCTAATGTTCTGGTTACTAATGGTGTACCAAGGACATCGGCTCGATAATCTGTATAAAAATTACTCACTGCAACTTGAAATACATATTTTGTGTAGGGTTTCAGAGATGATATCACAGTTTCTCTTGTGTATGTAGCCTGCAAAAAACACACATAATAAAAAGTAATTAACCATATGAAAAAGATCTGTCAATCAGTTAAGTTCCATACATGATACACGTTTGGGTGATCATGTCTCAAAAGAGACATGAATGACTGGGCAGAAGATTTTTCCACAGTAGGTTGTCATTACTTCCTGTGGTAGACTGGTAGCCAATCAAGGCTAAAGAACCCAATCTGTCCTGCTATTTAACCTATAGGTGGAGGAAGAAGCAACAGAAGAATACCTTTCCCAAGTGCATTTGAATATAAGTGAATGCAACAAATTAAAATTTTCATGAGCTTGTTTCCAAGAAGACCTAAAGATAACATCTATAAAAAAAAATAATTAAGTCTAATCTGATTAATTTTGAGATTGCATTCCTTCTTGAAGCCAATGTACTGATTTAGATAAGGAGCGACCATGCAGATGACACAGATGTTCATAGTTTCTGAAAATAATTATTTTAAACCCCTTCTATTAGTTGTTTCGAGATGTTCTCAAGAGAAACCGTTCCAAAATAGAAGCTATAATCTGAAACTGGAATGAAACCAATGACGGTAACGAAAGTTCCAGTCTATTTAATCTTCTTCGTACACTATGCCCTGTGCATTTATAAACACAGATCTGATGAGATGGACACTGACCATTTAAGCATCCCAGACTATGTATGGATGTTAGGCATAGCACCAAACCCATTCAGAAATATCTAAACTGTCAGAAGTATACAACCACTTTCTAAGATCACATTTTAAACCTCATCAGAAGTATATGTTGAAGAAATGAGAGTCCCAGTCTATTTAATCTTCTTCGTACACTATGCCCTGTGCAATTATAAACACAGATCTGATGAGATGGACACTGACCATTTAAGCATCCCATGCAACATCCTGAACAAATTTACAAATAAAAGACAACAGTACTGCTTTCCCTCCCAAGGCCAATGTCCTGATGATGAGGTGGCAGCTTGGTATTTTATACTGATGACATAGCTATTCAAAGTTGGGATAAGAATAGGATTTGAGATAAACCTTTCCAAAACAGAAACTATGATCTGTAACTAGAAAGAAACCATTGATGGAACTTACCCTGAAGCCATAAAAAAAAACAGGTTGCATATTTAGTAAATACTAAACAGTTCAAGAACCCTAGTGTATGGATCATTTATAACAAACTTAGTATAGGAGATAAGTAAATTGAACACTGAATAGTCTGTATTAGGGTCTCATTAGATCGAAACTTTCATATAGATATCATGTATGGCGACACACACCTTTAGAAACATCTAAAATGCCAGCTACTTACAATCACTTTCTCATATCAATGATGAAAAATGGTTAAAAGCAAATGAAACATTTGGGTTTTAGTGAGAACATCAGGCACTGATGCTACAGAATCAAACAAACACTATACAAAATAACAGAAAACACATCACTTGAAAACTTTCAACAGCTGCAACAACTAAAATTGATAGCTCAAAGAGAAAATAATGATATATAAAACATTTTTACGTTCTATACCACTTTGAACAAAAGCTTAGGAAGGAAACTTCCACCAATACAAGAAACAGTGCTAACAGTGGATTTGAGAAACCTAATTTTTGGAAAATTGTTTTGTAAATTTCAATTGAAATGAAAAATAATGACATAAGCAAGATGTTGACGTTCTACACTATTTTGAACAAAAGGTTTGGAAGGAAACTCCCATCAATACTGGAAAGAGCAATAACAATTAGTGAACTTGACAAAATGGAGAAATTGTTTTAAGAGAAAGATTTTATAAATTTCAGCTGAATGCAACACGGATTGCTCAGTCAATGAATGCCAAATATTTCTTTATAAGTAAATGACTAATATTACCCTTATTATCATTCCGAGAATTTTTCAAGTTGTTGGCCTGGTTCTTTTTATTAATTTAATCTGTATATTTGTCCTCATATTTTTTTTTCTTGTGGCTCCCATTTTCTCGTTTGACTCTACTCATTTGCTATTTCAGATATACAGATTCTACACCTAAAAATAACCAAAGAATGGACCAGCCAAAACAAAGCAAACTAAATAGCATACATGCCTGTAAATGCCATTATCATTAAAATCTAGACAATCAGGTTGCAGATCTCAGACTATGACATGATAAAAATTTCTAATTACAGACCAAATAATCATTATTTGTCTATATTTACAAGATGGAGTATTATAATTATTTACACTATTTATATTGTTCAGAATTCCAGTTGAATTCATTGCATTCACTTACACATAAATACCCTTGGGAAAGGTATTAATCCATCTCTTCCTTCCTGTTATGGGTTAAATAATAAGACAGATTGGGTTCTATAGCCTTGGTTGGCAACCAGCCTACCACAGAAAATAATGGCAACCTACTGTGGGATAATCTTCTGCCCAGTCAGTCATGTCTCTTTTGAGACATGATCGCCCAAGCGTGTATCACGTATGGCATTTAACTGACTGACATTGTTCAGACTGTCGACCTTATCTTTGTTGCCATATTTACAACATTTCAGTTCTTGTACACTTTGACCTTTTTCAGGTGATTTGAGTTTCGAATTGAACCCTTTATTTTGTTCCCTGGGATAGATTGCCGTTATTCCTTGGACACATAGCCCGAAGAATTAATAAGAAAAATTGTTCTATATTCTTCTTCTCTTATGTGCCATGGCTTTTCAGTATGTAGGCGATCATGGCTTTCTACATCTCCCTATTCCTGGTGACTCTTAGCACCTTTTCTCCTGTTGCACCATGCAACCCTCATTCCGTCATCCACCCGATCAGGTCCTTCAAATATGTTACCCACTGCTTTCCCCTGTCTCTTTTTCCCTCTATCTGGCCTGTTAGTATCAGGTTTTCCAAGCCCTCCTTCCTCATTGCATGTCCCAGGAACTTTAGCGGTCTCTTCTTGATGCACAGTATTAATTTCCTTTTCGTTTCTATCCTTTCCAAAACCTCAGCATTGCTCACATGCACGGTCCATGATATCTGCAGCATCCTTTTTCAAAAAATCAAATCAAAAGTATTCTTGCATCTAATCCAAAATTTAACCAACTGTTTCCTGGCTCATTGCCCACAAAATATCATTTAAATTTATTGTGAACTTTTTAAATTTATATTATTAAATTCATATCATAACAATATTTATATTATTAAATTCATATTTTTAAATTTATTGAGAACTTTTTACGGAGACACTATGTGAAGAAATAGACAGACAAATATGAGGAACATGTAACTTTCATATTGTCCAGCTTTATTTTCATTTTTTATATTGGACTATTGACCTCATCTTTGTTGTTGTTATCACAATATTTCATCCAATGCGACCTCCAGCCTTCCTCATGTGTATCTCAACCTGGTTATCTGCAGAGAATTCTGAACAGAATCCTTTATTTAATATACGGGGGTAAACTGTTCTTATTTTCTTAATACTGTTTCATTAGTCCTCATCTGTTACCGAGTGTAGGTACACACTGACACAGGTTTGTAATCATGACCACTATGTCACTAAATTCACAAACCAACACTTTTATCTACTAAGCGGTTTGCTGTGGTAAACTTAGAGCCTTAAATTTAACTTGGATGCTGATTAGGTTGCAACTTCTGATGCTAGCTGTCATGCTTCGATTACTGCCGCAGTTGAAGACTTGCTGTTATTTGACTTTCTTTCTTTCTTTATTAACGGCTCCCATATTGTATGCTAGGCTTACTAAAGAGGTCCTCATAGTCTAGAAACATTGTAATAATAATCCACTGAGTGCAGGTACACACTGACACAGGTTTTGTAATCACGCCTACTATGTCACTAAATTCACAAACCAACACTTTTATCCACTAAACAGTTTGCTGATTAGGCTGCAACTTTTTTTATTAACGGCTCTCATATTGTATTTATTTCTATGCTAGGCCTACTAAGGAGGTCCTCATAGTCTAGAAACCTTTTAATAATAATAAGTAACATGAGGATGATAATTTGAATGTAAATGGTGTAAATAATGATAATTCATCCCAGAAATTCAGGCTAAACTGTTGAACTTTGTTAATAATGAGATCAATAGTTTAAAATAAAATTAAGAATTTGGAACAAGCTTTTTCCTTTTCTTTAGATGCCTTAAATTCAGAATAAAAAAAAAAGATGCTGTAAAAATATATGAATTTACTGACCTGTGTACGACAGTTAACAGTTTTCTTTGTACAGCTGATGTCTTCACTATCATCTGTCCATTCACTATAGTGGACAGTGTAGTTTGTGATTGGTTGCGAGACTTTCTCACATTCAGGATATCTTGTAATTTTTGGTAACAACAGTGCCACACTTGTGTTGGTAGTTTTCAATAACGTAATATTTGTACTTTCTGGGTATGATGATAGACACTTGGATTCTGAAAGCAAATTTAGAAAATAATGATAAATTCTTCATAGATATTTTCAAAGATAAACACATTTTAACTTTCTTTCAATGTTGTATTTTCTAGCTCTTAAGAGGCAGGTAGTGAAAGCACTAGAGCCAAATTTTCAGGTGAAAAAAAAAAAAAGGAAAGAGCAACACGATTTTAGAGTTTTTGAATAAGAAAATATGTTATGAAAAATTTATTTTAGCTCAATTAAAAATAAAGTAAAATTATTAAAAATGAAAAAAGTGATAAAAATGTTCTTGATAATTTACATATTACATTGAAAAGTTTTAAGATTCATTTCTTATTCATTTAGTCAGTTAAGTGTCATGCATTAAATGTCATGCATCTCCTAAACACTTAGAAGATAATTTCCTAAATGATTCATTTCTTATTCATTTAGTCAGTTAAGTGTCATGCATTAAATGTCATGCATCTCCTAAACACTTAGAAGATAATTTCCTAAATGATTCATTTCTTATTCATTTAGTCAGTTAAGTGTCATGCATTAAATGTCATGCATCTCCTAAACACTTAGAAGATAATTTCCTAAATGATTCATTTCTTATTCATTTAGTCAGTTAAGTGTCATGCATTAAATGTCATGCATCTCCTAAACACTTAGAAGATAATTTCCTAAATGATTCATTTCTTATTCATTTAGTCAGTTAAGTGTCATGCATTAAATGTCATGCATCTCCTAAACACTTAGAAGATAATTTCCTAAATGATTCATTTCTTATTCATTTAGTCAGTTAAGTGTCATGCATTAAATGTCATGCATCTCCTAAACACTTAGAAGATAATTTCCTAAATGATTCATTTCTTATTCATTTAGTCAGTTAAGTGTCATGCATTAAATGTCATGCATCTCCTAAACACTTAGAAGATAATTTCCTAAATGATTCATTTCTTATTCATTTAGTCAGTTAAGTGTCATGCATGCTAAACACTTAGGAGATCATGTGTCTTTTGTTTTATGACTGAGTAGGCAGATTTTACCATCATAGGTTGCCATTTCTTACTGCGGTAGATCAATTTATTAACCAAGGCTATAAGATATAGTCTGTTCTTTTATTCAACCCATAGCAGGGAGGAGAAGATATGGATTCACATCTTTCCAGAGGGTATTTGTGGATAAGTGAATGTAATAAACCCAACTGGAATTTGAACTGCTCTTCAACTAACTCAATCCAAGTTGCTATCCATTATGCCAAACCGCATATCTTATTAAATGTACTGAACATAGTTTTCATGAAAAAGTTACCTGGAAGTGGTTGAAGATGAGATCCGTAGGCAACAATCTTTTTGACATTATTTACATCATATGTAAGAAAATCTTTTCCATCCATCTTGTTAACACTGTAAATTTTACCATCTCTTTGATTTGACCAGTAGATTCTTGAGTGGTCAGCGGTCAGAGAGTTTGGAACTTCAACTGAAAGGGTAAAAGAATTTAAATTTAACAAAATGGAAAAAAATATTTAGTTAAGAATATGTTTTTCCTTTATGATGAAATCACTTAAAAGTCACTAAAGGCAGCTATTAAAACTTTCACTGCTGCATTTTTATAGTACTAGTATTTTATAGTAATACATCACTCAATAAGTCCTGATCCTGGTATATAAATGGCGCCACTAATAAAAAAATCCACATGATTTTTATAAAGTACTAACCTTCAAATGGCACGTGACAAAATTTGGGCCCAATGAGATTATTAGTTTACAAATTACAGTTATTTAAGCTACTGTTACAAATTTTCAAAAACAATGGAAAAACAATGGAAAAATCTGAATTTTGTGTGTTGATAAAGCATTGCTTTCTGATGGGAAAAAATACTGTTCAAGCAAAACGATAGCTTGATGTTATTCGGACATGTTATTGGTATGCTGACTTTAAATGTGGTCGTACAGACACAAATGATGCTGAACGCTCAGGTTGCCCAAAATTGGCAGTTGTCCCAGAAAACACCAAAAAAATCCACAAGCTCATTTTGCCAATCATAAATTGAAGTTGTATGAGATAACAGAGAATTTGAACATATCAGAAGGCAGTATATTCACTATATTTTGCATGAACATTTACCAATGAGAATGCTGTGTTCAAAGTGGGTCCTGCGTTTGCTCACAGTCAATCAAAACAACAATGTGTTGATGATTCAGAACATTGTTTGCAACTGTTTCAATGCGACAAGAATGAGTTTTTGTGTAAATATGTGACAATGGATGAAACATGGATCCACCCCTTCACTTCAGAGTCAAATTGGCAGTTAGCTGAGAGGACAGCAGCAGGTGAAAGTCATCCAAAGTGACCAAAAATGCAAACATCAGCAGACAAGATTTTGGCCTCTGTATTTTGGGATGCGCAAGGTGTTTTCTTCATTGATTACCTTGAGGAAGAAAGAACCCTCAATAGTGAATATTATATAGCATTATTGGTGTGTTTGAAGAAAGAAATCACCAAAAAATGGCCACAAATAAAGAAGAAAAAGTGTTCTTTCACCAAGACAATGTACCATGTCACAAGTCAATCACAATGCTGGCAAAGTTATATGAATTGCACTTTGAATTGCTTCTGCATCCACCCTATTCTCCAGATCTAGCTCCCAGCTACTACTGGCTGTCTGAAAACCTTAAAAGAATGCTCCAGAAAAAGAGATTTGACTCCAATAAAGAAGTGATATTAGAAACTGGGGCATATTTTGAAGCCAAAGATAAATTGTTCTACAAAAAAAAGGCATCGAATTGTTAGTGAAGTGTTGGAATCAATGTACCACCCTGGAAGTCAGATTTTGCCTAAAAGTTGTTTTATTAGTTGAGCCAAGGATATATTGAGTGATGTGTTATTCACCCATTACAAGGCTCAAGAGCCACTCATGGTATAGAGTTACTGAGTAAGATTATTGTAAGTGAAAGAGAAGGAGGAAGTAAGAAGATTAAGTAAGATATATAGGATAGATATTGGTTGACTATGGACTTGAAGATACCAAGGTTATAGTTTTCAGGAAAGCACTCTCTTGGGAGTTTGTTCTACAAAGTAACAGTTCTGAGGAAGAGGCAGTCTGAGTTGAACTTACTCCTTATGAAAGGGACACAAAGGCCTGTGAATATCTGAGCTAGAGGAAATAAGGACTGTAAATCATCCAAACATCGTAATTGTGATAGAGTAGTGAGAGGCTAGCAAAGTTTCAACTGAGAGGGAAATTGGTTGTAGAGTGGGGAATACTTCATCACCCACAAGAATGCATAATCACTTTTGAAATCTATTAAGGCTGGGCAGTGAGGAATGGGCAGTACCAGTCCATATATGACAGCAATTTATGGTCGGGATCTGACTCTTGTAAAAATAGAGCATGGTAGAAAAAGTTAGGAATTTTCTGAAGGGATTCAAAGAACCGACCATTCTTCCAGTATCTTTTGCAATGGTCTGAGTATATGCAGTCTAATTGAGGCTGAAAGTGAGCTTTAGAACCAGTAGGTGTACAACGTAAGGGTGAGTGAGTTTTGTTTAACGGCATATCAACCTCTGTGGGTTATTTAATGCTAAAAACATGGGGTTTTAAGGTATTTTTATTTTATAATGTTCGGTTATAGTAAAAAGGTTGATTTAGTCAGACTTTAATGAAAATTTTTTGTTTTTATTCATTTTTATTTTAGAAAACTGAAAATGTCTTCTAGTTTTGTATTAAAAATTTTTTTCTTAAAAGATGTGTTATAGTCATAATTTTTTTTTCTTCAAAAATGTATTATTGGTAACATTTTTCTTTCAAAAATGTATATATTTCTATAAAAGTTTATTTTTATATTTTCATAGTGTTCTGACCACAGTTTGGGGGTTAACTATTTGCCCATAACTGGGACGCTAACAGGTGCTACCACTCCGGGTCAGAGTGGACCTGGGAACAACAGCAAGTAAGAGGTGGTTCCTCAAAACCTCCTAATCAGAGGCCTTGCTGCCAGATGCAGTTTACCATCATACCCAGGACCACAAGGTCAGGAGTATCTTAAAGAGTATGATTGCACATCAGGATTGGTACAGGTTTAGGGTCTTTAAGGTCTAATAATGTTTATTTTCTTTAATTTCTAGAAGATTTGAGTTTTATTTCTTAATCAACAAAAATATGCTGACATTCCATAAGAGCCCAAATAGGTTTGTACACCGATGACACCACAGTTTACTCTCGCCTCCTACAAAAATCTGGTGTAGGCGTCAAAGCTAACCTCGCAGCCGAGATTGAAAAAGACCTCCAATCCATATTGGACTGGGGTAAGAAATGGCTAGTAAATTTTAATGCTTCTAAAACGAAGCTACTCTCAATTAACCATCATCGACAATCTCACCTACCTCCCATTAGCATGGACCAGGCTTGCCTCCCAGAGAGTAAAACACTGCGCCTCCTTGGTCTCACACTTTCAGCGGACCTCAAATGGAATGACTATATCGAATCCATTGCTAAATCCGCTGCTATGAAAGTCGGTTCTCTGTGTAGGGCCCGGAAGTTTTTTCCGTCTGAATCTATCCTGCACATTTATAAATCTACCATCCACCCGTGCATTGAATACTGCTGCCATATCTGGTCGGGTGCCCCTGCTGTTCTCCTCGGGCTTCTCGATAAGGTTCAGAGGAGGGTCTGTAATGTGATAGATACCGACTTGGCAGACCACCTGCAGTCTCTCTCCCACCGGCGCGACATGGCTTCCCTGTGTCTCTTCTATAAATACTTTCACGGCTTCTGCTCCGATGAACTTAGATCACTAGTGCCCCCTAAATACGAATTTGAATGAGATACTAGATTAGCAACTAGATCCCACCCTTTTACAGTGAAACCGATAAAATGCAGCCGTAACTTCTACTCCAACAGTTTCTTTCCTCGCACTTCCCGACTGTGGAATTCTCTTCCAAACGATTGCTTCCCCGATGGCTACAATCTCCAGGAGTTTAAATGTAAGGTCAATAGACACCTCCTAACACACTAACCTGCTCCCATTCTATCAAACACTCTTCCATCTGCCCAACCCTCATCCTCGCTATCCTTACTCATCTGTCACCTTCCTCCTGACATTCCCTATGTCTAACCACTCCTTCTCTTTACCTTCCCCTATGTAGCCCCATGTGCAATAGTGGCAGTGGAATGCCTTGCTTGGGGTGAGATGATTAAAAAAAAAAAATTTCAAATATTTACCTTTTTCAGGAGAATTTGGGGTGAATACTCTCTTACACTGGCAGCCCTTGTCATCAACTAGCCAAATACTTTTGTTCTTAAGTTCCATGAAATAAACATTTTCATTTGAATAGTCTATTCCAATGGTGCCAGCAATGGCCAAGTCTTGAGGACATTGGCATTTCTGCTGGGAGATGCTGCGTTTTTGGAGCTTGTGATCTATAGCTGGCAAAAGCTGCTTTATGTCACTTCCATCTGTGTTGCTTCTGAAAATCTTGTGCTGGCCATTATTTTTTTCCTCACTCCAATACAAAGTACTGCAAAAGAAACAAATGTTACAATAAGACTAAAATACTGTTGATACATTTTTATGTTTGATGATTTATTAAAAATATCTTAAAGATTGATATAGTTAATACATAAAGATATAAATACATAAGACACGAAGATATAGATACATAAAGATGTAGTTAATACAGAAAGAAATGCTGAAACGATTTTTTTAATCATTTCACCCAAGCAAGAGAATAAAAGCCACTAGGATCCAAGGGTTTCCCTAGAGAAAAAAAAACAGAGAAGACAATAAAAGAACAGGATAAAAAAATGATGCCGGTGATTGACATTGCATTTAAATTTTTTTTAGATTTTAGTTGATAGGAAATTTGGAAGAAAATTCGATAAGTGTCAATTTTGAGAGAAGAAACTATTAACATAGAACATATGGTTACAACTAGCAATTTCTAGAGCGACATTATGAGACCTAACTGCCAATTTAGTATTGTGCTTAAATTTGTCAAGTCGAGATACTAACTAGAAAAAGCTCATCAGAATAATTACTGTGAAAATATTTATAGAAGAGGCAAAGGGAAGCTACCTTATGGTGGTTGGAAAGTGCCTGAAGCCAAGATGCCAGATCAAGATTGATAACATTGCAGATTCTTCTTTGGATTTTGTCAAGAATTTCTAGATATAAAGCAGAAGCACCAGATTAGATGTGACTGCAATATTTGATGCATGGACGAATGACAGACATGTAAATGTGCAAGACAGACTCTAGCAAAAGAAATTGTCTGCTTTATGATTTGCGGATTTGTCAGTGTTAGATACATATGTTCATTAGCAAATATTAAGATATATATGTTCATTAGCAAATATTAATTTTATAAATTCTACATAAAAACACTATCGTCACCTAACAAATTTCAATCATGTGCTATACTAAAATTGTTTTAATGCTGTATATTTCTGCATATAAATAAAAACTTTTCCTTACACCTAATGGTGTGTAGGGCAGCATTTTTGCTGTTTCCATAACAAACTGTTTTTTTATGGGGCAGGATTGTTAAACCTGCGCCCAACTCCCAAACCTGGAGGAAGGTGATTTTTTAAGCATACCTTAGATGCAACACATGGCTGAAAGTAGGGGGTACCCAGTGAGGATTGAACTCACTACTCAGTTATAATGATTCTAGTGAGACAAGCTTGCTGTTACACCATGCCGAGGTGCCCTTTCTGCATATAAGACAACCTTTAAATTCCAAAAATTACCCTTAAAGATTTGGGGTCATCTTAGACGCCAGTTCTAAGAAAGAAACCTTAAATTCTGAGTGATGTTTGTCAGTAGGCTAACCTCGGCTTCAGTGCCAATAACATACATGAAAAGACTCACATTATCAAATAAACTAATAACAAAGGTAATAGAGCCATCTCCTACCTTATATATTACTGGCATAACTTCATAATCAATCAGTCAGGTAAGTGCCATATGTGATACACACTTGGGTGATCATGTCTCCTTTGAGCTATGACTGACTGGACAGAAGATTTTCCCACAGTAGGTTGCAATTTCTTTCTACAGTAGACCTTTTGCCAACAAAGGTTACAGAATCCGATCTGCCCTGATATTCAACCCATAGTTGGGGGGAGAAGAGATAGATTAATACCTTTCCCAAGGGTATTTGCACATATAATAAATTGCCTATTTGAAGAATAATTCCATATCAATGAAATCAACTTGTATCCATGCAAGCTCAGCTGATAAGACGTAAACATCAAGTTATGATTCTGGTCACAGTAACCTCTATCTTTCAATAACCATTACAGTAGTGTTAATTATGGCAGTAATAACATTTAGGATAACATAATATTCATTTCTCATTAAAAGTTCATTATCATTTTGGTGTTAATATGAAGCATAAGTAAATGGCTATTCGTACACCAGGCTGTTTGTAATTGTTTAGATATAGGAAAAGAAAAGAAAGAAGAAAACAAACCAGTGTTTACAACAAATCACATGATGAAATATAAATAATACAATGGTTTCCATTTTAGGGGACATGTGTAAAAATAAAAATTTTTTAAAATCAGTTTTGTTATTTTATCTATATTGAATTTCTAAGGATACAGTAAGTAACAACATTTTCAATAAGATCCTCTTTATATAATCAATAAGCTGTCGTCTTATACTACAGGTATAGGATAAATTCATGAAAATTTGCTATATTTTTTTACCTCATCTTATCTGAAGTTTTCCTATATATAGAAGAAAGACAGTTTGATCTTTTTTATTTTTATATATTTTTACTATTATAAACGGCGTTTTTAAGTAAGTAGTTTTCATTCTCATTTGCCAGCTAGTCACAGATAAAGGTTTTCTCCCATATTTCACTAAACTCATACAACTAAACCTTGCTCACACACAAATTACAGTCTGAATATGGACCATGGCAAGTAAGATCACTCACCAAAGATATTATCATTACAAATACATTGTGCTGCCCAACCCTGACAAATTTCAAAAGCAATTACATCATAGAGCAGATTGATTTTTCACATTTTTAGAAAATCAACACTTCACTCACTGTGAAAGCTGGGGTTTGATGTGATAATTACTGGCATTAAAAATGAGATCAGTAGCATTTACCACTTTTTGGGCATTTAGTTTTAACGATCATCTGTAAAATGTACAGAAATACTTAATTTCTGCAGGTTTTTGCTTACAAAGTGAGTTCAAAATTTCCCTATTTCTAGAATAAATCCAAATAAAATTGATATCTTTTGTATTATAAACATTGAATGAAAAATATATGCAAACCAGAATTTTAATCATGAATTACCACAAGTAAAATATAGAATATTTTTTCTGGATTTGATATGTAAAAACGGTGTAAAAAAATTGTAAAAGATTCCCAAAAAAGCTATTCAATGAATATGATTGGTTGAATCATTTCTTAGATTATTTATCTAATCTAACTCTATCTAAACTTATTTATAAATGGAACTTTGTGTGTGTGTGTGTGTGTGTGTGTGTGTGTGTGTGTGTGTGTGTGTGTGTGTCCGTTACCTATAGATTCCGAAACGGCTGAACCAATTTTCTTGAAAACTTACACAGTTGTACTATAAACGTTTGCAAGTGTTCTTAGCAAGGTTTTTCAAAATTTGACTTACATCCATTCATTTTTCTTTCAGTCTACGGTTTCACTTTAACTGGAAACAACTATTGCTTTTTAGTCTTTCACGCCAACGTCCAAAGAGTCTGAGCTCCAGGATCATGGATTAGTTTTAAAACTTTTATTACACCCGAGCAACGCCGGGCTATACTGCTAGAAATTAATAAAAACAAAAAATATATGAAAGTGTATAATGGGCACAATTTATAAGACAAAATCTTTTAAATTTGCATTGATTATTGAAAATCACACTAAAATTACTGCACTGTATTACATAATATCTTGTGTATTATAAACATTGAATGGAAAATATATGTAAACCAGAATTCTAATCATGAATTGATACAAGAAAAATATAGAGTATTTTACTGGATTTATTATATTATATCATAATTTCCCTTTGAAGTAAATAAAGATTTAATTCAATGGCAGAATGATTCAGTAATAATGTGCTTGTGCCATGCATCTTGTCTATATACAATTTGTAAAGCTTCAGTAAATTATAACTTTTATAAGGCTGGACTATAAGACATTCATGGAATGAAATTCTAGTGCTATGATTTTGAACCTAAACTTAATCTTTAAACTCATTTCCTCATAAAATGCTAGTGATTTGGAAAAAAATATTTTCTGTCATTATTTATCCTGTCAAACCCCAACTTCCACATTTAGTACAATAAATACTACGGTTCCAAAATTAACTTTCACTACTTTATCATGATTACTATGTCAATTATTCAAACCTGGTACATACTTTACAAGTTCTACTAGTTCAGACCTTTATAGCCAGGACCTGCCATGATGTGTTCATGGTGGCAAACCATCCTTTTTCCCCTTTTTGTTCCTTTGGTAAGGAGTAAATTTCCCTCAGACAACTTCTTCTGCAGAACAGTTACTTTGCGGAACAGGTTCGTGAGTGGATGCTTCCACAACAATCTTAACCTCTTCAAATCTAGGGTCAGCTGATATACATATCTTCATAATGTACACCTTTCCCTCCTTTCTTACACCCTTACAACAATCTCATTCAGTAACCACCTCCCTTGAATGGCTCTTGAGTCTTGTATTGCTTAAACAATATTAAAAAAAACAGATATCCAAATTTTGTAAACATCATTTGTAAGTTGTCTTGTGTTCAGTTAAGTGCCATCCGTGATACACGCTTGGGCGATCATGTCTCAAAAGAGACATGACTGACTGGGCAGAAGATTATCCCACAGTAGGTTGCCATTGCTTTCTGCAGTAGACTGGTTGCCAGCCAATGCTATAGAACCCAATCTGTCCTGTTATTTAACCCATAACTGGAAGGAAGAGACGGATTAATACCTTTCCCAAGGGTATTTGTGCGTAAGTGAATGCAAGGAATCTGACTAGAATTCGAACTTGGCTCCCCGATTTCTCGTTCCGAGCCAATATCCACTGCACCACAACGCACATGTCTTGTGTTACTCAGTACAAAAATAAAGCTGTTTTTATAATTTTTTTATTGTGCTTCTTCTTTACCTATTGCTTGACTGGCAAATTATACTAGTTTTCTCTCTGAAGTTGGTCTTTCCTTTTTCCCTTTCTTTTCTTTCTCTCCTTGCCTTAGCATAAACGCGTATATAAAAGTACTCACCTTGAATAAGGACTAACAGCAATACTTCCGATGCTTCCACTGCCAGACCAAAGTATTTGTAGCCTTTTCTTGTAAATATTATATTTCTGGATTTCCTTTTCAGTGGACAGGTAGATTGTGTGGTCAATCCAGTCAACTGTCAAATCTTTGATGCTTTCTTTTAAATTCATCAGCTAGAACAGACCAAAGATTGAAAATAATATAAGCCTTGGCCTTTTAAATATAAATAGTTCTCTCTTTGTTTAAACAAAAAAATCATTTTTTTCCTGATGATAGAAAAAATAAATAATGTTTCAGACTTACACTTATTTCTCTTGCTTTTCCATCACGCATAACCAGGTTTGTATCATTCTTCACCCAAAAAAAGAAATTGGTTTTTGCCAAGAAGGTGAAAGCCTTTGTTGGGACTTGAACAACTTCTTGAGAAAATTTCAATCCATTATCAAGCTCTGCCAAATTGATACCTTTGTTATTGGCAACAAGTAATTCAGGTAATGGCTTGGTGTCTACAATAAAAATTCAATAGAAAAATGTTATATATACATTTATACATTACCACAGGTCCACATTTTTTTTTTTTTTTGTTATTATCACGATCTTTTTGGTGACCGACTACCAATATTCTGCAGGTATTTCTTGATCCATGTAACCTACAAGGAATTTTAAGCTGAACACTTTATTTAATCTACAGAAGATTATTTTCATTCCACTGTTGATGTCTATGTATATCTTTTGTTTTTTTACTATTCAGTTATTGTCACCCTGTTTCCAGTGAGTGATTGTGTACTATCTGGTCCAGGAATTGTTCTCATAATTACTACACTGCCAAATTTACAAAGCAACACCTTAAATTAATTTGCAATGAAAAGCAACTCAAATTAAGATAAAAGAGATATTCATGAAAAATGAGTTAATGATGTCTGACCATCTAATCAAAATTCAGGATATTATTACTTATTTACTAATAGCTGTAGACTGATGGTCTGGACAGTTGTGATGAAAAGTAACTAGAATTAAAATGAAAGAAATACCATTAAAAATTAATAATTGTGGACAAAGCTTATCTAATAAAAATTCAATATCATATTACTATTATTTTATTAATTGCTATTAATTAATGGTTTTAGCCACAGCAAGGAAAAGCATCTGAAATTAAGATACAATAAATACTAATTAAATATCATTAATGGTTTCCACTGTGAACACTTGCATCAACCTTAAATTAGAATAACATTTCTGGTGTGTATCACCCCATGCAATGCAGTAAAGCTTTACAAGAGACTACAGAGTGTGAAAGAATGAGGAACAGAAACATTAATAATGAGCAGAAAGAGAAAAGAGTAATCAGGAGGACAATAGATAGTGATTGACATTGCATTTAAATTCTTGCAGATTAAAGTTGGCTGGAAGGCATGGAGCTGGAAGGGAGTTCCACAGGCGAGAAATGTGAGAAAATAAACTGTTAACATAGAACTTACGGCTACATCTAGCCAGCTCAACTGTAAATTGATGAGATATTGATGCCAGTCTAGTATTGCATATAAATTCATAAAGTTGAGGTACCATAGCAATTATTAATTATCATGAAAGTATTTATAAAAAAAGGCACAAAGAGGCAACCTTGCAGCAGTGGTTAAGTAACTGAAGCCAAACTTTTAGATCAAAACTCTAATCGTAAAAGGTAATGATTTGGAGTGTCTGTAGCGAAAGAAACAAGAAGAGAAAATTTGACACATCTTTCCAAATTTAGATCACAATATCCTTTTGAGGTTAGACAAGTCCACTGATTACATTGTATAACCAGATGTTCCATAAAGTCAGTTAGTTAAGTACCATACGTAATACATGCTTTGGGTGATCATGTCTCAAAAGACACATGACTGACTGGGCAGAAGATTATCCCGCAGTAGGTTGCCATTGCTTTCTGCAGTAGACTGGTTGCCAGCCAAGGCTATAGAACCCAATGTGTCCTATTATTTAACCCATAACTGGAGGGAAGAAAAAGATTAATACCTTTTCCAAGGGTATTTGTGCATAAGTGAATGCGAGGAATTCAACTCTAATTTGAAATTGGCTCCCTGATTTCTCGTTCTGAGCCAATATCCACTGCAACACAACGTTTCATAAAGGCTGATCTTTAATTTATCATTTTGAGAAATATTCAACATATTTCTTTTAAGATTTGATTTCATAGATGATAGAAATTTTAATGCAAGTCAAGATTACATTCGTGAAGTCCGAATTTAAGAAATAATTCATCAATATTCCTGATTATTTTTGTAATGTAAAGCACATTTTATTAAGAAGTTAATTTTAATTTCCAATAAAGAAAATGGTAACCATATTAATAGTATATTTAATTGTATATTTAATAGTATATTTAATAGTATATTTAATAGTATATTTAATTGTACTTACTGTTGCTGGTAATGGAGACTTTTTCAGACTTTTTACTGCAGTTGTAAATTGTGCAGGCCTCAGTCTTTTAAATAAAGAAACAATTATGAATGAAAAAATTATGAACAAAACATTTGTTGAAATTTGGATATTGTAAGTAGTGCTGGTGCAAGGGTCTTTTAGGCCCCCACTGAATCTATGATACAGGAGCTCCACTCTACTACATCTCAATTTTCATAAGGTAGTATTCATATAAGATACACATTTTATTGGAACATAATAATGTACAATAATGGATCATATGCAATAAAGGTGAACAATTCAACAAGAAAAACAGAGAATAAATACAGTGTATCTAAATACAAATTAGAAACATGTCATAATAGATGGTTCCATCTTAAATCAATAAAGTTTTGTGGCAATTTTTAGCATCAACTTCAGATTCTTCTTGTTAAAAAGTTGAATAATTTTAACAATTTTACAGGGTGTGAAAGAATTAGAAACAGAAACATTAATAATGAGCAGAAAGAGAAAAGAGTAATCAGGAGGACAATAGATAGTGATTGATATTGCATTTAAATTTTTGCAGATTAAAGTTGGCTGGAAGGCATGGAGCTGGAAGGGAGTTCCACAGGCAAGAAATGTGAGAAAATAAACTGTTAGCATAGAATTTACAACTACATCTAACCAGCTCAACTGTAAATTGATGAGATATTGATGCCAGTCTAGTATTGCATATAAATTCATAAATCTAGGTACCATAGCAATTATCAATTATCATGAAAGTATTTATAGAAAAGTCACAAAGAGGCAACCTTGCAACAGTGGGAAAGTGACTGAAGCTAAGCTGCTTGATCAGGACTCTAATCGTAAAAGGTAATGATTTGGAGTGTCTGTAGTGAAAGAAGTAAGAAGGTTGGGTCACTGTGTCAGGCCAGGATGTTTTTTTCCCCCCCAGAATCCATGTTACATATATACAAATCAACCATCCATCCATGCATGGAATACTGCTGTCATATATGGTCAGGTACACCCACTGTTCATCTCAGTGTTCTTGACAGGCTCCAAAGGAGAATCAGTAATGTGATAGGTACTGACTTGGTGGCTCAACTCCAGCCACTTTCTCACCAATGAGATGTGGCTCCTCTCTGTCTGTTCTATAAATATTTTCATGGCTTCTGCTCTGATTAACTTAAGTCACTGGTGCCCCTGCAACAGGTGTTTACTCATGCAACCAGACTGGCAACTGGGTCCCACCCATTCACAGTTAAATCAACCAAATGCTGAGAATAATTCTACTCCAGCAGCATCAATTGCAGTGTATCCAAATGCAAATTAGATAATAGATGGTTCCATCTTAAATAAATCAACAATATTTGGTGGTAATTTTTAGCATCAACTTCAGATTTTTCTTGTTAAAAAGTTTAATAATTTTAACATATTCAACATTATGGATAAAAATATAGTGAATTTTATATAGTTTATTTTTAGACTTAGCCTGGGCAAAATAGACTCACAGATTTGTACAAAAAGACTCCAGAATGACCTTAAAATCCACAAAGATTTTTCATCCTTTAATATTCAGTTGGGGTTAGTTTAATTTGTAACGCATATAAATGTAGATAGAAAAATAGTGAATTTTATATCAAGTTGTTTTTTAGAGTTAGCACAAGCAAAATAAATTCACAGATTTGCATAAAAAATGACTCCAAAATGACCTCAAAATCCGTTAAAAATTTTCATATTCAGTTGTGGTTGGTTTAATTTTTAAGCTATGCACATGTAGATAGAAAAAAAGCAAATATTTATAAGATAGTGAGGGTTCCAAAGCACTGCCCAGGGACCCCAGTCAGGTTCCCCTTGGTTGGTGGGGTGGAAGGGATTACGGTGTAGTACACACCTGCCTTGATTATACGCAATAAATAAATCTTTACTAGAAGAGAAAAAATAACTATAAAAGAACAACAAAGTCAATTTTGTGAAGTTCTGAATTCTTTAATCCCCATAAAACCAAAATTGTTCATTTTGAAAGATATTCTGCAGAATATTAAGTTTCAATATGAATTAAAGTTCAAAAGTGATATGGACCTGGTATGGGACCATAAAAAAATAAGTCAACACAGTGGTAGGTCAAGAACATATATTACGTCAACATAAGATACAAACAGATACAAAGAGAAAGGGTAATAATAGCTTGGCTACAAGTGACTGACAGACAGACAGACAGACAGACTAGGCTGAGCTGAACTGAAGTCGTACTGGAAACCAGTGTCTCTGTCACCCTGGCTCTGTCCTCGAGAGTAATTAACTCTTGATTAATATAGGCAAAGAAGAGTCCATTATTAAGTGGGTAACTCCCCACAACAAAAAGCAAATGGAAAAAAAGGAAAAGTTTAATAAAAAAAAAACAGATCCCTATTCCTGATCTTACCTGAAAAGTATAGGTTTCATTGATTCTCAAATGTTCCAAGATGAACTGACGAGTGTGTGGATCAACCTCAGACATTTTCCATTCATCTGGGGGAAACTGACTTGTCCTATAATAAACCTTATATTTCTCAAGCACTCCAAAGCGATTAGATGGTGCTGACCATCTTAAATCAGCAGACAGGAATTCATTGCTTGATGATAAATCTTTTCTCTCATTTATGTAGACTCTTGGATTCATTGGTTCATTTGGAACTGTAAAAAGACAAGTACATCATTAATAAATTACAGTAAGATCTTGTTATCTGCTGTAGATAGGTTCCATGACACAAAGTATGGTGAAATCTTTGAAAAGAAGTGAACTATATACTAGGTAATTATCTTTTTAATATTATTCCCACTGTATGTAAGAAAATGTATACAAAGTAATATTTTAACCTCAAAATTCATTTCCTGTCTTAAAAATGCAAGAAAATATTTTTAAAATTTAAAAAAATTTTTTTTGTTTTTTTCCTAAAAGAAATTTTTATCTAAAAGAAAAAGAAGAAAAAATTTCCTTAACTACAAAAAAAAAAAATGAACTATTATAAAGTTAATTTTTGCTTTCCAATAAAATTTAGTCTACTCCGTAAGCCTATTAGATGACAGAGAGGACATTTGAATTTATTATTATTTTATATTTTCAAAATTCTATTATTATTATTATGAAAAACTTATATCATAACTGTGTCATTTTATTCATATACTATTTCTTTCAAAATATATTTATGAAATAGTTTTAGTTTAATAAAAGTAGTGAAACCATTTCATGAGGAAGGAATAAGAACTGGCATCATAGGGAGAAAAATAGCATAAAAATCAAAAGATAACCTAGATCTGCATTTGTCTATGCGTCTGAGATCAGGTAGTATTTACACTATTTGCATTATTCAAAATATTGTCTTCATCTTCATTGCCATTTCACAATGTTTTGGCCATTTTACGTTTTGCCCTTCTACAACAACCAAAACATTGTGAAAATGATGTTTCAGCCATTTTATGCTCTGCTCTTCTTCAGGTGCTAGGAATTTCAAACCCCATTGATTGTAATGAAGGGTTTGGTTCAAAATTCCTAGCACCTGAAGAAGGCTGAAGCGTGTAACAACCAAAACATTGTGAAAATGATGTTTCAGCCATTTTATGCTCTGCCCTTCTTCAGGTGCTAAGAATTTCGAACCCCATTAGTTGTAATAAAGGATTTGGTTCAAAATTCCTAGCACCTGAAGAAGGCTAGAGCGTGCAACAGCCAAAACATTGTGGAAATGACAATGAGGATGAGGACAATAGTCCAAATAATGTAAATAGTGTATAAACTGAATCAGTAAAAAAAAAAAACAGACACCTAAAGATGACAAGAGATCTCTTGCTTAAAATATTGCGTCCATAATAACATGTATACTAATCAAGAATGGTAGTTTAGAAAACATTTTTAAAAATATATTGACATTCCCTTATCTCAAAATTGAATTAAAAGATTAAAAGTTCCTGAAAAAATTAACTGAATTAAAACTGGAAATGTATATTTTATAATGAAATACTAAAATTATATTGAAGGTAACATAACGTCATAGAAAGTCAAAGAAAATATTTTGATGACTGAATAATGACGCATTCCTAGATATAAAAGATTTTGTCAAAAATAAAATGCTGGAAACTTTTACATCAGTTAATAGTTTCATTCTTTATAAAATCATAGAAAGTATAATTTAATTTCTATTTCAGAAGAGGTAAATTTGAAATGACTATAAAGAATACAGAAAGTGTTTACCTGACATGGGAGAATGTATCTTTAAAGTGGTCCATTCTGAGGCTCCATAGTAAGTCAAAGCTTGTAAACTTACTGTCATTGCTGTGTAGGGAGGTAAATTGCTAATTATATACTCAGGAGACTTTAAGTCCTGAAAAACAATATCTTTATAAGTTAAGATATGAAAATAAAGAAAAGGCTGTTTATATCACAAGTCATTATTTAAAAGCACTGTATCTTCTTTTTACATAACTTTTTGTTTTCTTTAAAGTTTGTAACATGAAAGATTTTAAAAGGCTTTTCCACAATCGTAACAAGCCCTCCCATATCAATTGCAATGGAGAAGTGAAAAACGTTTAGGTTTGCACTCAAAGATTTACAGTGGATAGTAGCGTTTACATGACTAACGTCCTCCATTAGACCAGAGATCCATATAACATGCTCTAGAAAGGTGAAACATTAGCAGCAATGTTCTGCAAGTTTAATTTTCAGGATAAAAATAAAATCATCCTTAAAATAAAAAATTAATAATCAATAAAACATTATATCTAAATCTTAACTTAATTTGTATAAATATTAATTATTTTTATCAATTTTCACTTCAAATAATTTTCTTGCTAAAGTTACTTTTCCTTTTAAATTTTTTTTTTATCATTTCACTCCAAGCAAAGTGAGAATACCACTCGTACACAGACGGCTAGAGTAAGTAAAAGGCAGAAAAGATTGAGTGTAGGGAGAATTAAGGCAAAGATAAAAGATGAACGGGCTTCAAGAAAATAGAAGATAGCAACTGACATTAGTTTGTCTGTTTGTTTTGTTTTTATGGCAAATCAACCTCGGCAGGTCATTCATTGCCAACTAAATTTTATTTATTTATTGCTGGTAATACCTTTTTCTTTCAACAATTTCAACTATACGCTTACAGCACCTGGTATTTCCAAGCGGTCACCCATCTAAGTACTGACCAGGCTCAACGTTGCTTAACTTCGGTGATCAAGTGAGAACCGGTGTATTCAACGTGATAGGCTGTAAGCCAACTGACATTGCATTTAAATTTTTGAAGGTTGTAGTTGTCAGGGAAGCAAGTAAATGGAAGGGAATTCCACAGGTAGGAAGTGAGAGAGAAGAAACTGTTGGAGTAGAAGTGACTATTGCTTTTAACTATTTCAACATTAAAGAGTGGGACTTAGATGTCAATCTAGTAACATGTAATTCATGCAGTCAGGGCACCAGGAGGAACGCTTATCAGAGTAATTGCCATGAAAATATTTGTAGAAAAGACAGAGAGAAGACATGATTCATTAGTAAGAAGTCAAGATGTCAAGTCAGAATCGATTACATTACACATACTTCTTTGGATCTTGTCAAGAACCTCAAGATGAATAGCAGAAGCACTAGACCAGATATGGCAGCAGTATTTAATGCACAGAATAATTAAAATGCTCATAAGTATAAAAAGTTAACAAATCACAAATTAAGCCCAAAACTACTGACAACAGAATATCAAAACAAAAAAAAACATTTTTAATTGCAACTTAATAATCCAAGATTTTATGCAGGTGCTTCAATAAGTCTGTAGCCTAATGATAAAAAACTGCATTTATTTTACACAACCAGTAAAGAGGAAATCAATTACTGCAATGACAGATAATGCTATTAATTAATTATTGTTACTGAAATGTCTTGGTCTAAACATATTAAAATGAAGTTAAAAATAGTAATTTCAAATCAACAAATTTTATAGTAATTTTTTATGTTGTAAAGTGGCTTACAACAATTAATACAAAGTATTGCAATTTTTATATTCTTTGCTTAATGCCATCAGATTGTGTGCTGTAGTGCAGTGGATATCAGCTCGGAATGAGAAACTGGAGAGCCGGGTTCAAATTCCAGTTGAATTCATTACATTCACTTACACACAAATACCCTTGAGAAAGGTATTAATTCATTATTTCTCTCACTAGTTATGGTTTAAATAGCAGAATTAGGTTCTATAGTCTTGATTGGCAACCAGTCTACTGCAGAAAGTAATGGCAACCTACTGCGGGAAAATTTTCTGCCCAGTCAATCATGTCTCTTTCGAAACATGATCGCCCAAGTGTGCATCATGTATGGCACTTAACTGACTGAATGTCATTAGCCTGTTATTGTTATCTAAAATAAAACAGTCCCTTGGTGATCACACTAAGTAACTTCCATACTATTACTATTCATAACAATCCTTTCATAAAATGATGTCATTTATAACAATGAATTTAATAATAATGAATGTAAACAGTTTTATTTTCATATACTTTACTTAATGTTATTAGTAAGTTATTGTTATCAAAATAGCAGTTTCCTCTGTAATTTACAACATAATCTCATTCTATATCATTGCACTTGATTCAATTGAAAAAAAATTGCAAATCATTGTCCAGTGGAAATTTTAAAAAAACATTTTGCTGTTTACTGTTTCAGGCTATAGACTTATTGATCAACCTTCATAAATATTTGAGAATGAATATTGGAACATCCATTTTGGAATTTAAACTTACAATTGTTTTGTTGCGTTCTTTGAATTCTTCCACAATAAGATTCATCTGGTAATAGACTTCTCCATAATTAATTTCTGTAGCCTTTCTCCAGGAAAGTTTAAATACTGACCAGTTGCCCTCAACTTTAACAGATTCTGGGGGTATTTTGTCAGGGACCACTTTAACTGTATGTTCATCTAAGCCATCTATAAACAAATGAAATATTTTTTAAAGATCATAAACCAGAGTCAATTAAAATGATTTAAACATTCGTGAATCATAAGCATATTTTGCTGTTTCACTATTATTTCAATGATGTCTATAACAGTGTAGAATAGGAAAAATGACTTGATAAAGTCCACAAGTAGATAAAACACATTGCTAAAGAATAGTTTTATCCGTTGTCTTTTTATAGATAAATTTTTCACTTATATCTGAATTTTTGCACACATATATTAGTTTAAAATGGGGTTCAGCATTTATTTTTTATTTTTTTAATCATATCACCCTGAGCAAGGCGGTAACGCCACTGATGTGCAGGGGGCTACATAAGAGTGAAGAGATTGGAAAAGAAAAAACCGGAAACCGCATCCTAAACAAGAAACAAGGGATGAGCCTCTTCACTTGTTCAATAGATGTGGGTGGAGTGTGAACCAGGCGATAGTTTAGTCTATCTACTCCAATTGAAAAAAAACAAACAAAGTGAGAAGATTAGAAAAGAGAAAACAAATTGATCTTTTAGTTAAGATTATTTGGGGAAAAATAGTCACATAATAAATCAACTTACCTGGGTATTTATGCATTGAAGGGTGAAATAAAGAGAATGATAAAATCTTGTTATTCGCTTTGGATATTCTAGAAATGTTTCGACCTGACATGTCGCTGATAACGAGTTGACTTTGATCATCAATCCAAAAAAGATGGTTGCTATAGTATTGAAGCTGGTTCATTCTGCAGCAAGAAACCATCACAGGTACAATTAGTAACAAGGAAAGAAAAATAAAGTCTGTGATACAAAGATAAAACAAAAAAATACTGAATGAAAAATCAAAATTATGACTTCAAAAATTATGAATACATTTCTGGTACCCATGAATATTCAGAACTTTTTAAAACAGAAACAATAATGCTAAAAAGAAATCAACAATTAAACACATATAAGATTGAGGCATCAATTATTGGCTGAATTTCAATCTGACATTTTCACTGAATATTATTTAAGCTACATGATCTTTAAAGAAGGTTGGTTGGTTGTTTTGTTTTTATAGCAAATCAACCTTGGCGGGTCATTTATTGCCAACTAAATTTTATTTATTTATTGCTGGTAATATCTTTTTCTTTCAACAATTTATTGTTGTTTTTTTTTTATATAAGTTTTTGTGTCTAGTAATAATTTTTCTTTTCGAGTATCAAGATTCATTGGGATTTGTTTTTTTTAAGGGCAGGGTCTCCAAGTCCTACCCTTGTTATTTAACCCATAACTGGAGGGAAGGGACAAATTAATACCTTTTCCAAGGGTACCAGTGCTTAAGTGAATGCAGGGTATTCAACTGGAATTCAAACTCGGCTCACCAATTTCTCTTTCCAAGTCGATATCCAATGCACATCCATCACTAAACGCTTACAGCACCTGGTATTCCCAAACGGTCACCCATCTAAGTACTGACCAGGCTCAACATTGTTTAACTTTGGTGATTGAGCAAGAACCGGTGTATTCAACGTGATAGGCCATAAGCCTCTTTAAAGAAAGATCTAATTAAATGAATTGACAAAGAAGGAGATTATGTTGAAAAATAAATACTTATGTTAAATAAATGCTTCTTTCTCAAAACTGTTGACTATATAAGCAATCAGAAGAACATATATGTATCTAATAAGTATAGCCTTTATATTAATAAGTAATAATTTCAAATTAAAAAATCAATTAATTGCTTAAAAATTATTTTGTTTACATTCTGGGAATAAAAACAAAGTTTGCAGATATGGACTTTGAAAGGCCCAAACTGCCTTACTAAAATAATGTAATTGAGGATTCTCATGGCCTAATTGGTAAGCTACACTTTGCTTAAAAATGGTTTCTTGATGGAAAAACAGAATTCAGTTTTAATTACTGTCAATTTCTCAATAAAAAGAGGAAACAAAATGCCAATCACAGGTTGAGAATACTAAAATCAATCAGGTAAAAAACAATTAAATACCTGGAAATCATTCCAACAGAGGTTGGAAAGTGCAACACTGAAAGCCAAAGATATATTGACATGGCCAAAGATGCATTCCAAAAGCTAAGCAAAGTATTAAGAGACAGGAAAATTTAATTGGAAATGAAAAACAAGAGTCCTGAACTGTTATATGATATCTATCCTCCTATATGGCAGCAAATGTTGGACAATCTCCTCAAAGAGGAAGAAAAGACCCAAAGCAACCAAATCATGATTCTACAGAAGGATGCTGAGGATACCATGGACTAAACACGTGAAGAACAACAAGGTTTTGGAGAGAATGGAAACAAAAAGGAAACTCGGGGAAAGACATCTGAAATTTCTGGAACACATAAAGAGGAAAGAGGGCTTGGAAAATCTGACATTCATAGGGAGACATAGAGAGACAGGGGATAACAATGTGTGACATACTTGATGGGCTTAAGCAAATGGATGACAGAGCAGGGTTTGGGAGAAATAACAGGAGAAAAAGTGTTAAGAGCCACACTAGATAGGAGGATGTGGAGAGCCATGATCGCCTACATCCTGAAGGGAAACACCACATAAAAGAAAAAGAAGTCTAGTTGACATTAATTTTTAATGCTTAAGAAAAGAGGTATGTCTACTCAAACATCTCTACCTGTTAAATATAACATATATATATATATATATATATATATATATATAGTGTATTGAGGCAGCAGATAATTTTCTAAATATATGCACTCTGATGTAGCCTGGTATTGAACTCACAACTCTTTCTGTCAAGTCATAAGAACTAACTAATGTCTATATCTACTGGGCCATGTGTTGAACAAGTAATTTACAGGATTAGAGGGAGATAACTCATGACATCCAAAATAGGTACTACTATGCAAGGAATGGAGTTCCTCTACACCAGTGATTGTAAAAGGGTTTGGTTTGAAATTCCTAGCACCTGAAGAAGGCTGAAATGTACAACGGCCAAAACATTGTAGAAATAGCAACAAAGATGAGGACAATAGTTCAAATAATGTAAATACTGTAAAGATAAACATATTGTAACTGCGATAAAATCTGCATTCCATTGATGACGGTGATTTTTTTAAATGTGCAAATGCATTGTTATAGTTATTTTAATATTTTAAATGTATCCATTGTAGTTATGTAATGAGGAAAGAGGGTTTGGAGAATCTGATACTCACAGGCCAGATAGAGGGGAAAGAGAGACAGGGAAAAGCAATACATAAAATACTTGATGAGCTTGAGCAAATGGATGGCAGAGTAGGGCTGGTGAGGGATAACAGGAGAAAGCATGTTAAGAGATATAAGGGATAGAGAGATTTTTTTTTTTTTTTAATCATTTCACCCCGAGCAAGGCAGAAACGCCACTGATGTGCAGGGGGTTACATAAATGTAAAAAGATTAATTAGAAAAGAGTGAGGAATACAAGCTAGTTAGAAAGGAACAATAGAAAGCTGAGAAAGCAGGTGCAATGACAGATACATAGGCGGAGAGAAAGGGAAGGTTATACAGGGGAGGGGAGAGAGCTAGAGTCCAGTGGTTAGTAGATGAGTATTAACTTTGCATTTAAATTTCTGGAGGTTGTAGTTGTCAGGAAAGCAAGAATACGGGAGTGAGTTCCACAGGCGGGAAGTGCGAGAGAGGAAGCTGCAGGAGTAGAATTGTCGTCTGCATTTGGCTAACCTGACTGTGAATGGGTGGGACCCAGTTGCCAGTCTGGTTGCACGGGTAAACACCTGTTGAGGAGGCATCAGTGACTTAAGCTCATCCGAGCAGAAGCCATGAAAGTATTTATAGAAGAGACAGAGGGAGGCCACATTTCGACGATGGGAAAGTGGCTGCAGTCGAGTCACCAGATCAGTACCTATCACGTTACAGACTCTCCTTTGGAGCTTGTCAAGAACACTGAGGAGAACGGCAGGGGCACCTGACCATAAATGGCAGCAGATGTAGAGGACCATGATCACCTACATCCTGAAGGGGTACAGCACATAAAAAAAAAGCCACACTCACAGTGAGATTTAAAATAAAATTTATTAGTAATTAGTACACCAAAATATATGAAACAAAACAGAAAAAAGCATTTACTGTTTTTTGTTTTCTTAAAACTTCCTTATTGCACACATGTTTTTCTATGTGATTCTTAGTGTCTTTCTATTCTTTCAAGTATTCTCCTTATCTGATAGAATCACTTATTGCTATATAAGATGACTTATATAACATAGCAGTTCAGTAGTCCTTACTTTGGGTCTAATGAAATTTTACAGTCTCTTAATACTTAATAGGATGTGCATTGTGGTGCAGTTGATATTGATTTGGAATGACAAATCGGGAAGCTGAGTTTGAATTCCAGTTAAATTCTTTGCATTCACTTATGCACAAATACCCTTGAGAAAAGTATTAATCCATCCCTTCCCTCCAGTTATGGGTTAAATAATAAAACAGATTAGGTTCTATAGCTTTGGCTGGCAACCAGTCTACTGCAGAAGCAATGGCAACCTACTGCAGGATAATCTTCTGTCCAGTCAGTCATGTCTCAAAAGAGACATGATCACCCAAAGTGTGTATCACATATGGCACTTAACTGACTGATTGAGCATAATAGTTAGAAACATGATTAAGGCTTCTACTGGTCATAAAGTGGGGGACCGTATTTTTTTTGCTATGAAGTAATAAACCGATCCCCTACTAATTACTGCTTAATAATATAATACATCTCTTCCTCCTCTAGCTATGAGTCAAATTACAGAACAGATTTGGTTCTATAGCCTTGGTTGGCAACCAGTCTACTGCAGAAAGCAATGGCAACCTACTACAGAATAATCTTTTGCCCAGTCAGTCATATCTCTTTCAAGACATGATCGCCCAAAACGTGTATCACATATGGCACTTAACTGACTGACTTAATACATTGCTTAGTTTATGGAAAGCATCTTTTTCTATTCCAATGTGGCTTTGGATTTCAGTGTCACATTTTCTGTCATCTATTAAAACACTTTCCAGATAATTATATTTCTGTACTTATTTTATTTTAACATCTCCAGTTCATATTTCCCAGTTTGGGCTGAACATCTGACTAATAACCATACAGTTTGTTTTCTTACAATTGACAGTTATTCTTTTCTTCCTCCTTTCCATTACTAACTTGTCTTGTTCTTTCACTGTGTCTTCCTTCAATACAATGTCATCTGCATTTCTCATGCTGTTAACATTGTGCCCGCCAATTCTAGTTCTCTTAGTATTGACTTGCTGTATAGGGTGAACAAATCTGGTGAGAAGGTACATCCTTGTCTTACATCCATTACATTTTTTAAAATTTAAATGAAGCTATATCTTTAAGTAAAATGTGAATTATTCTGAAAACTGATTCTAAAACTGATTGCAGTTATTGTTATTTGATCAATAATAGTCCTTCAATTCTGATTGAATAGCCAAAATACCACTGACTACCATCACCAAAGGGCATTTCTTTCTGTTTTCTGCAATTCATGCAATCAGCAAGAACTTCCCAGCAACTCTGACTCACCCAACATATGATACCAAGTGTTTCCCTCTCATACACCCCTTTTGTCTTGATGCCCTTCAGCTAACCCCCACCCTTCAATCCATCTTTTTTACTCTGCATACCATAGCCAAGAGGAGATGGATTACTGGTCTGTTTTCCCATACTGAATGAAACCATTGAATTTGAAACTACTTACAAGTGCTTTTAAACTAAAAAGTCGACCATTCCTCGACATTACCCCTTCTTTTTAGTCTGATGTCCTTCCACATTGTTATAGGGGCTCCTCTCACACCTCATCCCACTAGAATTTTTCTTTTGGTCTTTAAATGTCGGAATACAAAAATCTTTTATAACCATTCATGGCTGCAAAGCTAACCTATATTTCTATACAAAGTAAACTTACAAATAATTTACTTTCTCTCTCTTTCTATATATATCACTTGATAAGACACAAGTAGTGTCGAAACAAAATAGCTACTTTTGTAGTGATATTATAACATATTCATGTTATAATTTCTGAATAAATAATATTAGCTCTACTTTGTATTGAGCACTTTTTAAGAATAGTGTTTCTTTGGATACAGAATATTATTCCATCCATACATAGCCTATACTTGTGTGTGTATATATATATATATATATATATATATATATATATATATATAATTGTCACAAAATAAAAACCTTGCATCATTTATCTTGATAAAGTCTCACAAAGAGTGAAATGTATCAGCTAAGTTTTCCATTTGTCTATATATATATATATATATTCTTCATTTTTAAATAAGTTATTATGCGACCTAGGTTTCTACCATGTGGTGTCTTCAGGCAATTTGCATTAACTGATATTACTGTTTACTGGGGTTTTTTTTAAGAACGCTCAAGTAATGGGGAATTTTTGAATGCACAATTTTTAAAATTACAAGAAATTATAATGTTTTTATCCATGGTTGTATGAAACTAATAAGCATTTTTTGGTATGGTTACATTTAGTCATAATTTCTGAGAACAAATCGTAATAACTCGTTTACAAATGAAGAATATTCAAAAGTTCTACAATATAATTGTATTGAACACTTTTTAATACAAATGTGTACTGGTCTAATTTTATTATGACTAAAAACTAAGTAATTAAGCAATCAATATATATATAAGAAAAATGTGCAAGAAGCCTTGAACGTTTTGCTTAAAATATAGACTTATTATTGTAATTATTATTAATATTGCTTTTTGTATGATATATAAAGGACACTTAATATATCATGCAACAATTAAGTAATATTAATAATAATAACAACAATAAATCTACACTTTAAACAAAACGTTCACAGCTTCTCACACTTTTTTCTTCTATACCAATTTCTCTCATTGGAACAATCCCTATTTCTGCTTTTTATATATATTTATAAACTTCAAAAATTAAACTCTTCATAATAAACAGCATTTGTACATGATATATCCCGATAAGGAATACAGTATAAAATGATCAGTGAAGAATGAAACTCCACACCAGGAATAAGAAATACAGATTATTGTACTAAGGTACAATTAACAATAATACACATATAGGCAAGATACGAGTTGGAGCGGAATCGACTATCAAATAGTAAATACCTAAGACTTTTCCTATCTTCGTACCGCTTGTTACCATCTTTTATCAGGTAGAGCATTCTATTCTCAGGGATAGCAGGATGTGCCACTATAACAGATCCTTACATTTATTCGGAGATATGTGAGCTTTATTTTTTCCTTTTTATGCTCCTCTGGATCATTTTTCTTTATTTACGTATTTTAATCGTAAAATTTTTTTCTCTTTCTTAATTTATAAATTTCTTAATTTAAAACCACAGATTTTATGTCTAGCTGCCTGCACACTTGATAAAACTTGATAAAAAATAAGTGTCCTTTCCAGCAGGGTTCAATGTTGCGTCTCCCTTTGTAGAAAAAACTGCTGTTTGATCTAGTGTGTTTTAACACGCTCGGCCCAGCAATATTCTATTTTCCCTTTTAAAGGATGCACAATCCAGCGTTCAGATTTTCTCTAGAGACCATTATTTCAGTCTGTACTGTGCAAACAGAAGGAGAATTTCATATGATCCTGATATATCCCGAAAAGGAATACAGTATAAAATGATCAGTTGAAGAATGGAACTCCACACCAGGAATAAGAAATACAGATTTTATTGTACTAAGGTGCAATTAACAATAATACACATATAGGCAAGCCACGGGATGGAGCGGAATTGACTATCAAATAGTGAATGTCTTCGCCTAAGACCTTTTTCATTCGTACTGCTCATTACCTTCTTTTATACAGTAGAGCATTCCATTCTTGAAGGATGACAGGATGTTCTACTATAACAGTACAACATATCACCAAATCAGATGGAGAGAAGAGTGTCTAATTAAAATGTGTCTAATTAAAAAGGAGCATATCATCTCAAATGTGAAAAAGGTCAAGGTCAAAATAAATGGAGAGAAAATTTCAAGATCAAATGAAATGCCGAAGAAAGGTCAAGGTCATGAAAGATCATGGGTCAAATAAAATGGATAAAACAAGGCATGGTCAAGTCAGATGAAGAAAAAAATCCAAGATGAAACCAAATGCAGAAAAAAAAGATAAGGTCATATAAAATGAAGGTAAGGTCAAATCAGGTGGAATGAAAAGAGGAAACAGAAACCACTGTTTCCCACCTGGTCACACCTTTAATTGGAATCCATTTAGAAACAGTTTGCAATTTTAGCAGCTTTTGGCCTTTTGTCCATATAAGCAAATTTTAGTAAATGAAAAAATCATAGTGGTAAGATTATGTTGCTCTAAACCATTAAATATAAAGAAAATGTCTGCTTAGAAAATCATTCAAAATTCTGGTTTTATATTTAAGCTGGAACAGTACTTTGAGAACTGAAAGGAAATATTTTTTTAGCAAAAAGCAAAATACAAGATTTTCATTTGATTATTCCATGACAGATAATAGCCAAAACTCTTGACAGAAGAGAGAAAACTGTATTGTTTTCTTTTTAACTCAAAATGTAAAGGCTTCCAGAATACGTTTGCTGTTAATAAAAGCAAAGCAGTAAATAGTGAATACAGTAATGGAAGAAAATTAAAAGAAACACTCACCTTTGGGGCCTTGTTTGTCGGGCAATAAACTTGATGGACATGTTAACATATGGGTTTCCATAGCCAATCATATCAGCTTTATATAATTCATAACCTTTTATATCATTCTGGACCCAGTAGATAACATGGGAATCTGTGTCAAGGGTCATTGCCATGATGCTACGGGTTAATGAAAATGGTTGGTACTGGGTGATGTGCATACCATTCAAATACGATACTTGGATTGCATCTTTTGTATTCCAGTAAAGAATGCCTTTTAAGGCATCAATGCACAAATAATATGCTGAAGCAATAAAGAGCAACTCACTTTTCTTAAAATTATCCATACTTGCCCACCTTATCTGAAAAAAAAATAAAAGACAAATCTTTGCAATACTATCTTTTAATGACAGTCAGTAGACTGCAACAAATCCAATGAAAATGTATAATGCATATCTGTCTACAGTTTATCATGTTCTTTCTCTTTACACAAACAAAAAAACACACAGGCATAAACATATATATATATATATATATATATATGGGTTATGTCTTGAAGGCTGTCACAATGTGTTGAGTAAAATAAAGGAAGGTAAAGAAGTGTTTGGGTATTACCTATTTATTAAACATCAATATTTCGAGATCAAAATCTCATCTTCAGAATGGCAGAGAAGCTTTTGTCTGTCTGGGTATCTTCACGCAGATCACACTAAGATAGACCACACGTACAAGCAGACTAATATCATCAGACCATAAAGGCCCCAACTAGAATACACACACGTACACACACACAGCAGCTAGAATACACACACATACACACGCACACACACACACACACACACACATGCACACGGACACATACAGCAGCAACAGACAGCCAGGAACAGCCATCCTTTGAGAGGTCGTGAAGATACCCGGACAGACAAAAGCTTCTCTGCCATTCTGAAGATGAGATTTTGATCTCGAAATATTAATGTTTAATAAATAGGTAATACCCAAACACTTCTTTATCTTCCTTTATTTTACTCAACGCATTGTGACAGCCTTCAAGACATGACCCATATAACTATTTTACACAATGCTTCAAGCAAATTACAAAACTTTACTATATATATATATATATATATATATATATATTTGAAATGATTTGTTTGAACATTATTTTTGATAGATACTCGTATTTAAGTAGATATTCTGTTTATAATCAAACAGTATTATATATTTATTTCTACCGGCCTGATTATTTATGATAAATTTCTGTTACGAAAATGTGTGTCATTTGGCAGGATTTTAATAACAAAAATTTATCATAAATAATCATATATAATAATATCTACTTAAATACGAGTATCAATCAAAAATAATGTTTAAACAAATCATTTCAAATTGTCGGTTGTTTATAAACAGCTTTGTTAATCTTCATTAATTTCCGTAATTTTTAGTAACATGATAAAACTAGTTTTAAAATACCTATCATGATTTAATGTTAAAATGAATAAAATTGATTAAAATAAATATAATAGCTAAGGTGCCTTTCAACTGACACTTCATCAGAAGTGAGAATGTAGGTTACCTTAATGCCTGCTTAAATGATCTGGCTCATAGATTCATTAATTTGCATATCAATTTCAATGAGTTCTTCTGGCAAAAGAACCATTATAAGATTGTCAAATTATTAAAATCCAAGACTATATTAGATGACATCAATAAATTTCAGAATTTAAGTGAGATCTCGACACCTTGAAAATGAAAACTAGGTTTCAGAGAAGGCTTCTTGAATATCACAAAAGAAAGTTTCCCTCTAAGGAGGTTTATGATAGAATTCAATCTGTTGTTACTAATATCCCAGGATGTACAATTTACCTAAAATTCATAAACTGAATACTCCTCTCAAGCCCATTTTGTCCATGGCTGGTTCTACCCAGCATAAGTTCTCCCCACCTCCTGGCTGACTCTCCCCACCTCCTTACAATTTACAATGGAAGGAGAGAATAATATATTACCTTTTTCAGGCATTTTAGTCAAGAAAACTTCCACATCTTTTGTCACTAACATATGCAGAAAACTCATTTTTACAAGTTTATATCTTAGCTGGGATTCCTTTTCCCCACAAATCCAGGAAGATTAACTTAATAAAAACTTATCCACCATGTATTAATGATATGCTTGGAATGTAAATTGGATACTGAACTCAAGCAAATCACCAACATTGTTCTTGCAAATGGCTACCCTGAAAGTGTTGTTCTGAGTAACATTAAGCTTAAAATTTCTAAGTTTGATAATATTAAAATATTTGATTCTCTTAAGTGACCTGTTTATATCAAACTGTCTTGGACCATATCTTATAGTCAGTTCTTTGCTGATAAGATCTCATAGTCTATAATGCTCTGTTTTAATTCTCTTGCAGTAGATACCATCTTTTCTATTAGAAGTGCATTCCTCTCTATCCATAAAGACATTTTACCTACCCTCCAACAAAAGTTAGTTATTACATTAAATGTTAGTGTGATGCTGACTATATAAGTGAAACCATGCAGTGGCTAAAGGTGTGGATTGTCCAGCAAGTGCATGGTCTGGAAGATGGAGGAAAATAGATTCTGATAGTCTCTCAAGTCTTTCTTAGTCACCGCACTGATACACTCAACAGAACAGCTTGACCGACTCAAAAAGAAAAACCATCCACCTAGAGAGATTGCTCATCTTATATTAGTTCTAGCTGGCCAAAATTTGCATATGTTACACGTTTGTAACTTATAAATTACACCCACCAAGGACGCTCGTGCTTTTATTGTTGACTACCGTCACTCTGCACGCAAAACGTGTTTGCGCTCGTTTCGGATTCTAAGGTAAGCCTGTAATATAACGGTCTGGCCCCACCCAAGAAGGGATGAAGCGTGGGTGTTCCTGGTTGATGAAAAATAGCGGATGTCACTTTGACCCTATTTCCGACAGCGGCGGAAATGCCTACGCAGGCAAACAGACAAGTGACTCTGAGAATTACGTAGGCGTCGTGTAGGCGTCGCGTGATCGAGGCAAAAAACCGGAAGAAACAATTTCCGCTTTTGGAAGATATATAAAGACTGCGAAAACACAGATAAGTCAGTCTCAAGAAGTCGAAGAAGAAGCTAGACGAGCTAAGCAGAGAGGCCAGCTCCCGTCAAAATCCCATTAGAAGCGCGCTCTCAATTCTCTGCCTTGTGCCACACGGTCCATCGTTCATCAATAAAAATATAAGTCATATATTTTTATATACACCCGTGTTTGTTATTTGTCGCTATATAACAAAGCCATTTTTAATCAGTTAACGTTTTTACTTGTTCAACCAGCATTTCATCTAGCCAGGGACGGTTGCTACATTTGCATAAGCATCAGCTATCCTGCTTGCATATCACACATGCCACTCATTGCCTCTTTGAACGGAGGACTGTGGTCATTTCAGCAGAACTCAGAAACTGCTGCCTTTCAGTTCCGCTACCTTATTGACATATACCAATAATATAATCTGGACAAGTGAATGAAATAAAATCAACTGGAATTCAAACTTGGCTCAGAACAAGAAATCAGAGAGCCAAGTTCATATGTAATATAGGTGAACAATTCAACATGAAAAACAGAAAATAAATACAATGTATCTATTTACAAATTCTACTCCAGCAGCTTCTTTTCTCGCACATCCCGCCTGTGGAATTTCCTTCCATTTACTTGCTTTCCCAACAGCTATAATCTCTGAGAATTTCAATGTAAAGTCAATAGTCATCTCCTATCTCACTAACCTCCATCCTCTCTGTCTGTCTGTCTCTCTGTCTCTCTCTCTCTCATGCTCCTTTCTTCGTCCACTCCACTCTCCTCAGTATTCTCATCCTTCTCTTACCCACTTCCTGACATACCCTATAACCTGTCATTCTTTCTCATAGCTTTCCTCCTATGTAACCCCCTGCAAAACAGTGGCAGTATAATGCCTTGCTTGGAGTGATATGATTATAAAAAAAAATTCTATACATTTATATTCCAGAGAATGTAAATAAATCTAAAAGACATGCATGTGTAGCTAATCAGTATTTCATTGACTGACTGATTTGTTTTCTACGGCTTATCAACAGACAAGAAATTATTATGTAAATATAAATGAGGGATCAATTTTATATTACAATCACTATATAAATTGATCCCTCACTTTATGGCCACAGTAAACCTTCTCTTACTCACTTCCTGACATCCCCTATAACCTGTCATTCTTTCTCATAACTTTCCTCCTACGTAACCTCCTGCAAAACAGTGGGAATAAAATGCCTTGCTTGGGGAAATATGATTATAAAAAAAAAAGAGACATGTCATAATAGATAATTCCATCTTAATTAGATCAAGAATGTTTTCCAGCAACTTTTAGCATCAACTTGAGATTATTCTTGTTAAAAAATTGAATAATTTTAACACATTCAACATTATGGATAAAAAAAATAGTGAGTTTTATATAGATTTTTTTTAAAACTTAGCATAAGCAAAACAAATTCACAGATTTAGTTAAAAAAAAGAAAAAGCAGAATGATGTTAAAATAAAAACTTTAAATCCTTTAATAGTCAATTTTTGGTTAGTTTAATTTGTAATGTATATAAATATTTGTAATGTATATAATGTATATATGTATATGTAATATATGTATAATAATATAATAATAATAATAAAATGTATAATAATATATAATAAAAAATGCTTTTAGATACTCACATGTATAATAATATATGTATATATGTAATATATGTATAATGTATATAATGTATATATAATGTATATATGTAATGTATATAAATTTGTAATGTATATAAATGTAGATAGAAAAAACAAATGTTGATAAGATAGTGAGGTTCATAAAGCAACCCCTCAGGCATGAAATCAGGTCAGAGGGTTCAGGGGTAGTAAGTGATGACTTCATTTTTAACTTGTGTTTCTATCAACTTATGCATGTTGCTTTTATTTCAAATTCTCAGATCTTGGTTAATTATTATCATTATTAATTATTATCATTATTAATTATTATCATTATTAATTATTATCATTATTAATTATTATCATTATTAATTATTATCATTATTATAAATTAAACATTTGAGAGTTATAATGATATACAACAGAAATGAGATGAAAGAAAGATGAGTCAAAAATGAATAATAATGACATTTAAGAAGTTTTTAGCAAACAAAATATTAAAATAAACTTGCTGATGTGGCATAGGCATACTTAAAACATTGTAGTATAACCCGGATATAAGATACCCTGATATAAGATATGTTTTCTCTGATCCCAAATTAGAGCCTGTGGTAATGTATATAAAATAGACCAAACCCGGATATAAGATAAACACAGATATAAGATAATTCTTATCCGGTACCGGCAACTCTCTTATATCCGGGTTGCACCAGAGAAGTGATTTAAAGCACCAATCTTTTACAAAAGTCTCAGCTCATTTTTATAATTAGAATAAAATTAATGAAAATCAAAATAACTCATTTTTTGTAAAGGATTTCAAACTGAAGCTAAATCAGTTTAAATCTTTTTTTTTTTTTTTTTTAGTTTAATTACTTGAATAAAATTGATTCACAAACCATGAAATTAAATTATTTAATATCAGTTAAGAAAAGATTTTATTACCTAAACAAAACTAAGAAAATTAATTCAGAAATAATAAAAAATAACTTACTTCTCCCCGGTTTTTGTTTGTAGACCAATAAATCTTCTTAGCCAACCAATCCATTGCTATACTGTAAGCAGAGTAATTGTGTTGCTTAAAAAGCAATACATGCTTGTATGGCACCATGGACACACGTGTTTGCTTATAGTCTGTCAGAGATGAAACAAAAAATAAAAATACCAGACAAGTAGAGGTGGGTATTTACAAAAAATATATATGTTATTATGTTCCTATTTATTTTATGCGTGCCAACATGATAAATGCTTTTCATCCTCATAATAATAATAATAATAATAATAATAATAACAGTTGAGTCATAAAGTATATTTAGATGTGTATGTGAAATAAACTTCACAGTAAAGGTGCGTACAAAATGAAAATATATTATTTACATTGTTCAGACTGTTGCTCTAATCTTTATTGCCATGTTTACGACATTTCAGCCTGGCCTTCTTCAGATACTAGAAATTTAAAACTAAACCCTTTAGTTTGATCACTGGGGTATATCATTTGTATTTTGATCACTGGGGTATATTATTCTCATTCTATGTGTGATATCACTTCCAGATGCCATGTAGCTATCTCTCTTTAACTCAACTCTCTCTAAGTTATTTGTTCACCACTGCTGCAGCTAGGTATTGAACTCACAACCCTGTGAGCCAAGTCACTGGAACCAACCAATGCCTATATCCACTGGGCCATGTGTCCTTGAGGACATCAGTGTATGAATTTTTGGGACTTATAAACCTAATGTCTCAGTAACCATATTTACCAGAGTTCATATTACAATCTTTGATGCTAATGATTTTCTCTAGCATTCTATATTACTGGTTCCAATATTGTATTGTATTCATTTCTATGCTTGGCCAGCTTAGGAAATTTTTGTGGCCTAGCATATGTGCTGATTCCTTAAGTTTACGTAGTTTCCAGTGGTGTTCTTTATCAGTTATTTCGACTTCATCCCATAGGGGACAGTGAACCCCTTTCTCCCTCCATTTCGTGACACCTGATTTTTCTATTTCCCCTCATGTTATAGTCAAAGCTAAAATCACTTACAGCAGCCATTGAAACCAAGGACTTCCAGATCCCATGTAATTATCGCGCTTTAACTCAGCTCTCTTCACCACTGCTGTAGCCAGTGAACTCAACTCTTTGAGTCAAGTCACTGCAACTAACCAACATCTACACTACCAGCCATAATTATTAGGCTACCCGAGTTTTTAAAGAAAAATGATATATTTCATACTATATTTATTATTTTAAAATTTCTAAATGAAAATAAAATAGTTCTCTTGATATTATTACTTTGCAAACTTTTACAAGACAAGGAAGCATAAATGAACTTGTCCGAATCACCCTAAATTTTCTTGATTCTTTCTTTGATGAAACTGCAATATAGATAATTATTGAATATTTATAAATTCATTTGATGCATATGTTATTGCGCAGTATTAACAAAAGAACCATTTAATTTGTTTTGCAGTTATTCACTTGGCAATAAATACTAAAAAATAGTATGAAATACATAATTTTTTAAAAGCATTGGGGTGGCCTAATAATTATGACTGATAGTGTATATTCACTGGGCCATGTTTCCTTGAGGACATCAGTGTATGAATTTTGGGGCTTATAAACCTAATGTCTCAGTAACCATTTTTTATCAGAATTCATATTGCAATCTTTGATGCTAATGATTTTATCTAGCACTCTGTATTACTGGTTCCTATATTGCTTTCATTTCTATGCTTGGCCGGCTTAGGAAATTTTTATGGCCTAGCATATGTGCTGATTTTTCCAATAGTGTTCTCTATCAATTATTTCAACTTCATTGTATGTGGGCGATGATCCCCTTTCCCCCTCCATATGTGGTCAGCTACACCTGATTTTTCTATCTCCCCTCGTGCTATGTCCTTGTAATGTTCTTGTAGCCTTACCTTAAGGAGGCGGCCAGTTTCTCAGAAATATAGACAAAAATGAAAATACTTTTGAAATATTGCAATATACAAAAATAGTAATAATATAATGAAGTCAGAGATCATCTTTAGATGTATATATATGAAAGCTTTGAAGCAAAAAGTTTGCAAAACAAAAAGAAATTATTTTTTATACACCCTAGTATATTAATATCAGAACTTAAACAATAATATATTAATTTTTCATCTTATTTTAGCAGGAATAATTAATAAACAGTTAACAAAATTAATGAAAGAAAATGAAAGGAGAAATGTATTGTTGCAGAGTGAAAAAAAAAAAACTTATTGAGAAAACTGAATAAAACTGTTATAGATAGAAAAGAGTAAAACTATTATTGAGAAGTAAGAGTAAAACTGTTATAGAGAGAAAAGAGTAAAACTGTTATAGAGAGAAAAGAGTAAAACTGTTATAGAGAGAAAAGAGTAAAACTGTCATAGAGAACTGCTATAGATAAGAAATGAGCTTACCTAAAACTGGATGAAATTTATCAATACGTTTCTCATTTTGTCCATCAGTTTGAATTTCATAAATTTTGCCTTTTGATGTTGAGTAAGTAATGATGGAAGGTGTGTTCTCTGTTTTAAGAAATAAAAATAATATTTCATAATCACATGAAATGATTTCACAATAAATTATCAAAACAATAATGACAATTTTTAGTAACATTAGCATTAATCTCTGACGTCTGAAAATCCCTCCCTGAATTTGAATGTATTAAATACAGTGTGCAAATTGGCTAAAAGTAATTTTAGGATAAAAATGACCAAAGACACTGTTGAAATCATCAGATGTATTATTGAATTGTTCTTTCATGTCTTCTGTTGGATTGGTAAAACAGATAATCCAGTATGGTTTGGGAACCAAGGGTTGGGAAACCGTACTGGATTATCTGTATGGCAGTATACTTGTATCTATATAAATATATCAAAGTTTGTTATGTTTGCACATGTTTGTTTATAATATAAAATCCCAGCAGCCTAGTTTTTTGCATGGATAGCCATAATTCCTTAAGTAATAACAAAGTTTATATGAAATTGTTAGGGCGCCACTCCTATTTGACTACAAATGGACTATATATAGCAATGGTGGATTCTCTACAAGAGAGTCGTAGAGAGTCACTTGAGAGTCTCTAATGAGTTACTGAAGAGTCAGTGCGAGTCAGTGAAGAGTTAGTCACACTTCCAGTGGCGTACCGGAAGTAATCACGTATACACATGTCTTACGACGGATTGGACTCTTGTATCTTTCTATTGTAAATATTACTAATCACTTCTGTACATACTAACCGTCTTCCGTGGAATACAACTTATATTCTGATTCTGTTGTTGAGTTATTCATTTATACTTGACGACATAACAGAAATTGACTTTGAATTTCATTCAAGGTTACCAGAGATCAACAAAATCTTGCAGCATGTTGCTTCTGGTCAAATTAACCAATTAGCCAAAAATAGACCAAAATATAGAGTTTGCTATATTGGCATGAAAATTCAAAATCCATCTAGTTTGGTAGTTCTGATATATTTGTTTAATAAATCCTACCCATGATATCAGAGGTTACATCAACAATCAGTTCAAATTATAAAAATGTTACATCCTTCTTGTCATAAAAAAAGTTTCATAATAAAATATAATGCAAAGAATTTCTAAGTGTTTTTAGTATTCACTGCGTGTCTATTTATGCAATCATGGCAGATAATCAATGTTTTGACATATTCATTTAATAATCTTACCCATGATATCACAGGTTAGATTAACAGTTCAAATTATAAAAAACTATAAATTACATCATAGTGCATTTTAAGTTACTATAAATTGCAATAAATTTCTATATACACTTTTGATATATGGTATGTCCCTATATATGTAATCATGAGTGAAAATCATTTTTTTAATGTATTTGTTTAAGGAATCTTACCTAGGATACCATAGGTTACATTAACAGTTCAAATTATAAAACATTATAAATTCTCATCATAATGCATTTTCTGTCACTATAAATTGCAATAATTTCTATATGCACTTTTAGTATACGGTATGTCCCTATGTATGTAATCATGAGTGAAAATCAATGTTTTAACGTATTTGTTTCAGAAATCTTACCAATGATATCACAGGTTACACAAATAATCAGATCAGTTTGTGTAAGTTTTCTTCTTTCTTTTCATAATACATTTTTTATAGTAACATAAATTATAATGAATTTTCATACATGCTTTGAGTATTTGCTGTGGGACTATATATATAAGAAAATAAGTTTTCTTATATTTGTTTAATAAATCCTATCTTTGATATCTCAAATGACATCACATTATAAAAGGTTGCTTCCTTCTTGCCATCATGCATTTTTATAGTAACATAAATTGCAATGAATTTCTATATATGCTTTTAGTATTTGATGATTTTATTTAATAAATCCTATCCTATCACAGATAACATAATAAATCCTAGCCTATCACAGATAACATAAAACAATCAGTTCAAATTCTGTATAAGCTTTTAATATATGCTTTAAGTATTTGATATACTATGATATATGTATACATAAGTTAAAAAAATAAGAAAATTTTCATTTTTATATTTTTTACTAGTTAAAACTGAGCACATCAAAATAAATAAAATAACATTTTAATTGAGATCTCATTTTTTTTCTTCACTAAATCAAAATGAAACTTTGTACAATAAATATTTACCTTTATGAAAAGTGTGACCCACAAAATCTTCTGTCCAAGGCCCATATCTATTGTTAATATGAGCTCTGACTTTAATGGTGTACTGTGTATCTGGAATCAATTTGTCCTTTGTAAAGTTAAACCCTAAAACCTGGAAGGTTTCTGCTTTCTTCTCAGCTTCTTTGATCATGACTTCATACTTCCAGCCTTTCCAGAAACCATTGCCTTAAAAAAAAAAAAAAAAAAAATTACCATTAAGAAATAATTATGGATATTTTACTATGCTTAGATATGTCTATCACAATAAGTTCTGAAAATGGATGTAGGAAGATTGTATAGCACCAACATGAGAAAAACCTGCCAATGTTAAAAATTAGCATTTGAGATCATGACTTTTTAGCTAAGTTAAACATTCATCTGTCCTTCTGTGTGACAGCAAATATTGGACAATATCTTCAAGGATGAAAGAGAGGCTCAAAGCAGCAGAAATGTGGTTCTACAGAAGGATGCTAAGGATACCATGAACCGAGCACATGGGCAATGTTGAGATGTTGGAGAGGATGTAAACTCATACTTAACATTAAGAAGAGACAGCTGACATGTAATAAGGAAAGAGAGCCTGGAGAATCTAATACTCACAAAGCAGATAGAAGGAAAGAGAAAAGAGGAAAGCAGTGCAAGACATATTTGATAAATTTGAGCAAACGGATGGCAAAGCAGGTCTTGGGAGAGAGACAAAGAGGAAAAATATTAAGAGCGACAAGAGACAGGGGCATGTATAACTCAATGATCGCTTATGTCCTGAAGAGACACAGCACATGAAGAAGAAACATCAATCACAAGCAAGCACTATTTGAATGTATCATGCGTGATGCCATATAAGACTCATGGATATATAAAATCCTCATCCCTTCCATTTCTGGAATATCAAAAAGAAAATTATTGGCTGGTATGTTGAATGTTACTGGAAGCTCATGCGTGTTCCCAGTAATGAAATAAAAGTTTCTAGAAACTAGTTCTCTCTTTCATTACGTCTATAAGGTATTGGTCTGCGAAGTTGGTAAGGAAGTTATATAATTAATAATTTTTTACCCTCATCTCAGTTTAGATATTTCTATATTTTGCTATACAAAAATAATATTAAATCAGCAAAAACACCACATATAATATTAAAAACTTTTCCAGCCTTTTCTCTATATTGGCATGCTAACCTAATTAAAAAAAATAAAAAACAAAGAACAAAAAGAAACAGCTGACAAAATCCAAAGAAGAATTTGTAATATTATAAGTCCTGACCTGGCACTTCATCTTCAGACACTTTCCCCACCACTGTAATTTAGTTTCCCTGTGCCTTTTCTATAAATTTGTCTATATTTCTGAGATGAGGTAGTATTTACAGTATTCACATTATTCGAACTATTGTCCTCATCTTTGTTGTCATTTGTATGACATTTCGGCCGTTGTATGCTCCGGCCTTCTTCAGGTGCTAGGAATTTTGAACCAAACCTTTTATTACCATCACTGAGGTACATGAACTCCATTCCTTACATAAAACTTTGATTGGAAGTCATGAGTTATCTCCCTCTAACCTGCAAGATACTTGTTCACCACTGCTGTAGCCTGGTATTGAACTCACAACTCTAAGAGTCAAGTCAGGAACTAACTAACATCTATATCCACTGAGCCATGAGTCCTTAGGGACCCAGTGATTTGTTATAAAGGTTTTGGTTTGAAGTTCCTAGCACCTGAAGAAGGCTGGAGCGTACAATGGCCAAAATGTCATACAAAAGGCAACAAAGATGAGGACAATAGTCCGAATAATGTAAATACTTTTCTATGAATATTTTCATGTAATTTTTCTGATGAGCTTTTCAGTTAGGTATCTGAGTTTTATAAATTTAAGTGATGTACTTGATTGGCAGACAGGTATCATCATTTTATACTTGAAATGGATAGCTGTAAGCATAAATTCTATGCTAAAATGTTTTTTGCTTGCACTCCTCAGCTGTGGAAATCTCTTTCAGCTTCTTGATTTCCATTCAACTTTGAACTCTGAACTAGAGTAAATGACCTTATGTACTACCTAACTCAGTGCTTGAACTCACAACTGCAACATAACTAGATCTGCTTAATTAATACTTTTATGAACCATCCCTAGTGGATAAAAGTAGCCAACTCTAACTTCCACTCCGATCAACACCTGAAGAAGAGCATGGGGTTCAATTTCCAAAAACTGCTGATCACATCAATCAAGCCAGGAACATTAATGAGTAAAATGGTGTAATTGATATAATGAAAAATATTGAGGTTTGGAAATGATTAAGGCAATCAGCAGTTTAAAAATATGTGTATATCAGTGGTTCCCAAAGAGGTTAATAAATACCTGATTTGGAAATAGAAAATACAGGCACTGAATTTCCCTTACAAGATGATCTCATGCAAATTTAAATAATTGTTAAAAAAACGAAAATCTATGTGACTAGTAGCAGTATAGCCCGGTGTTGCTCGGGTGTAATGAAAACTTTAAAATTAATCCATGGTTCTGGAGCTCAGAGTCTTTGGACGTTGGCATGAAAGACTAAAAACAATAGTTGTTTCCAGTTAAAATGAAACTGTTGACTGAAAGAAAAATGAATGGATGTTAGTCAAATTTTGATTTCCTGGTATTGATTTATACATATATATATTATTGATTTTCTGCACTATTTTAAGAACTGCAACCTTGAAACTTCTGAATATCATTTCTTCTGTCTTTGTCTATGAGTGTATCAAATTTGATTAAAATTGGACCACTCCTTCTATAACCCGATTTTTTCAATAATCGATTTTCGATATTTATCACGGGTACCTTGGCACAAAACCTAGCTAAGAACACTCGCAGATGCTTATAGTACAACTGTGTAAATTTCCAAGAAAATTGGTTCAGCCATTTCGGAGTCTATAGGTAACGGATACACACACACACACACACACACACACACACACACACACACACAGAGACAAAGTTCCATTTATAAATAAGTTTAGATTAGCATAATATAATACTATTAGCAAATAGTCCAAACTTAGTGCAGCAGTTGATCCATTTTAATTGCATTCACACAAGGCAGAAGCTGGTTATAGCTATAGAAATGCAATTCTAATTAAGCAGAGAAAAAGACTGAACCTGGAGGAGTGTTGTAACTTATAACAAATTAGGAACAATTTACAGCCAAATTTCAATGATTTTACTCATGAAACACATTTTTCTCATTAAGGATACCAACAAATTCAACAAAAGTTATATTAATTTATTTTTAATTTGTTTATTATTACCTAAATTACTGATTCATTTTTCTCACTATATTTCAAACAAACTGGACTTGTATAGAAAGAGAAACAGAAATTGAAAAATGAAAAATAAAACGTAAACATAAAATAAATCTTATTGTGAAACAATAATGAAAGAAAAGGGCAAAGGAATTTCTTCCATTAATTATTTTTTTTAATACTTAATAATGTTTTCCTTTTATCTCATATCCTTTCACATTTAGTAGCCCATTGTACCGGAGAGGCTTTATTGCCTTGCTCAAAATGAAATGGTTAAAAAATGTTTTATCTGTGTGGTTTAGAAAGTCATATGATAACATAGACACTGTTGAAAACATGTTGAATAATCAGTTGTAAAAAGAAATGAGACAGTTACATTTTTAGTACAAGATTATTTACTATAATACAATATTATTAACACAAGATTATTTACTATAATACAATATTACTAACACAAGATTATTTACTATAATACAATATGACTAATACAAGATTATTTACTATAATACAATATGACTAATACAAGATTATTTACTATAATACAATATGACTAATACAAGATTATTTACTATAATACAATATTACTAACACAAGATTATTTACTATAATACAATATGACTAATACAAGATTATTTACTATAATACAATATGACTAATACAAGATTATTTACTATAATACAATATGACTAATACAAGATTATTTACTATAATACAATATTAATAACACAAGATTATTTACTATAATACAATATGACTAATACAAGATTATTTACTATAATACAATATGACTAATACAAGATTATTTACTATAATACAATATGACTAATACAAGATTATTTACTATAATACAATATGACTAATACAAGATTATTTACTATAATACAATATGACTAATACAAGATTATTTACTATAATACAATATGACTAATACAAGATTATTTACTATAATACAATATGACTAATACAAGATTATTTACTATAATACAATATGACTAATACAAGATTATTTACTATAATACAATATGACTAATACAAGATTATTTACTATAATACAATATGACTAATACAAGATTATTTACTATAATACAATATGACTAATACAAGATTATTTACTATAATACAATATGACTAATACAAGATTATTTACTACAATACAATATGACTAATACAAGATTATTTACTATAATACAATATGACTAATACAAGATTATTTACTATAATACAATATTAATAACACAAGATTATTTACTATAATACAATATGACTAATACAAGATTATTTACTATAATACAATATGACTAATACAAGATTATTTACTACAATTCAATATGACTAATACAAGATTATTTACTATAATACAATATGACTAATACAAGATTATTTACTATAATACAATATGACTAATACAAGATTATTTACTATAATACAATATTAATAACACAAGATTATTTACTATAATACAATATGACTAATACAAGATTATTTACTATAATACAATATGACTAATACAAGATTATTTACTATAATACAATATGACTAATACAAGATTATTTACTATAATACAATATGACTAATACAAGATTATTTACTACAATACAATATGACTAATACAAGATTATTTACTATAATACAATATGACTAATACAAGATTATTTACTATAATACAATATGACTAATACAAGATTATTTACTATAATACAATATTAATAACACAAGATTATTTACTATAATACAATATGACTAATACAAGATTATTTACTATAATACAATATGACTAATACAAGATTATTTACTACAATACAATATGACTAATACAAGATTATTTACTATAATACAATATGACTAATACAAGATTATTTACTATTAATTTACAATATTAATAACACAAGATTAATTTACTATAATACAATTAATGAACTAATACAAGATTATTTACTATAATACAATATGACTAATACAAGATTATTTACTATAATACAATATGACTAATACAAGATTATTTACTATAATACAATATGACTAATACAAGATTATTTACTATAATACAATATGACTAATACAAGATTATTTACTATAATACAATATTAATAACACAAGATTATTTACTATAATACAATATGACTAATACAAGATTATTTACTATAATACAATATGACTAATACAAGATTATTTACTATAATACAATATGACTAATACAAGATTATTTACTATAATACAATATTACTAATACAAGATTTTTTATTATTAAACAAGAAAGCAGGGTAAAAACAAAATAAGAAAGTAAAGAGAAAAAAATCTCAAGATCTAACTGAGAATCCAGGCAGCAAAGAGCAACATTTCTTTTTGCAAAAAGAGAGCAGACGACAAGAAAAAATACTTTTGTGTCAAGTGGTAAAAATGCCTTCAAGCACCAGAAAAACAAAAAAAAAACATTTTGCTTCAAAGTGTCCTTCCGTTGTGTACTTGGATGCTGAATTATCTGAATAAATGCAGAAAATTCCCTCTGGCTGTGTAAGCACTAAGCGTAATGAACTAGTGTTCACTTATCTTTTTCCTGCAGACCTTGGAAACTAAATGTGTGCAATCTATTCAAATTTTACTTTGATCTCAGAAAATCAATTATTGACCAAGGAAAAAAAAAACAATTTATATTTTGTAGTTTATATTTCATTTTAAAAAATGTTGCTGCCATGAATTTTGTAAGGGTATTTTTTTTATACCTACTAATTTGGTATCATAATCTGTATGGTGGTGCAGTAGACATCAGCTCAGAACAAGATATTTGAGTGCCAAATTCAAATTTCAGTTGAATTCATTGCATTCATTTACATGTAACTCCCTTCAGCTATGGGTTAAATAGCAGAACGGATTGGGTTCTATAGCCTTGGTTGACAACCAGTCTACTGCAGAAAGTAATGGCAACCTTCTGTGGAAAAATCCACGGTAGGTTGCCATTTAAGTAAGTTTTGTCTTTTTTGAGATATGATCACCCAATCATGTTTCATGTATGGCACTTATCTGACTGACTGAATTTTGTATCTGTCATTTTGTTGACAGCAAAATGATCAAATAGATATTATTCCAATATTTATTTCAAACTGCTAAAGTGCGTGTGTGTGTGTATTCACTATGCAGTACAAGAACATGTAAGTCATTCTTGCACATGCATATACATTACATATAAGATCATCATTAGATATGTCATCAGAAGAGAGGAGAGGAAGGCCTCGAAACGGTGCACATTCTCTCCTGATGACCCCAATTTAAATATAAATTCGAAAAGATCAAAAAAGTTCAATGAAGTCATATGCCGTAGAGAAGCTCGCTTCAGGTGAGTGTCAATTACTTTCCAGTAATTTCCTTTTCCATATAAGCAAGCAAAATGATATGCTGACCGTGTACGATGGACAGAGAATCAGCTATTCTTTTTTTAATACATATGTAAAAACCCCAAAGTTATTATCTGTGCCAAATAAGGTACTATGAAAACGTTCTGAAAATTTGATAATCAGAAAGAAATAGCACCTTCACCTCAAGTTTCATCATTTCATTCAAAATAACATTTCAAAAGAGACAGTAAAAAATATACATTTTGATCTTTCTATACTTCTGAGATAAGGTAGTATTTACATTATTTACACTGTTGTCCTCATCTTTATTGCCATGTTTACAACGTTTCAGCCATTGCATGCTCTGGCCTTCTTCAGTTGCCAGGAATTTTGAACCGAACCTTTATATATGTCATAAGGTATATCATTCTCATTCCATATACAATACCACTTCTAGATGCCATGTAGTTACCTCCCTTTAACTCAACTCTCTAAGTTACTTGTTCACCTCAAGGACACATGGCTCAGTGAATATAAGTGTTGGTTTGTTCCAGTGACTTGATCCAAAGAGTTGTGAGTTCAATAAACTCACAACACCTGGCTACAGCAATGGTGAACAAATAATTTAGAGTATTGATTTAAAGAGAGATAACTACATGGCACCCAAAAGTAGCAGCGCACATGGAATGAGAATGATCTCCCCCAGTGGTCAAAATAAATAGCCCGATTTAAAATTCGTAGCACCTGAAGAAGGCCAGAGCATACAACGGCCTAAACATCGCAAACATGGCAATAAAGATGAGGACAACAGTTCAAACAGTATAAATAATGCATTTGAATATTGTTCATAAAGGGTTACAGCAAATGTCTGTACATTTGGTTCACATAAGCAATTTATATTTCTTTGAAATGTAGAATATCCTTGTATATATTATGCGTGTAACTAAATACAAAGAATACAGAATTCTCTTACTGCTCTCTGTGAGCAATAGTCATTTTGAAACTGTGTCCAAAGGGATGATTTCAAAGGATTCTGTGAAAACAAGATATTGGGGTAATTCATTTTTATTTTCATGATCAAATCATAAGTTTGGGTAGCGTCTTCTATGTGTGTTTTTCATTGGTATACTTCATGCTTTAAAACCATTTTTAACTCATATCTAAGCTAATGATGGATGTGGGTTGTGGCACAGTGGATATTGGCTCAGAATGAGAAATTGGGGAGCTGAGTTCGAATTCCAGCTGAATTCCTTGCATTCACTTACGTGCAAATACCCTTGGGAAAGATATTAATCCGTCTCTTCCCTCCAGTTATGGGTTAAATAATAGGACAGATTGGGTTCTATAGCCTTGGTCGGCAACCAGTCTACGGCAGAAAGCAATGGCAACCTACTGCGGGATAATCTTCTGCCCAGTCAGTCATGTCTCTTTCGAGACATGATCGCCCAAGTGTGTTTCACGTATGGCACTTAACTGACTGACTATCCAAAGCTAAAGACTTTTACCCAGCCTAACTTTTTCTCTTAAATAACCCCAGTTTGAGGTTTAACTATTTACCTATAGCTGGGACCTCTAACTGGTGCTACCACCCTGGGTCAGGGAACAGCAGCAATTAAGAAGTGGTTCCACACTTCTGTAAACCTTGGATCAGAGGCCTTACTGCCAAATGTAGGATATTGTCGTACCCAGGACAGATGGTAATTATTTCATTAAAACTAATATTCTTATTCTTATAGTGTGGTTCCCACGTCTATTGAACAGGTGAAGAGGTTCATCCCTTGTTCCCTGTTTAGGATGTGGCTTCTGGCTTTCTCTTTTCCAATCTTTTCACTCTTTTCTTTTTGTTTTTCAATTGGAGTAGATAGACTAAACTATCGCCCGGTTCACATTCCACCCACGTCTATTGAACAGGTGAAGAGGCTCATCCATTGTTCCCTGTTTAGGATGTGGCTTCTGGCTTTCTCTTTTCTAATCTTTTCACTCTTATGTAGCCCCCTGCACATCAGTGGCGTTACCGCCTTGCTCGGGGTGATATGATTAAAAAAAAATATATATATTCTATCACCTCTCTTATTTCACATTGCCCAAAATGAAGAGACCAAACCATCAAGGACAATTCCAGTAAGTATCTGACACCTCCTACCATGCTCTGTCTTTACAGAAAACCAGAGCAGACCAAAAATGGACTACTGCTGCCATATTTAGGCTGAAGCTGCTAAGTACTCACCTGCCAAGTACTCACCTGCTAAGTACTTACCAGCCAGAGTAGATTTCAAATACATCTACACACCCGAAAGAGACACGACTGACTGTGTAGAAGATTATCCCGCAATAGGTTGCCATTGTTTTTCTGTTCTGGTTGCCAACCAAGACTATAGAACCCAATCTGTCCTATTATTTAACCCATAAATGGAAGGAAGAGATAGATTAATACCTTTCCCAAGGGTATTTGTGTGTAAGTGAATGCCATGAATTCAACTGGAATTTGAACTCAGCTCCTCAATTTGTCATTCCAAGTCGATATCCACTGCACCACAACACACATCCTAAAACAAATGCTTACAGCACCTGGTATTCCCAAGCAATCACCCATTTAAGTACTGGCCAGGCTCGATGTTGCTTAACTTTGGTGATCAGACGAGAACCAGTGTATTCAATATGATATGGCTGTAAAATGAAGTGTGACTGCTATATATGCCATGCCACACACACTGAAACAAATCATTCACCTCATTTTCCATTATTAAGGAGGAAGTTCCACTTCCCAAGAACCTCTACTTTGTGGAACAGACTCCAGAGAGAATGTTTTCTTGATCACTAAATTCTTTACTTTTCAAGTCTAAAGTTAACTGTTGATACCCTAATACTAACCTTATAAAATTGCACTTATTACCACATAAGCTCATATCATTCAATAACCTCCCATCCAGCCTGAGTGGCTCTTAGGCCTTGTACTGGACAAACATTAGTAAAAAAAAAAAATTGAATAAGACTATAAGATGAAAACAGACATAAATGGTTTCATTGGATATATGTCAATCAGTTAAATCCAACCAATCAACATTAAACTAGGGGTGGAGCTTATGCTATGCCCTATCTAGATAATGAGTGTGAACATTTTAAAAAATCTTTTTTGGATGAAGGAGTAGGCAATATAGTGATACAGTCTTTATCTGAAATGTCACGTGTCATGGGTCATTCACTACCTTGGCTGTAACTAATTTCAAAAGGACACTGGGACAATGACCTTTCAAGGTTTTAATTTCTTTCTTTCTGACATTCTGTATCTTTCATTTCATTTCTGGGATTGTGGATTTTCACACAGGGCTTCTTTGCCTGACTAAGTGGGCCTGGCATATTGCTTCTAACACCCCCCCAAGCACCCCACTCCCATCATTCATTCCTAATTGTTTCTGGTTTTTCTTCCTTGCCAATTTGAAATCCCTGCTTAGTTTTCTGATACCCTTTAACTTTTGGAGTTTTCTTCTTGCTTTAACAACTATTAAAATTATATCTATATGTACTTACACATATGCAAATTTATATATATACATATATATATATATATATATATGCCATTGGTTTTAACCAGCAAACTGTCTGTCTCTCTATGTGCTTCTTTTGTCTCCATCCCTTCCTCTTCCCTTGAGATATTATTTATTTTTACTGTTCACCTAGTTTTCTTTTCATTTTTTTCTAGTTTTCCTGCCTCTTACTTTTCCTCCTTCAGAACTTCTTTCCTCCACTTAATCTCATTCAGTTTTCCTAATTCTTTTCCATTTAATATTATTATGTAGGTTTTCTTGTCAATGCACTTAATACAATGCAGCCTCATCGATAACAAAAATGTAAGATTGTATAGTGAAACTTTAAATCAAACTTCAACTAATGATTATATGTCAGACTCCAGACTTATTAATCAACCTTGTAAACACATTATATATATATATATATATATATATATATATATATATAAACAGATTTTTTGTGGTACTGAACTTGAGTATTGCATTGAGAGTTATAATTTTTATGTTCGGACATAACAAGGATAAAATATAAATTATGAAAAAAAGAAAACAACTGGGTTTTGCTCCCACTTGTCAGTTTTTTAATTGGGAGAACTTAACATAAAATATAAGAGTTGTAAAAAATGAAATGGTCCATGATATGTATAACCTGGATATAAGAGAAACCCGGATATAAGATAGATTTTATCTGTTCCCAAATTAGAGCCTGTGGTAATGTAGATAAAATAGACCAAACCCCGGATATAAGAGAAATCCGGATATAAGAGAAATCATGATATAAGATACCTATTCTCTGGTCTCAGAGCCTGTGGTAATGTATATAAAATAGACCAAACCCCAGATACAAGAGAAACCCGGATATTAAAGAAACCCGGATACAAGATATATTTTCTCTGGTCCCAAATTAGAGCCTGTGGTAATGTATATAAAATAGACCAAACCCCGGATACAAGAGAAATCCAGATATTAGAGAAACCCGGATACAAGATATATTTTCTATGGTCCCAAATTAGAGCCTGTGGTAATGTATATAAAATAGACCAAACCCGAATGTAAAAGAAACCCAGATATAAGAGAACTTTATCCGGTCCCCGACAACTCTCTTGTATCAGGGTTACATTATGTATATATATATATATATATATATATATATATATATATATATGTTATGGACTCTCCCATCAATTTCAACATATGAGTGTCTAACACAGACTGCCACACAAAGAATTGTTTAGAGTGATGAAGGCTTGTGTAACACCAGCCACACTTTTTGGAATGGCTGCTCAGATATTTAACCCATAACTGAAGGGAAGGGACAGATTAATACCTTTCCCAAGGATACTAGTGCATAAGTGAATGCAGAGTGTTTGACTGGAATTGGAACTTGGCTCACCGATTTCCTTTTCCGAGTCAACATCCTCTTCACCACAACGCACATCCGTCATAAATGCTTACAGCACCTGGTATTCCAAAGCGGTCGCCCATCTAAGTGCTGACCAGACTCAACGTTGCTTAACTTCGGTGATCAAGCAAGAACCGGTGTATTCAACATGGTATGACCCTAACCTATATAT